>JALGQJ010000054.1:0-370000 GCA_023055345.1 Quercus wislizeni
CAAAGAGACAAATCTCATCAATAAAATGAGTAGTAAATTCAATTTCTATTCCTATTTTTACAACTGTGAGACCCCCTAACTAAAGATCTAACCATTTCTACAATACACTAAAATCATATGTTGTGATTGAAGCAACGTCACCCTCGGGCTTCAAATAAGCCTACCACTAATACTACCTTTATTATGCACTAATCTCAGCAGACCATATCAATAGTCTTGGAAAAAGATTTGAAAAATGTTATCACAAAACTCATTAATTTGATCTTTCAATAGTAAAGCAAATCCAAAGAGAACATACACATAAATCAGCAAAGCTCTCCTTGTTTGATGTGGGATAAAAATAAGTAGACCGACATTTTACTTTGACAACGTGGGTGACGGCGACAATACTGGCTGATGGGAGCTTTCGTGTCCGTCAGCCCCCATAACATTCATCATTGACGATGGGAAGCCTCAAAGGCTCCCTAAAGGCTGACGCCTTCATAAGGTTGACACCTTCATGATGCTGACGCCCTCAGAAGGCTGACGCCTTCATGAGGTGACGGGGTGAAAGCTGGAAGGTTATTACAAGCTGACGGTATTGATCAGTGTTTGCTTGCCACCTACATATTGTGTATATAAGGAAATAACTTGCTCTCCACGCTTCGCAGAATCCAAAGGGATTCCCATAAGAAAAGGATCACGTAAAGTACGCTTCAAGGATATCCCTAAAAGGAAAGACTTCTAATCCGACTAGGGGATGTTCATACCCTACTACTATAAAAGCCCCAATACCCTCACCAACCAAGGTATGTATAATTTACCCCTCTCTAGCACTCTAGAGTTGTGAGAAGTTCTAACTTGACCTTCGGAGGGTATTCGACTGGCATCACACCGGTACTCTCTGTAAGGTTCTCTCTTTTTTGTGTTGTGCAGGTGTCATTGTGATCGCGTGTTTTGCCGTTGTAGCTCACTGTTGATTTCTAGCATCATCAGTTGGCTCCGTCTGTGGGAAAAAACAGTCGCGAGTAGTGTCATAAGCCACAGCTAACGCTCCCCCGAAAAAAAGTTGCATGGTACTCACTCGATCAATGGCAACCATCAACAATGTTCAGGAAGATAAGCTGCAACCGACTGCTCTAGAGAAGCAAGTGCAGGTCCTGACTGCGGCCGTCGAACGCCTCACCAGTCAGAATCAGGTTTTGGAAAAGCAGCTACATCGGAAGGCAGACAATAATATTGCAGAAGACCTGGAAGATTCCAGTGCCGAGCAGCGAGACCGCGAAGGACCGGAAGGAAGTAACGCCCGAGCCGACTGGAGCGGCAAAATGTAAGCATCCCATCCCTCATGGACGCGACTCCACCCCCTGTCTTCGCGGAGATACAGGCGATGAAGGAGCAAATGGAGGTGATGATGAACGCTCTCAAAGGACGGGTATCCAGCGATCTTGACGATCTTGTCAACCGTACTGATTCCCCGTTCACTGCCGCAGTCAACTCTTTCCCCTTGCCACACAAGTTTCGCGTGCCGCACATAGATAGCTACGACGGGGTCAAGGACCCTCTAGACCACTGGAGACCTTCAAGACATTGATGCACCTTTAAGGTGTAGCGGATGAAATCATGTGTAGGGCCTTCCCTACGACGCTGAAGGGAGCAGCTAGAATTTGGTTCAGCCGATTAACGCCTAACTCAGTCAGCACTTTCAAGGAGTTAAGCGCTCAGTTTACCGCGCACTTCATTGGTGGACATAGATACAAGAAGTACACAACTTGCTTGATGAGCATTAAACAGTGAAAGGACGAGACGCTACGATCCTACATATCTCGCTTCAATAAGGAAGCGCTCTCGATCGACGAAGCCGATGATAAGATACTTGTGGCAGCCTTCACAAATGGGCTGCAAAAGGGTAAGTTTTTGTTTTCCTTATACAAAAATGATCCGAAGACCATGTTAGAAGTACTTTACAGGGCCACCAAATGCATGAACGCTGAAGACACGTTGTCAGCCCGAGAAGAGAAACCTAGAAAAAAGGAAAGGCAAGATGATACCCGACAAGACAAGGGCGCAAGAAGGCCCGGACGGGAGACCGACGAGACAAACGTCGCCCCAAGCCCCCCGGGGGGAAGGTTCACAAGCTTCACCCCACTAACGGCCCCGGTAGATCAAGTTTTAATGCAAATCAAAGATGAGGAAGCCCTGACTTACCCCAGGAAGCTGAAGGGAGATCCCAACAAACGCTCGAAGGATAAGTATTGCCGCTTCCACTGGGACCACGGTCATGACATGGCCGATTTTTACGATTTGAAACAGCAGATTGAAACCCTTATTAAACAAGGAAAGTTGCAGAGGTTTGTCAGAAAGGAGAAAGCAGTGGAACCGCCTCAGGAGTAGAACCCCCGATGGGATAATGAACGACCGAGACCCCTCATAGGGGACATAAGAATGATCGTAGGAGGAACGACAGTCACTGGATCATCCAAAAAAGCTCGGAAGACTTACCTTAGGATGGTCCAGAATGTTCAGTCGACGGGCTCAGTGCCGAAGATAGCACGAAAGGAAAGCCCCATAATCGGATTCTTGGAGGAGGATGCAAGACACCTTCACCACCCACACGACGATGCGCTGGTCGTCAGCATACGGATAGAAGACTACAACATGCACAGGGTGTTGGTCGATAATGGAAGCTCAGCAGATATCCTATATTATCCGGCATTCCAGTAGATGGGAATCGGCAGGGAACGGTTGATCCCGACGAACGCTTTTCTCATCAGTTTTGGAGGAATAAGGGTGCTCCCCTTAGGTGCAATCACATTGTCCATAGTGGTAAGCGACTACCCACAACAGATCGCCAAGGACGTGATATTCCTAGTGGTCGACTGTTCATTTGCCTACAATGCTATCCTCGGTCGACCCACCCTCAATTCGTGGAAGGCCGTAACTTCAACCTACCACCTAATGATTAAGTTTCCTACCGACTACGGCGTGGGAGAGTTGCGAGGAAATCAAATGGCCGCACGTGAATGTTATGTGGCCATGATGGAAATGGATGACCACCTACAGGCAATGAACATAGAAGAACACCAAACAGCGATGGAACCTGTGGAGAAACTTGAAGAGGTGTTTCTTGACGACTCGAACCACGAACGGACAACCAAGATTGGGACTCTCGCCAGTCCCGCCATTCGCCAAGAGCTCACGGCTTTTCTGAGAAGCAATCGAGATGTATTTTCCTAGACCCACGAGGACATGCCCGGAATAGATCCATCAGTCATCGTACATAGGTTGAATGTGTCGCCTTCCTTTCCCCCCATCCGACAGAAAAAGCGAGTGTTCGCCCCGGAACAAGACCAAGCCATTGCAGAAGAGGTCCGCAAACTTCAGGAAACGAGCTTCATAAGGGAGGTATACTACCCTAACTGGCTGGCGAACGTGGTAATGGTCAAAAAAGCTAGCGGGAAGTGGAGGATGTGCGTGGACTTTACCGACCTCAACAAAGCATGCCCCAAGGACAGCTACCCTCTCCCACGAGTTGACATACTAGTAGACTCTACAGCCAGGCATCAGTTGCTAAGTTTTATGGACGCCTTCTCGGGTTATAACCAAATTTGGATGCACGAAGATGATCAGCAGAAAACTTCATTTGTAACTAGTCAAGGCCTCTTCTGCTATAGAGTAATGCCCTTCAGATTGAAGAATGCAGGCACAACATACCAAAGGCTCATGAACAGAATGTTCGCGCCACAAATTGGGAGGAATGTACAGGTCTACGTAGACGATATGCTAGTAAAAAGCCGACGGGAGGAAGATCACTTGGAAGACCTCAGAGTAACATTTGACACCCTTCGCTCTTATAATATGAAGCTCAACCTAGGAAAATGCGCCTTCGGAGTGACAGCGGGAAAATTTCTAGGGTTCATGGAGTCGCAAAGGGGATAGAAGCGACCCCGGATAAGATTCGGGCCATAATGGAGATGAAGCGTCCAAGAAATGTAAAGGAAGTACAAAGCCTCAATGGAAAAGTGGCAGCGTTGAATAGGTTCGTGTCGAGGGAAATGGACAAATGTTTGCCCTTCTTCCACACACTGAAGAAGTCCTTCGAATGGACAGACGAGTGCCAGCAGGTGTTCGAAGAATTGAAAGCCTACCTCTCCGCCCCACTGTTGCTAAGTCCATCGCAATCGGGTGAAGAAATTTTTCTCTACCTAGCCACTTCACCCGCCGCCGTTAGCACAGCCTTGATCAGGGAAGAAGAAAAAGTCCAAAAACCCATGTACTACGCCAGCCGGGTGCTTCGCGGAGCAGAAGAGAGGTACCCGCCTGTGGAGAAACTAGCCTTCATGCTAGTAACGGCAGCTCGAAAACTCAAACCATACTTCCAAGCCCATACGATAGTCGTCCTAACCGACAGGCCCTTGCGGCGAGCTATGAGCAACCCTGACGTCGCTGGAAGATTAGCACTATGGGCCATAGAATTGAGCGAGTTCGACATCCAATATCGTCCCCGAACAGCTATCAAAGGGTAGGTCGTCGTGGACTTCATAGCAGAATTTACTCATGACGAAGATAAGGGGGCAAAAGAATCCCCTCAGTGGAGTGTGCATACGGATGGATCATCTAATAGACAAGCCGAGGGGGCCGACATAGTATTACTGTCACCTGAAGGAGATGTAGTTGAATGCATGATCCGTCTCGACTTCCCCACCACCAATAATGAAGTAGAATACGAAGCATTAGTAGCAGGCCTTGACCTCGCCAGAGCCATAGGAGCCACAAGCGTAGTTATTTACTGCGACTCCCAAGTCATTACTAACCAAGTAAATGGGGATTACGAGTGCAAAGACGAAAGGATGAAATGATACCCGGATCAAGTGAAAAGGAGGGTAGACAACCTACAAGCCAAAATCATCTAGATCCCCAAAGGAGAGAATGAGCAAGCCGACTGCCTTGCCAAGGCCGCTTCAGCAGAACACATGATCACCCATGGTAATGTACTCTCTTTTGTTCAACTTTCTCCACTAATAGGCTCAAGTGATGTGCAGGAGAGAGGTTCTGAAAGCAACTGGACCACAACAATAGCTTCATACTTGAAGGACGGCGTTTTGCCGGACGAGAAGGAAGTCGCAAGAAAGCTAAAGGTCCGGGTAGCAAGGTTCGTTTTGATAGAAGATGTTCTGTATAAAAGAGGTTTCTCTCGCCCATACCTAAGGTGCTTAGGTAATGAAGAGGCGGATTATGTCATGAGAGAGGTACACGAAGGGATTTGCGGAAAGCACTCAGGGTCAAGATCGATGGTACATAAGCTTGTGTGGGCGGGATACTATCGGCCTACCATGCAGGCGGATGCTGAAGCTTATGTTAAGGCCTGCGACAAATGTCAGAGGTTCAGCAACATTATTAGACAACCAACCAAAAAGCTGGCTCCGATGACGGCCCCCTAGCCATTCGCACAGTGGGGACTAGACATTATGGGACCATTCCCTACAGCGGTCCGACAGCTGAAGTTCCTGGTAGTAGGCATTGACTACTTCACAAAATGGGTGGAAGCTGAAGCTCTGGCCACCATTACGGAAAAGAACATACGAAGTTTCTTTTGGAGGTGCATCATATGCAGATTTGGCATTCCCAGGGTCTTAGTCTCGGATAATGGATAATAGTTCAACAATGACTCATTCCGGGACTTTTGCTCACAGTTAGGAATCAGGAACCACTACTCCTTCCCCGCCCACCCACAAGCTAACGGGCAAGTTGAAGTTACGAACCGATCCTTGCTAAAAATCATCAAGACTCGGCTTGAGGGGGCAAAGGGCATATGGCCTAAAGAATTACTGAGTGTGCTATGGGCATACAGAACGATGGCAAGGACACCTACAGAAGAGACACCATTCCAACTGACATACGGAAATGAAGTGGTCATCCCAGCCGAGATCGAACTCACAAGCTATAAGGTAGATAACCACGACGAAGGAAGGAACGACGAGGCCATACGCCTTTAGCTCGATCTGGTAGATGAAGTCAGGGCAACAGCAGAGCAAAGGCTCGCACGATACCAAGACCGCATGGCGAAGCATTACAACTCTCGGGTCTGACACAAAGATTTCAAGGTAGGAGACCTCGTCCTAAGGAAAGTCATGGGCGCTACTAGAGACCCCATGCAAGGGAAGCTCGGCCCCAACTGGAAAGGACCTTACCGAATCACGTCATGACAAAGGAAGGGCACTTACCACCTGGAGACGATAAGCAGACGAAAGCTGCCACATCCGTGGAACACCGAGCACTTGCGAAAGTACTACCAGTGAAAAGGATGACGTGAAGAAGTAGCACTCTTTTATTTCTTGTTTAGTTATAGCTACACTCCTCAGTTTCTTTATCTTACTTTAGTTTTCGCTACAATAACTTTTCAAAGCCTAAAAGGGCAGGTTTTTGTTTTCTTTTTTAAAGAACTACTTTTTTTACGAATGCATGGCAATAAGATGAGTTTATTCAGAAAATAGTCAAAGTTTCTACGGACAAAATTCATAACATACCAATGGCTCAATAAGCCGACGGCCTTCACAAGAGTGACGGACCTAGAAAGTCTATAATTAGGCTGACAGCTAAAAAGTGACAAGTTCACTAAAAGCCTCGAATAAATACAAGGCTTAATAAGCTGACGGCCTTCACTTGAGTGAAGGACCTATAAAGCCTATAATTAGACTAACGGCTAAAAAGTGACAAGTTCACTAAAGCCTCTAATAAATACAAGGCTTAATAAGCCGACGGCCTTCACAAGAGTGACGAACCTAGAAAGTCTATAATTAGGCTGACAGCTAAAAAGTGAAAGTTCACTAAAGCCTCGAATAAATACAAGGCTTAATAGGCCGACGACATTCACTTGATTGACGGACCTGTGAAGTCTATAGTTATGTTGACGACTAAGTAGGCTGACGGCCCCCACGAAAGTGACGGGTCCCTGAAGTGTAGTTGGGTAAAACCTTAAGGCTGACGGCCCAAAAAAAAAATAGTAACAAGGTCACTAAGGCGACAACAGGGACGAGGCTAAGAAGCCGACAGTCCTATAAAAAATAAATAGTCTTAAACAAAGATAAGACTAAAAACCGACGGGCTCTTAAAGTCTAATTTCGAGACTGACGGATTCATAGAATCTTAACTACAACGTCAATGGCCTTAAGTTTTTTAGAATCCCATAAATGGGCAAGGCTATAAAAAGCCAACGAAGAGAATAAACATGTAAGACAATGAATAAAGCCGACGGTTCCATAAGCAAATAGAAGTAAGAACTAGTAAAAAAGATACCACAGGCGACGGGAATCCCAGCCCCCCGACAAGCAACATATCAACAGAAACGAAAACAAGAAGAAATATCATACATAAAATAAATTGTTTACAGACAAAAGCCCAAAATCAAAAAGGCACTTAAATAATATTCTTAATATTCTTGAAGTAAATAAAATGAACATCAAACGTCAAGGACGTCAACAGGGGTCCCACCACTCTTCTGGGGTTGAGCATCGTCAACATCAACAGTTAGCTCGGAAGGCTTAGAGACAGGAGCAGGAGGGGTGATAGCAGGCTGGGCTAGAACGACGCCCCCGTCAACCTTGGACGAAGGCTGGGACTCTAAGACGGCGTCATCATCATCAGTGGCGACGTCCCTGGCGGCGTTACTAGCTCAGGCGCGTCCATTGAAATCCTAGACAAGTCCAGCTCCGGGAAAGCTGACACCACTTGCTTAAGGCAATCGTCAAACCCAGTGCCGTAGTAATCAGCACAAGAGTCAATGAACAACTGCGACGTTTTGAACTTCTGGATGGCGTCAGTTCCAACCGTCTCTACTTTTTCTCGCAAAGCCATCACCTCCTCCTGAAGCTACTGCTTTTGAGAGCCTGCTTCTGCTAACTTCCCCCTCAGCTCTTTCACCTCCTGGTTGAATGTATGCATGGCCTCCTTGTATTGACCTTGTTCGTTCATCAGGGCAACATTATGCTTCCTAACACGGGTGACGACCCCATCCTTGGCAAGGCAACGATCTTGAAGAGCCTTGACGCGGACCAAGGCCTGAAAATGAGAAAAGCGCAGAGGTTAGTCAGGTAAGAAGGAGATAAAACCAAACTGAGCTGGTAAAAAGCAAACATACCCTGGTAATATCAAAAAGGGCTGACGCCCCCAAATCTTCCGTCCCCACCAAGTCACAGGGCTCAAGATCCGTCGGCTTCACAAAGGAGCCCACCTCGCCGACGGCGTATGCCTTGTGAGTCAGGAGGTAACTTGGGCCCTCAAGGACGGGGCCAGAGGAAGTCATTGCCCCCTTGCTTGCACCATAGCTTGGCTTAAGGGCCGACTTCCCCTTCGGGGAGGCGTCACCTGGGATGATGACGGTCTTCTTGGACGGATGGGCGCCATCTCCGTCAGCTTTTCTTTTTAGAGCTTTGCTGACGGATTTGGGAGCTGACGAGTCTCCCTCCTCTATCCCTTTCGCCAATCTCTCTTCCTTCTTATGGGCCGCCACCGCCCTGATCCTTTGCTTGGCAACATCCATCTTTGCAAAATAAACCAACGGACGTCAGGAAAAGCAGACGATTAATTCCAGAAGTTATGTAAAAAATTCACTTACGCCGACGGGAGTACTCACCTAACTTCCGAGCCTCAAGCGACGGCTCAGGACCTCCGCAATACAAGTGGAGGGTGTCGAGGTTGATTAAGTCCCGACACTTTCTTTGATCCAAAAGGATTTCAAGAACCCGTTGGATGAACTCCACTTGCTCGTCAGTTATGCGGGGTCGCGCACTGGCTGCAATCAAGAAAAAGAAGACGGTATTAGAAGCGTCAGAATAAAACAAACAAAGGGGCGGCTGATGGGTTCAACCTGATTCTCTGACGAAAGCCCATGTATTGTCAAAATAACTATGAGGCATCGTTGCCCACTTCTCCTCACGACACACCCAATTCGTCCCTTCAACAAAGAAAAACCTGCTTTTCCAATTCCTATTAGAATCTGGCATATCGGACACCAACTTTAAGTCTTTTTCCCTGACGGCAAAATGGTATGTCCCTTTGGAGGAGGATATGTGATGAGGCTTGTAGCAATAAAAGAACTCGTCCAGCGTGAGGTTCCCTCCACTCAGACTTCCCCACAGAATCTCTGCTCCAATAAAAGTTCTCCAAGCGATGGGAGCAATTTGGCTGACGGACAGACCTAAGTAGTCAACTAGTTGACGGTGCAGTGCCGTCAACAGAAGCCTAAGTCCGGCAGTGAACATAGAGTCATACATACTGACATCAACAGTCCTCCCCGTATAACACTTTTCGTTCTCATAAGGGAGACGGATTGGAATGTGCTTTGGGATTTGGTACCTGATGCGCAACTCACTAAAGATTTTGTCACTCATCGAGGGTAGAAACTTGTTGACGGCCCACTCCGCAAGAAGAATAAAGGGACGGTTATCTCCAGGACCTACTGAGGCCCCTTCGCTAGATCCCTCTCCATCATCGTCACCGTCACCCTCCTCCCCATCATGGGCATCATCACCGTCAACCAAACTTCCTTCTTTTACTACTTCGACTTCTACTTCCTTACTCTCCTCAGCGTAACACTCATCCTCGTCGTCGAGGGACTGGGCTGACATCTCTCTCCCTGACGAAGGTGAGAAATCCTCAGACTCATCACCTAAATCGAAGGCCTTGTCGTAGCCCGCTCCTTCGCGGACTGACGACTCCTCACTCATCGCGTCACTTGACATCTGACTACCTACAAGTGACGGATCCAGTCTAAGTACCTAAGTTGACGTCCTCACTAAAGAATTATTTAACTACAAACAAAAATGTAAGGAAATAGAAACTTACTGTTAAAAGTTACTCTGAAGAAAGGCCTAAAGACTGACGGAAGATAAGGAGATGGAAGATAAAGCGACGGAAGTTAAGTCGACGGAGTGACAAGCGACGGTCTCTCTCTGTCTCTCTCAATAATCAGCCACGAATGAAATGAAGGAAAATGAGAAAGGGGCACTATATATGTAGGAAGGAAAAACGCGCAGAAGACGAAGCGACGCCTTCGTAAAAAACGGGGCCAACGAATGGATGACACATGTTCTGGGCATTAAATGCATCTTGGGACAAGGAATTAACCAATGGTTTTCCCGCTTCTCTAGGCCCAAAAAGGTAATTTGACAAGACTCCACAAATCCATCAGTTCAAAATTGACGAAATTATGGAGTAGGGGGCAACTGATGTGGGATAAAAATAAGTAGACCGACGTTTTACTTTGACAACGTGGGCGACGGCGACAATACTGGCTGATGGGAGCTTTTGTGTTCGTCAGCCCCCATAACATTCATCATTGGCGATGGGAAGCCTCAAAGGGCTCCTTAAAGGCTGACGCCTCCATAAGGTTAACGCCTTCATGATGCTGATGCCCTCAGAAGGCTGACGCCTTCATGAGGTGACGGGGTGAAAGTTTGAGGGTTATTACAAGCTGACGGTACTGATCAGTGTTTGCTTGCCACCTACGTATCGTGTATATAAGGAAATAACTTGCTCTCCACGCTTCACAGAATCCAAAGGGATTCCCATAAGGAAAGGATCCCGTAAAGTACGCTTCAAGGAGATTCCTAAAAGGAAAAGACTTCTAATCCGACTAGGGGATGTTCATACCCTACTACTATAAAAGCCCCAATACCCTCACCAACCAAGGTACGTATAATTTACCCCTCTCTAGCACTTTAGAGTTGTGAAAAGTTCTAACTTGACCTTTAGAGGGTATTTGGCCGGCACCACACCAGTGCTCTCTATTAGGTCCTCTCTTTTTTGTGTTGTGCAGGTATCATTGTGATCGCGTGTTTGCCGTGTAGCTCACTGTTGATTTTCTAGCATCATCATTGTTCATTACGCAAACCACTCAAGAAACAAACTCAATATTACTATGTCAACATAAAACTGCTCAATTTATTTTGTGCTTTTCAATCTCATTAATGTGGCTAAGATTTACTGAGGGTTGGGTGGGCGGCTATTATTAGCAGCAGAGACCCTTGAGCCAAATTCAAGCAGCTCTTTGCTGGTGTCATCCTTGTGAACAACCACCTCAATGAAGCACAGGTTGTCCTTCTTATCCCCTGTTGCTGTTTCAATTGCTTCAATTAGCTTCTCCTCGCAACGGACCTGAAAACAATGAATGTACAAAATAATAGTATTATCAGTGTTTCTAAGCATTGGTATTGATGCACTAGAGCGTATGCACCATGTTAAACAACTCACCTTGGTTGTCCAGCACTTGCCCTCGCCATTGTGGAGTGCATCAACCAACCCAGTGTAGTTCCAGTTCTTAATCACGTTGTAAGGCCCGTCATGGATTGCAGCTTCAGTGGTGTATCCACCATTGTTTATCAGGAAGATGATGGCCCTTCGCCCGTATCTAATCATTGTTGACACATCTTGTGCAGTGACCTGTGAGGCAATAAAAAACACATCAAGATTTTACAAATCAATGTCCTGGGTGAAATCTTGGCAGTTCTAGTATGTTGGAAAGAATTAATATATAGATTTAGGTAAGATACAGCGATCCGTGTATGACATTTGAAACATTGACATACAATGCCATTCTGGAATTTTGCAAGAATTTTTCATGACAATATTGATTCTAGATTTTCATTTGTTGAGTGATAAATGTCAAAATAAGTTAAAAAGAACCAATTAACAATTTCGATGTGGTCCACAAGGTTCTTACTTGCCTACATTGTAAGTAGAAAAAAAATTGCTACAGACAAATAGGAACAAGGCAAACCTTGAAGCTCCCATCACCAATGCAAGCAATCACTCGCTTCTCAGGCACAGCCTGTGCATAGCCAAGAGTTGCCCCAACTGACCAACCAATTGATCCATATTGCATTTGGAACTCATATCTGCAAGCCAATCAAAACTTTGAATTAATACTAAAAGCTCCAACTTAGAAACAAACATCAAATACTATATGCTCTCCACCACTTACCCGCAGCCCTGTGGCAATTTCAGCTTCTGGCAGTTAAACCATGAGTCCCCTGCCTCAGCAATCACAGCAGTCTCACTAGACAGCAAGTTCTGTATATGCTGAAACAGAACATTAACCCTCAAAGGTTCTTTTGGTGCAGACTTCAGAGGATGCCCCTCAGGAACAAAGATCCTATGATAGTTCTCATAAGCAGTTGTATTACACTTGAGCCGCTTGCCAAGTGCTCTGAGGAAATCCTTCATCAAAATACACCCAAATGCAGGTCCATTCCCGATCACAACACGGTTAGGTTGCACAATGATTGCCTTCTCTTTCTTGAGAAGCAATGAGTACCCAACAGAGGTAAAGTCATTGAATATAGGACCAGCAAACAAATAAGCATCTGCAGACTCCACAATCTCAGTGCAAAATGGAGTGCTGAGAGCACCCCAATAAGTCCCAATGAAATGTGGGTGGTGCTCAGGCACAAGCCCTTTCGCTGATGGCATCACAGCAAGGGGATAACCACAGGCATCAGCTAGTTCAACAAATGCATCGCTTGCATTTGCAACTCTCAGTTTAGAGCATTCACAGCAGTGGTGCTAAATAGCTATATTGCTATTTTTTAGCACCACTAACCACAAAACTCACGCTGCAGCAGTGGAGGCAAAAGTAAAAAATATAGATGTTCAGCTACAGTGCACATCTATCTATAGATGTGCACTGTAGCACAAAGCTAAAAAAAAATAATATATTTTATTTAACTTCTGTTCCCTTTTTCCATTAAAATATTCTCTCTCCCTCTCTCTCTCTGCCTTCTCTTTCTTTTCGTCTCAGACAGTCTCAGCCTCTCTCTTCCTTCTCTACCTCTTCGCCATCTTTTCTCTCTTCTTTTCGCGTGATCGACGATGGCGTGGGTCGGTGGGTTTTGTGAATGGCGTGTCGGCGATTGGGTCGGTGGGTTTCGTGGATGGCGTGGGTCGGTGGGTGTCGTGGATGGCGTGGGTTAGTGGGTCGGCGATGGCATGGGTTAGTGGGTCGGCGATGGCTGGTCTCCTCTCTCTCAATCAAGCTCAGATGGTGGGTTTGATAGTGGTTTGGGTTTGTGTAGTTGTTGGTGGGTGGTTGTTCTTTGGCAGTGGAAAAGTAGATTGTGCCGTTTGTGTAGTTGTTGTTGGGTGGATTGTGCCGTTTGGCAGTGGTGTTTAGGTGGCCGAATCGGTGTTGGTATGGTGATTGGGTGGCCGGATTAGTGGTTTGGGTGTTTGGTGGGCATGGGATGGGCTGTGGATTGTTGGTTTGTTGGTGATCGGTGGGGTTTTTTTTTTTTTTTTTTTTTTTTTTTCTTTCCCTATTTTGTTGGTGGTTTCTGTCTTGGTGGGGTGTGTGTGATGGTGGGGTGGTGGTGGTTGCTGCCTTGCTGGGGTGTGTGGTGGTGGTGGTTGCTACCTTGCTGGGTATGTGAGACTGTGGCTGTGGCTGATGGTTGAGGTGGATGTGGGTAGTGATATGTAATTTTTTTTAGTATGATATATTATTTTATTGTAGTGGTTATATTATTTTATTGTGATGTTTATATTATTTTATTGTGTTAAAAGCTAAAATAGAACCACTGCTGTAGTATGTATGTAGCTAAAATAGATAAAGTAAGGGTTGATGGTGCTAAATAGCTAAAATTATAGATGCACTGCTGTGAATGCTCTTAGGACCCCCCACCAAAACTGGTTTTACAGCCTTGTCCAAAAACTCCGCTGCTGCCTCCAATGCAGCCTCTAATCCCATCTGATTACTCAATCTTTATCCCCCCCAAAACACAAAAAACCCAATAAGTAAATCTCATAATAGTACAACCAGAATCACAGGCTCTACAAGATGATGGTTTTGAAAACATGATTTTTAAAAACGCAATTTGAGCATTTGGTAAAATCTATAAAATGTACTGTTGCTTTAAAAACTGCAATACTAAAACGAAGTTGAAAATGCATAATTTGCAATTTGAAGATGCATTTCTTCTAACTTCGATTTTAAGAACACAAAAATATGCCAGTTTTTTTGTGTTTTCATTTAAGATCACTCTTTTTTCACCGCGAAATAGTAATTTTAAGTGGAATCTCCTATTTGGTAACATGGTTTCAACAGTACCTTTTCAAAATATAATTTTTTAATATTCACTTTTTCCTACACAAGGAAAATAAAATCTCCCTAAATAATAAAAAATAAAAAGTCCAAAATTTTACCTGGGACTTAACGAAAATGGAACAAGTTCACGACTAAACGTTGGATGAGGAATATTCCCAGCCAAGTTACAGCTTATACTAACATAAACAGGCTTGCTTTCCTTCAATGAAGTCGAAATCGCAGTATCAATCAACTCATGTGCATCTTCCGAATTATTGACCACAGCCTACAACAACAAAATTAAGCAAAAAAAATAACTACTGTTGGAGCATTTTAATATAGTTAATTAAAATAAATTTATAGGACAATATAAATGTAAAGATGTGAGAGTTAATATGGAAGACAAGGAGTTAGTGGAATGTTTAATCCCACATTGAAAAGGTGGGACTCTTTTATTCTTTTAATTGTGGTGATTAATGGGTTAATATGTATAGATAAGTGTCCAAGAAAGAGGTGAAGGGAGGAGGCCGATCATTTCTATGATTAATTTATGGTGATCTCATTAATTTTTTTTTTTAAAATTTAGATTAATTTAATAAAGAGTAACATATTTCATAATCATATTTTCATTTATTATAGAAAAAAAAATGCAATATATATATAATTTATTTCATACCCAAATGAAAACAATACAATTTTTTTTATAGGAATTCAAAAGGCAAGTTAGTGAAAATATTCACTTTTTAATAAAATTTATTTATAATATTTTGTGTATCATTAAAAAGTATATAAATTTTGGAAATTATTATTTTAGTTTTAAACAAAATTTAAACCCTTTTTTTAACCCTTCAATCCAAAACACCAAAAAAAGTATCTAAAAAATTAATAAAACTTAACAATGATTAACTTGACCAATTAGGAAATATATTTGTTGCTGATAATCTGTTGAGGTTATTATCTTTGCAAAAATTACAAATTCATCCACCAACAAAGATTATCAAATAAAAAATTATTAGCAAAATCTTAGAATTAAGTTTCTATATATGCATCGTTGTAAAATAATAATAATAATAATGAAAACACAATTGCAAAAGTTAAAATACGTTTTTCATCCGATTATTTGCTTATGACTAACCTTTGATTTCTTTGAATAAATGGTATTATAAAGTACTTCTAATACAACGATTAAGAGTACTTTTTCTATAAAAACTACAAATTTTTCCACCTAAAAGGATTAAAAAATGAACAAAATTTAGTAAAGTCTCATAATTTAACATTTAAATGGATCACTAAAAAAATCAAATTCTAACTTGCAAAAAACCTAATTATTAACCCAAATCAAATCAAAAACCAATGAGAAAAGAAAAAGAACTTGTTATCAAGAATTAGAATACCAAAATACCTAAATATGCATAAAAGTCTATACAAATTTATCAAAACGAGAAACAAATGTAATGTGACAATTAAATCAACAATAACAAAAATAACCATTAGTGGAAAAAATAAGTGGTTGAAACAATAAAAAAAATCCATCGAAAGAGAAACAAAATTGGAGAGAGAGAGAGAGAGAGTATTGACCTCTTTTGTTATGGACAACTTGAAAGGAATAGAGGAGGGGTGGAAATGAAATAATAAGGAATTTATGTAAAAACTAAGATGGAAGAGGAATGGTAGAATTTAAGAAGATATAAATAACAAAATTTAAAAATCTATAGAGAGAATCAAATGTAAAATTTTAAAAAACAATGATTGGAGGAGATGAAAGATTGAATTAAGAAGACAATAGCTGAAGAAGATGAAAAGTTGAACAACGTAAAAATTGTAAAAAACAAAATAATAATAATAATTAATTTCACTCACAAAATAGAAATATAACCAATTTTTCAGCAAAGTGAACCTTAAAATTTACCCTCCTTTCATTGTATTTTTTTTTCCTGGTCACTTAAAATACAAGAGAGAGTCAAGTATCTTTGTTATAGTACCATTAAAAAACAAAAGACTGAATTCAAAATTATCTCTTCCGCATGACAATATTTTTTATATTAATATATATTATTCACACAACTTGCTGATTAAGAAAAATCAAACAAAAAAAAAAAAAAATTAGAGACAGAATTAAAATTTTTCATAGCCAACTATATTGATAAAACTAAGAGAATAAGAGAATAAATGGGTCAAAAAAAAGTGGAACGAAGCAAAAGAAATACTATGGAGGAAAAGAATACACCATCATCACATTCACAATAATATGGATGAAAAGAAAATTAAATTAATTTAAACAATGAAAATTATATTTAATTAAACAAAAGATACTCATAACATGCATGAAGGCATGGTGGATGATTCACAACTAAATAATGTGAAAATTTTGGTGGAATTTAGTTAAGAATAATTCAAAAGTATTGTAATTGAAGGAATTTTACCTTAAGAAGATTGATATAAGTTTCTTTGTAAACAATGTTTTTTGTGTAGCCTTGCTCTTTAGGAAAGCATGTACACTTCATTTAGGTTGTCATTCTCGTGTCGTACTATAAATTTTCAAAAACGTATTTGCATATAAAGATGCTTTATTTTTACTTGGGAGTTGCTTTGGTTATATTGGCAACTCATTGGTCATCATCATAAAAGGCAGAATTTATTAGTAATTTATTTTTAGATATATGAATCATACATCATTTGGGGTCCCTCCTCATAAATTTTAAGATATAAACCCAAAAATAAAGAACATAATGATTAGGGATATTTAAGGATTACTTTGTGGTTTAGTAACCGTTGAAGGGAAAAAAGAAAAAGAAAAAGAAAAAGAATGTTACTCTAGGAAGATAGATTTAATGAAGGAGAGATTTGAGGAGGCCATTTTGCATTTAATTATTAATGTAGTGGTTTTATGGAAAAAGAAAAAAGAAAAAAGAAAACTCATTATATAACCTTACAGATGGCCCATCAAGTTAATGATATGGAATATTAAATATTTAAATTAAAGTAGATAATATGTAAAGGCAAAGTTATATATAAAGTTAAAACTGCCCAAGATAAATGCTATGAAACACGAGTGTGTTTCCGGATTTGGGTGCGGGTGCGGGTGCGAGACTCGGTAATTTTTGAAAACGTAGGATGCGGGTGCGGCGATTAAAAAATTATTTAAAATATTTTTATTTTTATTTTCTATATATTTTTACTATTAAAATATTCTTAAAAAACACATTATATGTCCTTGGTTCACAAAACAAAGAAAGAAGAAGGAAAGAAACACAAAACAAAAGGAAAACACAAAAGAAGCAACAAATATTCAAAATAAAATTGAGGAATGATAGATTTAGGATGTTTGGGCCTCATTCAAAAATCGGCTGTTTCGGCATGATTCAAGGCCGATTTCGGCCAGTTTCGGCCACCAGCCGATACACTCCGATTCGGCCGATACGACCCGATTCTATTTCGGCATGATTTAAGGCCGATTTCGGCTAGTTTCGGCCGCCGGCTGATACACTCCGATTCGGCCGATACGACCCGATTCTATTTCGGCATGATTTAAGGCCGATTTCGGCCAGTTTCGGCCGCCGGCCGATACGCTCCGATTCGGCCAATACGACCCGATTCTGGCCGAATCGGCCTAGTTCAGCGCGAGTCGGCACGAATCCATAAAAAAATAAAAAAACCTCAAACGCGGCACCGACGTTCCCCAATCAGATGTTTGGATGTGAGCTATACTCCGCGAGGAGCCAAACGAGTGTATGGCAAGGCACGAGCCCAGTAATGGAAGGCTCACTTAAGGCGCCTTCAGCCTTATTACCAAGTCAATAGGAACTCTCTTATCGCAAAGCTCGTTGAGCAAAAGACTTCGGAATGGGACCAAAAAAGTCCAAACGAACTGACCGACTTTTCTTGCTTTTCAGGTTTGGCTTGACTCTGTTCCCTGAGCTCTTCGCCTTGCCTTTGTTGGATGGGGATTGGTTACATGTCCTGTTCATTCTACTTTAGCGCGCTATGGTGAGTCCACTACTGAGTGAGCAGCCAGTGAGACTCCGGTACTCAAATTGCCTCGGATGTTGAAACAAGCTTTTGAGCTCCAACTGAATCTAAGTAAACAAGGACAACTGGGTATGCAATCAACTATTGTTGGTTCTGAATCAACGGGTGAACCCGCTACCTCTACCTTTGCTTCTGGCTTTAATGCATGCGCTCGAACATGGACTAAATCTCGATCCACGCCTAGATTTGCCATTGAATTCGCTGCTGGAACTTAGTCAGCTACATTCTTAAACTACTGCTACCTTCCTTTCCGCTGCTTTCTCTGCTGGTGGTTCCGGAAAAACCTCAATTGGTGCTTCTCACTGTTATGTTGTGGGGTAAGCTGCTCCTGCAGGCTCGGGATCTTCTATTGAGATAAAATTTGTGACTTATAGCTTTGCCACGAGGTCTGCTGCTAGCTTGATTTATGCCTCTATTGCTTCAACCGAGTAAACCGTTGCTCTTGCTCTTGTCTATGCTTCCTCTTTTTTTCAAGCAATAAAAAAACCCAGGCAACCTTTGCCAAATAGAGATTGAAAAAAGCTTCTATTTATAGGCGTTGGAGGCCCTTAACCCTTTTATTAGTAAGATAGGTTGTCTTGGTTCCGTAACATGGTTCAAACCTGGCTTTTCATGAATATTGAACCCCATCCACTAGATTTTAGTGCGTTGAATCATTTTCCCCGTACGGATTTGAGTACGAAAGGCCCACCCCTCAAAGCCTTCTTCCGAACTTGCCAACAAAAGCAGATCGGTCTCTATCAAGCGGGCAACGGTGTCGCTCGCGAGTCGGATGCGGGTGCGGCGCCCATTTTACCGCGTCCATGCATTATAGGATAAATGTGTAAAGTCAATAATCTATTTATGTATTTTTGTAAAAGAAATTAGGAATAAAAAATAATAAGAAAAATAAAGATTTTGTGGTCAATGAAGTGGTGTAACAGGAGTGTAGTAACAATAAATGTTACACTTCAGTTTTTAGAAATATATATATATATATATATATATATATATATATGATACAATTTATAATGCTGCCAAGAAAATTTGGAAAGCTTTTCAAAGCAAGTATGATATCGAGAAGGATGATGCAAAGAAGTATGCTGCTAGTAGATTTTTTTGTTACCAAATAGTGGATGAAAAATCAATGGTGGATCAAGCACAAGACATCCAAATGATTGTGGCGGAATTGAGACTTGAAGGCATAAAGATTGGAGATAATCTGGTGGTAACTAGCATAGTTAATAAACTACCATAATCTTAGAGGGAGTTCCAAAAAACTTTGCGGCACAAACAAAAGGAGACATCTTTGGAGACTTTGATCGCACGCATCTGTGTGGAGGAGGAGGTTAAAGGACAAGATGCACTCATGACACGAGAGCAATGGTAATTCTACCCTAAAGGTAAACCTTATTTCTGCCAATAATAATATGCCCAAAAATCATTTTCCTAGAAATAGTCAATTGAAGCCTAAAAATAGAATTTTCAAAAATAATAATAGACCTTAAGGATGGGGAAACCTGAATAAAAATAACAATAAGAATCGAGGACCCCCTTCACAAGATCAATTTAATAATTCTTGTTTTGTCTGTGGCAAGAGTGGGTATATTGCTCGATTTTGCAAATTTCAAAAACATGAATCTGTTCCACAGGTTAACATAACCAAAGAGCCTTTAGTGGCAATGATTATAGACATCAATATGGAGCAATATATTGAAGGGTGGTGGGCAGATTCAAGTGCTAATAAGCATGTCTGCTATGACAAAGATTGGTTCAAGTTGTACACTCCCTTTGAAGAAGAAAAAACAATTATGCTTGGTGACTCTAGCAAAACCAAGGCCTTGGGAGTGGTGAGGCTGATTTAAAATTCACTTCTAGACGTGTGCTAATAATAAAATACGTGCTCTACACTATGTCCATGAGGAATAATTTGATGTCAAGCTTTTTGTTTAACAAGGCTGGCTTCAAGCAAACTATAGAATCTGATAATTATGTAATCGCTAAAAATAGATTATTTGTGAGCAAGAGTTATGCTGGTGGTGGAATGTTTAAGTTAAATGTTGAGAATAATAAAATATCTACTAGTTCAGTTTATCTACTTTCTTCTATTAGTTTTTGGCATGCTCGTTTGTGTCATATAAATAATAGATATGTAGGAATCATGAGTAATTTAGGATTAATTAAAGACTGTCAATATATTTTGAAAAATATGAAGCTTGCAGTCAAGCTAAGATTACAAAAAGGCCTCATAAAAATGTTTTAACAATTACTTGGGTTAATTCATTTTGATTTATTTGAACACTGAATTACCTGATAGCAAGTGACAGTATGAAAACACCGAAGCTCTTGACTAAAGTCAGGCAAAATCCTGTTGGTTCCATAGTCATTGGAGATGGGCCCACCAACAATGCAAATGAAAGGGAGGTTTTCACTGTAAGCACCAGCAATCGCGTTGAGCACACTGAGCCCACCAACGGTGAAAGTAACAACGCAAGTGCCGACGCCACGGGACCGCGTGTAGCCGTCGGCGGCGTAGCCTGCGTTGAGTTCATTACAGCAGCCAACGTTGGTGAGACCAGGCTCGGCGATGAGGTGGTCGAGGAGAGTGAGGTTAAAGTCACCTGGTACAGAGAATATGTCAGTGACACCGATTTGAACGAGTTGACGAGCAAGGTGGCGACCCAGTGTGGCGTCCGAAGGGGTGATAATGGTGGGAGAGCATGAGCTTTGGATGGTGGAGACGGTGCCGTTTGACGGTGCGGCATAAAGATCTGTGCAGGTGGGTGGGCACGCATCGAGTGCTCCTATTTTGGTGTCCATGTTCTGAGAGAGAATGAAAAAAATGACGGGAATGATGGATTGGTTTTGGTTTTGGTGGAGACAGCGTCGTTTGACGGTGCGGCATAGAGATCTGGGCAGGTGGGTGGGCACGCGTCGAGTGCTCCTATATTGGTGTCCATGTTCTGAGAGAGAATGTAAAAAAGGAAGGGAATGAAGGAATGGTTTTGGTTTTGTTTAGGTGTTTTGTTTGTGTGATAGTTCTAGAACTAGAGAGAGAGAATAGAGGAATACTGGTATAGTGTAGGAGTGTTTTGTTTGTTTAGGAATTGGTGTGAGCGAGTGAGAGAAGTGGAAGTGAATTTATAGGGTGATTTTGATAGTGGGATTTGTTACTAGGGGCGGTTTTGGAAGGTGCTTTGTAGTTTTAGCAAACAAAAATGTTGCCAAAAAAGAAATGTTTGCATACTAATAATTGATTTTGAGGTTAAAAAAAAGATAACAATAATTTCATAATTATATAAATGAAAATAATGCTAAACATTTTTGTTAGTGTTGGTGCAAACACAATAATAATGGAAATAACACTATTTGGACTAAGACACAACATTCGCTCAATTAGTTGACTAAAATTTGTAATCGAGACAGACCTTCTTTGACTTGTCTCCCCCTTGCACACATATCTAACCCAATATTTGAATCAATGCATATTAACCCATTAATCACTACAATTAAAAAGAATAAAAAAGTTTCTCTCTTTTCAATATGGGATTAAACATTTTTATTAACTTCTTATCTTCTATATTAACTCTCACATTTTTACATTTATATTGTAATATAAATCCATTTTAATTAATTAATATTAAAATGCTCCAACAATCCCCAACTCATTTTAATATTAATTTTTTTTAGTTAAAGAGAGATTACCAGGCAAAGATAGGTCACTATGCATCATGAAGGTGTGCCCTGCATTGAACCTTCACTTAGTAAAACTGTGATCTCAACTCTAGAGTCGTAGTAGTCTCCAACTCGAATTAGGACTGATTTGGGAAAATTAAGGGTCACTGCTTACACATAACAACTCAGGTGCTGATGTGAGCTTTTATAACTAGCACTTTATGGCAAGAGAGTCAATATCGTACCATAAGTTATTTTGATTTGATCATAGGTACGAAATATTTCAATACCAATTGATACCGGTGTACCGTTTTAGGATTATCACTAATTATATTCTAACCTGTTGACACCCCATTTTGCAACCTGCATTTAACCTCACATGGAGGGTAAAAGGGTAATTTTGCCTTGGGAATATGCATCTTGATTCTGGCCATTAGATCCTTAATCTCATTTCACCAAAATGATCTTGATGTCATAACGATCAAATTGACTGGTCATAAGCCCTAATCGGACCACCAGATTGAAAGTTATCATCAAATCAAGTTTTAATGGCTGAGATGCACTATCACAAATTGAGTCCGACTATATGTGATTATGAACAATTGATTTCAATTGGTTATAAGTGTAATCAATTTGAGATCAATAATGTGTCATAATTTGATTGGTTAGGACTACATTTTATGGTGAGGTTGCATACACCTAATTAATTAGATAGTTAAACATTAATTATTCAATGAGTAAATTATCTTTTAATTAGAGTAAATTTAGAAATAATTAAGTCTGAAATGGGAGTGATTGAAGCCATTTAATGTTAATTGGGAGCTAATTTAGGACCTATTAATATTAATTGTGCTGAAACCATTTTCTAACAAATAACCTCTGCTCACCATTTCATCCATATCTCTCAAAATATTATGAATTTGTGAATGAGGTTAATTTTCCCAAAAACTAGACATCCGGGGCTTTAATTTGAGCATAAGAATGAGACAATTCCAATCAGAATTGAGTTAGATATGATTTTTCAAAATTAGCTCTACAAGCTGTTACAGCATTTGCGGGAAAACCGAACTTGGCTTGCTCCTCACTCCCACCAATCTTTCCATTTAATGCACCAGATTTCCCCCAAGGTTAAAATGAGGACTAGGTTCATGATTCTTTGTCAACCCTCATTAAATGGCCTTCCATTCATATTTTTTCCACCACTACTATATAAACCTCCCCTCTCCTTCATTCCAAGACACAAAAACCCCCCTCTCTTCTCCTCTCTTGAGTTCTAGTGAAGTAGAGTAGTCTTGTCATATCTTGGTCTTCCTGAGACTCAAGGTATTGAGTGAGACTCACTCTTCCTCTCCTAACTCTTCTTTTCCTCCACCCTTAGGACCTCCCTCAAGAGTCTCCTCCTCCACCATATGGATCTTGCATGAAGGTATAATCCCTTTCCCTAATTGTTTTTTGTGTTTCCATGATGAGAATTTAGGATTAAGGCATGATAGTAACTATTTAAATCTTCTTGAATATGTTTGAATGTTCTTAATTGTTCTTATGTGTTCTTCACATGTTCTTGGTTGTTCATCACATGCTCATACATAAACACTAGTTTTGATCCTAAATCCATATCAAAAATAGGAAAAACATGTTTGTTTAATAATTATTTCAAATCCTTAAATCTAGGTTATCACCATCCACACACATTCACTAGAATTTATTTTTCAATCCAAATGCAATGCTAAATAAATTGAATTAGGGTTTATCACATGCACACACATTAAATTCAACATGTAACTTGATTGACATATTGGATGATGTGATATGAATGTTGGCCACCATAGTCTAGAAGACCGGTTTCACCGGGCAAGGTGGGTGCCTAACACATTCCCACCTTGTAACATAGCCTCTGAACTTAGATTAAGGGTTAATAGATCAAATGCTTATCCATGTAATTTTCAATTTCTAGATTGTAACTAGGAAATAAAGTCATGTACTTTATCTTAGATTGTATTTAGGACCAAAGCCATGTAATTTTCCTATGATCAATGTAAATTAAATTTCAAATTAATAAAATGAGGAATTTTTCAATTATGGTTTTCTTGTTTTTCCAATAATTAAATAAGTGGCGACTCCATTGTAAAACCCCTAATCTAAGGGGAAAAATATAACTAGTCGAACATCCATTTTGAGGGACAATAACACGACTCCACCCATTCACGTGGGTTTGGCCCAACACATCATATCAAAACGGGCCGGGGGCGCGGTCTCTCACATAACCCAACCCAACATTGTAATTGTAAAATTATAATAATAATATAGATATTCATGTACATATATAGACCTTTTTTTCTTTTTCTTTTTTACCTTGGATTAGTTCCTAAAAAATAAAAAATATGTTGTTTTAAAATGAAAAATACATGAAAAGTAAAAAATAAAAATAAAATGAAGGCTTAATTCTTGAACAACAAGTGGAAATGTCATAGGAGTACAATTCAATCAACTAAAAAAATCAAGAAAAAAGCTTATTATGTTTTAAATTTCAAAAAGACCGATGGTTGTCATTCACATTGAAAGTGGCAAAACTCAAAGCTTTTTTCAAACTCTTAACACCCTCCCATCAACCACGTGTCCTGGAAACTCACTTTTAGTGTTCATTTGAGACCAGCTTTTTTTGTGGAAATTAAAATTTTTTGCTGAAAGTACTTTAGGCAAAGGTAAAAGTTACTTGAAATAATACAATGAGACCCATGAATAGTACCAAAAAGTACAGTGAGACCCATGAATTGTAGGAAAAATAAGCTGAATAGTAAAATAAGTTTGCAAAAATAATCATGCCAAACGCACACTTTTATGCGTTTGGCTCCAAATTAAAAAACCAGTTTATTTTCGTTACTATTCATGAGTCCTACTGCACTTTTTAGTACTATTCATGGGGTCTTATTGTATAATTTCAATTAACTTTTACTTTTATCTACAGTTCTTTCAACAAAAAGTTTTCAGTTTCAGCAAAATAAGCGGATCCCAAATAGACCCTTAATATATATTTTGAAACTTTTGCATTGAGAATAGCACTAATCAGTATACAAAATAAGTAGGAAAGAAACTCGGCATGCCTTCCAGCCAAATCTTCAGTACACCCACAAGAGAAACAATGTAAAATAGAGGAGAAGCAAAAGAAGTGGGGGCAAGAAGAAGGCTATAAAACTAAAATAGTGCAAGAAGAAGAAACAGAGAAGGGTGCAAGGCTGAAAGCGGTGGTGATAACATTTTCTTGGCTTTTTTCTTTTTTAGTGGTATGTTTTTCTGGCTTTTTCTTTACCAGCCCAAATCAATTTTATCAACTAAAACACCTGATTTTCTTTGATAAGGCCAATACAATCTGATATCGGCCGAAATTTGAAGCAGTACGAAACGTAAGTGTTTCTATACCAGTTCACCGACTAGTAGGATAAATACCGGCCGATATGGTACGGTATTGACTTCTTTGCTTTACGGCCATATGCTGATCTCAGTTTTATGAGTGTATTTTAGATTAAGTCCAAATCTCATAGGGAGCAGCCCCACCCCCACAGTCACATAGGTGAAATTTTGTCAAGACTCTTGTAATTCTAACACCCCACTCATACGAGCTACAAATTTCATTAAGAGTTTTTTACTCAATCTCTCCACATTACAAGATAAATGCATTTATATCATTGGGATGAACAATTAAAAAATTATTTACAAAATAAATAATTAAAGAAATAACTAGTGCATTTCTTACAACTATCATATGGTTCGTTTTTCCCATTGAACCTAATTCTCAGGATTTTTGGTCCTTGGGTTAGGTATCCTCATACATGGCTCATGAATCTATGGACTTTAGTCCCATCCCCCTTGATATATTCTAAACCCTATATTTTGCCAAGGCCTTGGTAAATGGATCTGCAAGATTATCATTGGATTTAACATAATCTATAGTATGATGCCACTACTCAAATAAGATCGCACAATATTGTACTTTCTTCTTATAGGTCTGGATTTACCATTGTAATAACAGTTTTTAACTCTACCAATTGTGGCAATGCTATCACAATGAATTAATATAGGTGGCATTGGCTTTTACCAAAGTGGAATTTCATATAACAAATCTCTAAGCCAATTTGCCTCTTCACTAGCCAATGCTAACGCTATTAATTCAGCTTCCATTGTTGAATTAGCAATTATTGTTTGCTTTTTAGATTTCCAACAAATAGTACCACTACTTAAGGTAAAAATATAACCCGTGGTAGAGAGAGAATCACCTGACAAAGTATTCCAATCAGCATCACAAAAGCTCCAATCACAGCAGGATACTTTTTATATAATAAGCCATAACTTTTGGTACCAATTAAATATCTTATGACTCGCTCAATAGCTAGCCAATAATCTCTACTAGGCTTGTTAGTAAATCTGCTAAGAACTCCTACCGCATATGCAATGTCAGGTCTAGTACAATCAGTAGCATAACGCAAACTACCAATGATGCAAGCATAATCCTTTTGATTAAAAATCCCATCATCATTATTCACAAGAAATAAATGAACACTAGAATCAAAAAGAGCAGCTGTGATCATGAAAATTATATTTTCTCAACATAATGTGATTGATCAAGAAATATTCCATCACATATTTTTGTATTTTTTCAAAATAAAATTAGTCTCACTAAAATCTTTCATATCAAAATGGCTTTTAAGCATATTTTTTGTCTCATTTATAACATGCGTATTTGAGCCAAAAATCAACATATCATCCAAATATATTTATCACATTCATTTGATTTATAACTGTAAATTTGAATTTTATCAACCATCTTGTTGGCTTTATTCCGTACCAAATTTGCTTGTATTTTAGCAATTAGTAACCCTGTATTTAGGTGGGAATCATGTAAGGGTAGTGAGTGAGAAAATGTGAAGAAATGCTCAAGATTGTGTAAGGATGCAGAGACTCACGACTGGACTCATGGGTGACTCACAACTGGCAAGCCGCCAAAGTTGGCACATGCGTGAAGCATGCAAGGGAGCCGAAGAGTCATGCTAGTTGTTGCACTACAGGACAAAAGTCCTAGGCTGGCCAGGCTGTTAGCTCGCGGCTTGAACTTGCGACTCAACCCAATCACGAGGCCAAGTCGCCAGACCACCCTGTTTGGGAAAAACTGACGTTTCACATTCCTTATCACCCTACTATATATAGACCCTTATACCCACGAAATATAGAGAGCTTACAGAGAGAATTTTGAGAGAGAAACTCTAGAGAAAAATAAGATTGATTCATCCATAATCTTCACATAGAGACTCTTCAAATTCCTCTACTCTCTTCATCTTCATTGTTAAATCCTTGAAAGGTATATTACCAAAACCTTTTCTCACCATACCCATATCTGTGAGAAGGCAGTTTGGTGCTTTGGAAAGCAGTTAAGAAAGGACCAATTTCATATTGGTAAATGTTGTGGTCAAGTAGCGGAATCCGGTAAGCTAAAGAAGAAATAGATTTGGCAGAACCTCGTTGGAGTAGGAGCTTGGAGGGCTTAGGTACATTGGGTAGATTAGGCTTGGAGGGTCTTCTGCTATTTATGTATCCCAACTACATTCTTTAGTAGATTATTTACCGCTTGGAGGGCGGCGGAGAGGTTTTACGTTGAGGGCTTCGGTTTCCTTTTCAATAACACATCGTGTGTTGTCCTTGTGTTTGCATCTCTCTTCCCTTAATCTTTGCCATTTAATTTCTGTTGTGGATGTGATTTTATTTGGTTTAGATTTTTTATCAATTCTATGTTAAGCTTATGTTAATATTCAGCACATTAATTGTTTGACATTAAGCTTGAATTGGTAATTTGTAAATTGGGGGTCTAAACGTTCATAGTGTTTTATACACTAATTGAACTTTCAATAACCATTCTCAATTATGCAAAAATCAAACTTTTCATGCCACTGTTTAGGTGTCTGTTTTAAGTTATGTAAGGATTTAGTTAGTTTACATACCTTGCTTTATTTTCCAAGCATTACAAAGCCTTCGGGTTGGTCCATATAAATCTCTTCCTCTAGGTCCCCATTTAGAAAATCAGTTTTTAATTCCATTTGATGAATTTTCAAATCAAAAGTTGTAGCAATAGCAATTAACAATCTTATAGATGTAATTCTTGTTACCAAAGAAAAAGTATCAAAGAAATCCAGATCAACTTTTTGTTTAAATAATTCCTCCTCGTTTTTTTGGCATGCCTCTTCTGCCATACTTAATTAATTAATTTGTTAAAATCGACTAGAAACAAAATTTCAATAAAATTACCTATAAAGATGTAGGAATACATATCCATGAATTTCAAGAAGTAACATAATTGAATATCTAATCAGATTATATCACAAGAACAAACTACTTTGTATTTCAAACTCCGAACTAACGAAAAGAAGTTAAGTAAAAATATGACAAAAGTTCAAAAAATTAGGTGAATTCTACATTATGTGACTTGCTTTAGTACGTAAGATACCTAACAATCTTCTTCCATATAAGAAAGAGTTGTTATGTTACAACATTTTCACAATAAATTTTAGGTAACAAGTTATTACTAATTTTAATTTGAATTCACAATTAAAATCACAATTATACAGTTCAAATTATATATAGATATATATTTTAGAAAATATTAAAATTATATACATGATATTAGCTTACACATTTTTTAAACTATAGATTTTTAAAATATTTATTGGTTTCTTATTTTATATATTTATATATATATATATATATATATATATATAATTTAATTAGCTTTAGCCTCTTCGGTTTTTGCACCCAATAATTCACTTGCCACAAAAATTTAAAAATTAGATGGACATGTAGCGTAAAATTGGACTCCAATTTAGAATTTAATTGGATTTGAATTTTTCGATTTTTACACTCAATAATTCACTTGGCACAAAAATTAAAAATTAAATAGGACACATGACACACAGTTGGACTCCAATTGAAATTTAATTTAGATTCTAATTTAATTTACAAACAAACAAATAAATTGAATGACTAATTTTAACAATATATCATATATGAAACTTACAAAAATTGAAAAATCTTGACTTGAGATTTAGAATTTCTTCATAAAAAGTGTGCATAAATATCAAACATGGACAAAAAAAAAAAAGCAAAGATCACTTGGAAGTGTAATTTGTGGTGTAGGTGCCATGAAATAAGAGGTTGTGCTCCAAGAAATTGAATTTTCCAAATGAAAGTACATAATTTGGTTAGCTATGAAGAATAGTTGTGGTCTGCAGGTGTTCTTGCCATCTTTTCCTTTTGACCAAACATAACTTAGGCTTTGTTTGGTTGTAAATATCACCATCTATTGATAGGACACCTCGTAGGATGGTCATATATTTATATATTGACATGTTTGTGCTAATTGTCCTTTTTACCGGCTCAAGTTCTTGGCTTCTTTCTCTCAATTCAATTGTTTCCACAATACGTGGTCCCTTAAATTAAGTACTTAATTTGTTGAAATTGACTAGAAACAAAATTTCAATTAAATTACCGAAAAAGATGTAGGCATACATATCCATGAATTTCAAGAAGTAACATAATTGAATAGCTAATCACATCATACAATGGTGGAGCCAGAATTTCTCTTGAGGGAGGGCAAGATTAAAAAAGCAAAATTGAAAAATGAAATTAACTTTAAAAATATTAATCAAGATTAAAAAAATAAATAATGAAAATAATCATTTCTTAATTTCATATCATCAAAATAAATGAACGAAAATAATCAATTCATTATTAATAACAATTAATATTAGATACTAATCTAAATACATAAATTTTAAATATCTAATTTAGTTCCTTCAAATAAATTAAGAAAATAAATCAATGTAAAAGTAATAAGAATATAAAAATAAATTTTGTATGTGCATCTCCCCACCTTGATTGCTTTAAAAAATATATATGAAAAAATAAAGTTTTTTTTTCTTTATTCCTTAAAGTATTTAAATTTTTGGATCTATAGCAAAATGACATCATTGGCAATTGTAAAAAAAGTCAAAAAATGGTAGAGAAAAAAAAAATTAACATAGATTTTTTTTTTTTTTTTTTTTTTTGGTGTATAAGGACATGAGTATTATTTTTTTTTTATTAGTATTATTATTATGTGTAAATTATAGGATCCAGTAATTAAAGCCTTGTGGACTTGTGGTTGAGGTGCATCGAGAAAGATTTTTTAAAAAAGTGATTAGCTAGAAAAAGTGTAGTGAGCCTGTGAGTGATTATAAAGGGTAAAGTATGGGACGAGATTGGTATGATATACATTATGTGTTCTGTAGGAACAAGTTTTGGTTCCTGAGCCCAAAAGGGGGAAGGATTCAAGCCCAAAAAACCCAATACAATAAATTTGTAGAGAGTGGGCTTAAAAGCTGGGCTTCAGTGGATCAAACAACACGCACAGTGAATCAAAGATAGTAAGAAAACAAGGGAAGACAAGCTCTATTCAAAGAAAACCTTCCTCGGCAAAATCCGAGGAGAGTGGTCCCTCAAGTATATTTCTTTTGAACTTGGATATAATTACAGTTCTTGTTACTATAGTATTTTCTCTATATTCTTTTCGATCCCTTCTCCCTAGAGGGTCTCTCACATTATATAGCTCTCTTTAAATGATCTTGACCCTCAATTTGCTAATCGTCTAGGCCACTACTTGAGTGATTGTCCCATCAGACACCTTCTCATACCTCTTGTGAGTTGCGGCAGCCAAGGCAGCATTGTTCAGGGGTTTTCTCCACATAAATGCAGCTAGGAGGTTTGGTGGAATGCATTAAATGTGATGACAGCCACCATCCTTTCAGTCATGTCAGGACTAACCTTTTCTCCGAAACTCTTTCTCTACAGTACGACCTCCTCTGGTAACGTGTCACTGACGTGGCCTTACTATCCGAAGGTATGACCTTCTCGGCATAATAATGGTCCCTCGGCCATGAGTATGACATGTGGCACAATTACCTTATTTAGATCCCCATACCCCACAATAGCCCTTTAAAACTCTGATTTTTTTTTCTCTTATCCGAGGAGAAAAGTGGGGTTTTGACCTTGGATAATTGATTCCACACATTTCTTTGACTTCCACATGTGAGAATGTCACTTCGCATGCCCTGAAACCATTCTAGCACTTTGGAGTCCACAAAGTCTCATTAAATGCTCCAGGCGGTGCTTTGTTCCCCACGTCTTACGGTGAGATGGAGATCCTACGGCTGGTATTTTTCCTCAAATTTTGGGCAAGATAACTCCCACCCAATTCCACTTCCTATATAAGGCGCATGGGTGATTCATTTCTCCCACTTTACAAATCTTCGAGCTCTCAAGACTTCCCAAATCCCTAAACTTCTAAGACTTCTCAAATCTTCAAACTTTCAAGAAGCTCCTGAAGTGACCCTTGTCCTTATTTTCATAAGTTTTTTCGTTTTTAGGCTCTTTTCTCCTCAGCCAGTTTCCTCGGCCTTCTATTCTCTATTTCTTTTCCTCACAAAAAAATTATTTCACTTCACCTTAGACTGCTTAGATGGGTAGGTTTACTCACCTAGTAGATTCTCCCGCCGGTATGGAGGGGTTTAGGGCTTTGTATCACATTCCTCGAGGCGTTTCCCTACATTATTGCTCTCCGGGTGAATGGCTCACCCATAGAAGGTAAGGGAAGGTCATCATTCACATGATCGCCTTCATAGAAGGGGGAATGAGGCTCCCCATGGATAGGGTGACTAGGGATTACCTGATCGCCCACAAGCTGTGCCTCCACCAATGCGCACCCACCCTGTTTAAGGTCCTAGGTAGTGTGGACACTCTCAATGAGCAAATGGGGTTAAATCTCACTTGGCACGACGTCGTTTGGATGTACAAGTGTCATCTGCTCCCAAACTCAGGGTATTCACCCCCAGCCTGATATCTAATTGTAGCCACCAAGCACTGCCTAACCACAGACTGGCTTCCAACTAGCTCCTCGACGGGTATTTCACTTTCAAGTGAAGGGTGGAAGACACGGCTCCCATGGTGTGAAGCCAAGGTCTTGCCACAATAGTAGTATAGGGGGAGTAGGCATCTACTACGATGAAGTTCACTTTCACGACTTCTGACCTTGCTTGAACAACCAGTCTAATTTGGCCCCTCGGAAAGACAATCTTCCCATCAAACCCTATCAGAAGGGAGTCATAGCAAGTTAGGTCCTCGGACCTCAACTTCAGTCCCCTAAACAGGTCATGATACATGATCTCTACACCGCTGTCCTGATCTACTAGCACTCTCTTCACATCATACCCTCCTATCCTGAGAATAACTACTAGGGCATCATCATGTGGCTACAAGGTTCCAACTTTGTCCTCATCGGAAAAGCTCAAAACTGGTCGGACCTCCACTCTGCTCCTCTTTGAATCAGGGGGCAAACAATTGAAACCCAATTTAGAATCTAATTGGATTTGAACTCCAATTGAAATTCATATTATATTCTAATTTGTTTTTTTCCACGCTTTGGCTTTAAATATATATATATATATATATTGATGATAGTGATAGAGAAGACTTGTTTCGTATCCTTGAATCAATATCTTCTTTATCACTATCATCAATATTTAATATATTAAGTTTGCTTTTCAGTTTACCAGGCTTTTATTTGAAATAGTTTCATTTTCTTAGCAGAAACAATAAAACCATTACGTTTGATGATATCAAGAAATGAATACAAATGTTTCCACTAATCATCAATGTATTTACAATAAACAAGGACATCATCAATGTAAACAATGGTGAAAAAAACAAGTCCTAGTTGCTAGCTTATCATCAATGTATACAGTGGTGGAATAAACAAGGACATCTAAATTATTTCATCAAACTTTTCGATTTTTGCACCCAATAATTCACTTGCTACAAAAATAAATAAATAAAATTAGATGGACATGTGGTGCAAAATTGGACTCTAATTGAAATCTAATTTAGAATCTAATTGGATTTCAACTTTTCAATTTTTACACTCAATAATTCACTTGGTACAAAAATTTTAAAAATTAAATGGTACACATATCGCACAATTAGACTCCAATTGAAATTAAATTTAGATTCTAATTTGATTTTCTCTACCATTTGGCTTATAATATATATATAGATTTGTTGTGAAAGTATTGTAAAAATATCATGGATACAAAATTTTTCTATTAAAAAAAAACTATCACTAATTCAAATATCTACTTTTTTTCATTTCCTTTTACCAAAACCCACATATTTAAATTGAAAAAAATGCTTGACTCGAAGAAGATTAAAACCTCAAACTCAAAGGGTGGATCAGTTTTGTTTTCAAGATGAGATTTACAGTCCACCAAGAGGACCACGTCAATCGTCCTTCTAGTGGACCTAATAATTTCTCCTGATTTAGGTGGCAATACTTTGTGGAATATTCTTTGTCAAATAATATCATTATCTAGACATAAAGAACATAGATGCGTTCACGTCATGTGTGTTTGGGTACAAATAATTTGTTATCATAGGGATTATAAAATTATTATTATAGGTCCAAGCTAAAATTAATTTTTCAGGGAAACAACATTATTTGTACATATAAAATGGACAGGACTTAAATACAGTACTTAGATGTTGTTCCTTAGGTTCTCCTTTTAAGATTCTACCATGTGTATTTTTTCTCATGGGATGGAAGTGTATTTTTTTATTAAGTAGCCACATGGCTGAATCTTAAGAGGGAAACCTAAAAAACAGCACCTAAGGTACTGTACTTAAGTTTTATCCACATAAAATTATCAGGATGTTTGTATAGAGGTTTGTGGTTTGATTATTGGACTACTGGACTAGTTTCTTTCTCTGCCAGAAAGAACATGGATTTGAATTGTCCATCAATTTATTTATTATTAAGGAAAAAAATTACAAAAAAATTGTGTGAAATAACAGGAAATAATTTTTTTATGCTGAAAGCAATAAATAGTACAAAAGATCATAAAATCAATATTATATTTTGAATAAGAACTTAAGGATACAACCTTAATAAAATAAATATCATATTTGAAAATCTAACCAATAAATTGCATATTCTTTACGCTCTTAATACACATCAAATTTTGTGTTAATTGAATTTTATTTACTATATGATTTATAAGCTTATATTTTATGCATAATTTTAATTTACAAAAACTTACAATTTAAATAATTTATTGATGACATAGTTATTGATCTTTAATTTTCTAGCAATTTTGCAAGCATGAAGGGTATAAAAAAAATAAATAAATAAAAAAGATGTAATTCAATGATAGATTTGTCAAAATTCACTTCCAATAAAAAGATATTATAGTAAGTTTACAACTTACAACCAATTTTATAGCCTAAAATTACAATCAATTTTGCAACTAAACTTTGTCTATATATATAAAAATAATAAATTATTTTTTAGAAGGTAAAAATAAAGAATATAAAACCTCTATACCACATTTTATATTCCACTTTATTGACAGACATCTCACAATCCGCACTAAATCTACAATACTTTTTTTTCCCCAAACTCTCAAAGAGGATAGCTTGATTCAAAGTTTCAAACTCGAGCTCACCCCTACACCACTTGGTCAAAAGACTTTTGAGATACTTACCTAACCGAAATAGAAGGTGAGAAAATGGGCACAATCAATTACAAAATAGATGCCTAGGAGGCTACAGAATGGGCTACCATTAGTTGCTAGTTTTGAACTTTTTGATTAGATGAGGGGAAAAAAGAATTTGCAAGAAGAGTCAAACTCTTGGTTACAATAATGTTTTTTTTTTTTAAATTTACTATCTAGTCTTTTAGTTCTATATTCTAATTGAAGATTCGTGTTCCAACGTTTCAGGAGTCTCACAATTTTATTATTGATTTAAATTTATAAATTAATAATTGTGTGATTATATACAATGCTAAAATGCAAAACTGACCGTATAAGTTTTTTCAGATTTCATTTTAGCCTTCTAATTTTGCTTTCATTCAATCCTCGAACTTTCAAGTTTATTCAATTAAGGTTTTTTCATCAACTTTTGTTATATGTTATGATTAACTTTTCAATTTTTTAAATTTTTCTTCAAATTTTTTAAATTAAAAAAAAAATTCAATTAATGATTAAAAAATACAGATTTTTTTTTTTTCAAAAAATTTTAACAAAAGTTAACAAAATAAACCTTAATTGAATAAATCTGAACGTTAGATGACTAAAATGAACAAAAGAAAAATTAGAAAACTATAGAAACTTAAAAAGTGAGTTTTACATTTTAGCTTACATAAAACAAAGCTTATAAATTGAGTGGAAATTGAGTGGCTGGGTTTCGTACTTTCGTGGTCATGATCTGCTGTTGCACCATTACTTAATCTAACCCAATTAGCACATCTTGAGCCCACAGGGTAGTGCAAAGAACAATCTCCCCAGGCCCAATAATTGGTACCTAATTCCTACACCTTCATCTAGCATTCTGTAAAGTCTAAACAGACTCAAAATGAGCGTAGAGATCAAATAATAATAATAATAATAAGATAAAATTTCAGTAACCACACCAAAAAATGAAAAAAAAAAAATGAAAAAATGAAAAAAAAAAAAAAAGATTTCATACATCTGAACGTATGTATGAAAACTCTTTATCATCTTTGTAACAAAAACCCCTTCTATAGGGCCAGGGATTTTCCCACCCATTCTGCAAATCTCTTGTAACTGCACTTTCACATGACAACTAAATGCTTCTACCTAATTAATGATCCGTTCAACTTTACGCTACTCCCCTCCACCCTCAATCCAAATAGACCCTAAATGATGGCTAGAGGCTATATGTGGAGCTAAATCAAAATGTATCTCTTTGCTGAGTCTTTGCTCTAGTCCCAATGATCTATATTTCTACTGTACTCTTAAGATAAATGACACTATCACTCTGAACTATGTACAAGTATTTTACAATTAGCTCTCTTGCTTAAGGACCGGCTTCTTTCTTGTTTCCCTAAACCGTATGTCCCCATTAAGAACAGAGCCGATAAACCTCTCTACTTCTTCTATCGTCATTTCACCAACAAACGATGCAAACTTCCTCTTCCGTGGTTTGTAGGCCACTAAGAGCTTATCTACTGATTTAAATCCAGCTTTGTCAAATGCATTTAAGAATGCTGACTGCTTGGTGGCATCTAAGAGTGCGTAGGAAATGGAATCCCTAGAGCCGAAGGCTGAATTCTGTCGCCTTGTGAGTGATTTCTGAGAAACCTGAAAGCACAATTATTCATCAGACCCAAGAAAAATAATAAATAAATAACAATCACGGAGAAGGAACTTCCAATATGTGAAAAACCTTGATTTATTGACTTTGGATGGCTTTCATGTTCTCTCTCTAGTTAAGATGTAAAAACTTACTATATGTTTGAATCCCCCACCCTAATCTCATAAAATAAAAATTATTACGCATTTTTTTAATTGGCAACTTACACACCCAGTGGGTCTTTGAACCACAACCTTACCCAGTTGAGCCATATAGCTTATTGACACAAATAATTGCACAATTTTAACCTACCCACTCAACCAAGAAAAGAAACCCTACGCAAGAAAATTAGACTCACCATAGATAGGATTGATTCCAGCTTCTCCCTTGCTCTGGAAGATCTGAAAGCACCAATAATGCAAACGGGAGTTGATTCTCCACATAGAGCATCAAAATTAGAACCCATCAGCAGAGGTATCTGCTTCTCCTCTGTACTAGTTTTTGCCTTTCTGGTTCCTTCCTTCTTGTTCTTTTTCTCAAAACCATCAAGTAAGATACTAAGATCATTAACTGCAGATTTGATGTCTTTCACAGAGATCCCTGTTTTTAGGACATGCTTCTCCCCATTTGATAGCCAACCAACTATGGCTGGAAGTGCATCAACTCCTAACCTTCTCCCAGTCGGATCAGTAACATCTTGAACCTAGAGCAATGTAATAAATGAATGAATTACCACATCTTTTATTAGATTATCTACTTCACGTATGCAAACAACCTAGAAGTACCCTCTACCCAAGTGAGATGTTGCAGGTTTAAATCTGGAAATGACAAAATTTTCCACCAAACTAGTTTGGAGGAATCTCATCCAATCCATTACATGGCAACTTAAAACCATCTACATGTATTATTTAAAAAATTCTATGACTCCATTATATAGATCATGTCACTAAAAGTACATATGAATAGTTTTATTAATTGTCATGTAGTGGCATGGAAGAATTTTCCTCCAAACCAGTTTGTAGGTTAACTTTTTCCGTCTGGAAATCAACCTCCCCAAAAATTGTAAGGCTGTCTACCAACCACCACTTTCAAACTCCACAAAAGCAACATATTTTTTTTTGGTATGTAAACAGCCTAAGTATCTTTTTCATCATAAGAAAAAGATTCTGATTCAATTTGCTAAGAAAGCTAACCTGGCAAGCCTAATCAATGATTTTAATACAAAAGCATTCCATTTAAGTATATGCAAGTAAAGAAAGTGTCGTCATTTATAAACTCCTTATTCTTTCCAATAGATTCTGCCACTGTACACCCTATGAAATCATTAATGATTTCAGGCCAGACTGAACCAACAGTATCTTCTTTTCACTGAAGAAAGGTCTATAAAGGAAAACAAGTAAATCAAACTAATGGGCAGAGATAACATACCTGTGCATCGTATAGAATGAAGCGCTTGCGATACAACCCACTGAGGACACGCCAGATAACAGGTGTATCCTTTTTGGTGGAAAGAAGTATGATCCTAGGTAATTTTTCACTGGTCACAGAGGGAAACTCAAAATGCCTCAGGTCAACTCGTTTTGAAAATCTTGGCAAGTGTTCTTGGCAGAATGATTTCAAATCCTGCACAGCCAACTCGCCATTGTACTCCACCAAAGAACCCTTGTCACTTGATATGTATGAATAAATAAATACCCTGGGTGCTCTACGGGGATATATGCCAAGGTCCTTACAGAAAGACAGTTCTGTTTCACAGTTTATGCTTCCAACCTGTCAGAGGGAAAAACAAAATAAGCATACACTGATCAAAGGAATGTCAAATGCTAGAGAACACAAAGAAAAACACAGGAGTACCTGTAAAGCTCCCTGCAGTGTACTGGCTACCTCCTCTAAGATTGACTCAATATGTTGATTCCCCTTCAATGAGGGTGTGTACGAGAACAAAAGCCAAGTCATCCCTTGTTCAGTTATTTCTTTCTGAAAGACCTGTGAATTTATGGTCCTTACGTTCTTTGAGGAACTCCTAGGGCCAGATTGAGACCTGGTTGAACCACCAAAACCACCAAACTGACCCCAACCTTTTGTATCACCGCCAAAAAAGTTGGGAAAAATATCATTCAAGCCAAAACCAAATGAGCCTGGACCACCAGAGCCACCAAAGGAAAACGAAAATGACTCGGAGCCTCCACTCCCCCCCATACTCTGCCATTCACCAGGTCTGAAAGTATTCTGACCATGTCCTGGTCCACCACCACCACTTGTGAAGTAAGTATATCCATCATTGTCCTGTGAATAGCCAGCATCAAATCTAGGACTAGCCTTCTCATCCCCATACATATCATAATTCTTTCTCTTTTCTTCATCAGATAAAATCTCGTACGCTGATGAAAACAAGAAGGTAAAAGTCAACATTTCCAACAAAAATGAATGCCAAAAAGAAATATCCAAAAGCAAAATAAAAAGAATTGAATCATTTTTCATCTAATAATTACAAGAGATGTAGATCAGACTATACAGACTTCACATTGTAGTCACTTGCATTTGATCATTATTTAAACAGAAATAATTAATGGAATTCTTCTCATGATGACAACACAGGTACTCATTTCCACATCCAGATATTCTATATGCCAATTGGATATGTAAGTTGACCCTTTTTATATTTATATTAAAAAAAAAATGTACAGGATACAAAGCAATTTAGAAATATCATACCATTATTAATTTCAGCAAACTTCTCCTGAGCACCCTTATTTTTGTTCTTGTCTGGGTGATATTGAAGAGAGAGCCTAAAAGAAATATTAGAAACAGCTATGAGTAATTAAATAGAAACAATATAAAATGTAGGGCAAAACTTAAATACTGTTCTTAGGTTCCCCTCTTAAAATTTTGTCATGTGGATTTTTTCTCATAGATGGAAGTATATTTGTTAAGTAGCAACATGGATGAATCTTAAGAGGAGAACCTAAAAAATAGCACCTAAAGTACTATACCTAAATTTTGTCCTAAAATATAAATCTGTGCACAATTGCACATACATGCATGCCTCAATGAATACGTGTTTTTGTGCATTTGCTATAATTTAGTAAACTTATACACAAATATAATGAAGCTAAAGCATTTATACTAAACAGATACATTCTTAGTTACAAACCTTTCCAAACATTGAAATCGAAAGTGGAATAATTGAAGCCAAACTACAATTTTCAGGGTTTTAAATAACCCATGCTTTTCCCAAAACTCATAAACCAATAGATCAGGATGGTGTGTAGCTCAGTGTTGTTAAAACCGTGCCTAAGCACAAAGCGCAGAGCCCTTGGGGCTTTTTCCCTCTAAAGCAAAGCGCCCTCACAAAAGCGCACTTTTTGAGCTTTTTTATTAAGCGCAAAGCGCACTTTTTTGAGCTTTTTGTAAAATTTTTTTAAAAAAAATCATGATTTGATTTTTAGCCATTAGATCTAAATATGTTTGATATAAGTCATTGATTTAATATATAAAAACTAATAGTGTGATGTGCTACCATACACCTAAGTGGCTAAGCCTATCTCTTTAGAAATTTTTGAATTTTTAACCACAACCACACAAACAAACAATAAATCAAACACTCACAAAGATAATATTACTTAACATTCTAGTACTTTTTAGCCTTTGCCTTCTTGGTTCTATACTTCTATTTTGATTCAACCATGTTTTGTAATCATGGCCATCAAATATCATGGTTGCATATATTTTGTAAAGCACAATAGAATTATATAAATTATATAAAATGTTTTATTGTAATTTATATGATTAATTGATCACTTGATTGTTGTATTGATCATTAATAAATTTTTTTAACAACATTGGTGTAACTACTTGATGAAAAAAAGGAAAAACATCACTTATCAAAAAAAAAAAGGAAAAACATGACAATGCTTATCCTGTTCTATAATGCCTTATCAAAGTAAAAATTTTTCTGCAAAATACTGTTCAAGATCTTCAAAGAACCCTTGTCCACAGAAGCGTTCAAAATGATACTAACACCAAACTTTCACTACCCCACATCACAATTAACTGCTAGGACCACCATTATTGATGAAACTAACATTTAAACCGACTTTATCCGTTCAAAGCAAAGTACAACTCAAAAAATACCCTTTAGACATATATTTCCATCTATAGCCCAGACTCAGGCTGGATCAAGCCAGGGCCATACTAGTAACAAAAAAAGTGAACAATTTAATGTGTTTTTGCAATTCATAATTACATCAAAGAAGACATTTCCCGTTTGGTACAACTTTTTTTTTATTTAATTTTATTTCAGCTTTTTGAAACTGGAGTTGAAAAGGTTGTATTGAGGAGAAGGGCACTTTGAAACTGAACCTTGTTACCAAACGGGCAATAGTGAATCATGGATCGTGTAATTTGATGTAGGAAGGACATGAATTTAGAGGTTACACAATAACATGACAGAGATGGAAATTTAAAGAAAACTTACTTGTGGAAAGCTTTCTGAATTTCCCGTTGACTTGCAGTTTTCTCGACCCCAAGAACCTAACAACAATTTTAATCATCCACAAAAAAAAGATAGATAAATACTCGGTAATTAATAAAAAATGCAAAGAAACGAAGAAGTAGGGACGATACTTAAAAGATTATATTATATAAAGAAAAGGACTATTGATATTTTCTAATTGAGCTAACTGGAACCCACGAAAGGATTAAAGATTCAAATTTGAAATTTCTTTTTGTTTCTGTGAAATCTAAATTACCTAAAGCACACAGAACTCCACAAATATCGAAAGCTACAATATTTTTCCACCAAAAAATCTCTATATAATATGAAGTATGAACTATTTCAACCCACGTTACAAAATTCATAGCATGAGAATTTCCCATCATCAACCTAATCAAGTAATCAACTTTAAAGCAAATAACCACAAAGAAACAAGTTAAAAATTGACATTATTGCATCAAAAATAATTAGCGATGATGTCAATTTAGATTTCCCATTATCAATTTAATCAAGAAATCAACTTGAAATCAGATAATCACAACACCCAAAAAAAAAAAAAAACAAACAAACAAACAAACGAACTTTTTGGTTTTCTAAAGCCACAATTAGCCAAAAACAAGTTCAAACTGACATTATTGTCAACAAAATTAGACAAAGTAAATTAATCAAGAATGGATTGACATGCTTTGCTTACCTTGTAGAGGTCCTTGGTTTTCGCTTCTAAGGTTAAAACGAAAAGCGAAACCAAGAGGAGGGTCAGGAACGGTAATCGGGTCATCGTATTCGGATCCGGGTTTCGCCGGAGAGTTGGAGATCTTTTAGAGTTTTTTTTTTTTTTTTTGAATGAGAGTGAGTTTTGGAAAGCTACAGACAGAGACAGACGAGAGATTGAAATTTGGGGGTATTAAATAGGTTTCCGCGGCGGAAAGAGAAATCCAGATCCTTCGGGGTTATGGTCCGTTAGGTACACGTGGCGGTGAGAGGGAGTTCCACGCGAGTTAGCGGATGTTGTGAGGAAAAAAGAATGAGGGTGGGCCTGGTCCAATCCATGAGGTTGAAATTGTGGCCCAACATTTGAGAGAAAAAAAGTGTATAGAACTGAAGTAGGGGTGTGTATGGTTGGGTTAATTCGGGAGGTTTTTTCAACCTAACCTATGATAGGTTAAAAAAAGGTTCAATTCAAACCAATTTATTACAAATGTCCAATTCAACTCAACCCATGTAAATCGGATTAGGCCCATGAGCTAGACCGTTTGTTTTTTAAAATTATTATTATTATTTTAAAATTGAGTATTAGAACAATACTATCACAAATAAGGGCAAATTTATAATAAAATAATCTTAAAAATAATACTGAACTATATGAGGAGAATTTAGAATTTGGATTTTATTTAAGAAGAGGGCAAAAAAGTAAATAATAAAATTGTATTATATTTATTAATGTATTTTTTTAATTTTTAAATATTTATTAAATATAGGTGGATTAAGTCAAATAAGCTGGATTTGTGAATATTATGACATGAAATGACCCAAACCCAATATTACCCATTATAAAAAAAATTTCCCCAACCCACCAACTCAAAAAACTAACCCAATTTGACCATTGTAAAAAAATAATAATAAATTAAAAAAATCACAATCCAATCCAACCCACCAACCCAAAAAACTGACCCAACTAGGCGGATTGGGTTGGATTATGGCCAGTCGGCTACACACCCAGAAGACAGAGATAGAAACGTTTTAAGTGGGCCTATTTTTTGGCCTAAAGAATAAAAGTATGGGCTGATTTTCGAGCCCTGTGTCAAACCCGAACCTTGTACCTGGCCCATAAATTCATCTCCACCCGTTATTATTCAAAAACAGAGCTCTCCGTGTCACTGTTTTGCTACCGAAGATGGAAAAAACAGAGCACCAATGCAGAGATGCTTAGCACTATTTTGAGCAATTTAAAATAAAAAATTAAAAAAAGAAAAGAAAAAAGAACTGTACCTAATATTATATTAGCTTTCTCCGTTTCTGATATAATAGCAGGAACCAAAACAGAAAGCATTTTTCAGGATAGAGACTAAAAGCAGTAAAAATAAAATGTATGGACTAAAATGGAAATAATCTAAAAATATAAGGATTAAAATGTGCTTTTCGTCAATCTAAATTAGATACCAAATACCAATTTCTTAAATAATCCCAATCTCACTCACAACAATTAACACACTCCTCAGTGATTGGCTCCTATATATTCTTCTTTTTTTTTTCTTTTTTTTTTCTTTTTAAGAAAGAATTTGACAACACGTGGTTTGCTTTTTTAATTAAAATTTTTAAAAAGTTAAGATAAAAAGTTAAGATATATATAAAAATTACGTTCATAATATTTTCACAATAAATTATAAGTAGAATATTGTTATTTGCAATTAGTGATGGACAAGAAAGTAGTTTTAGTAATAAGATTCAAACTAAAATCAATAACAATTTATCACTAAATATTTATTGTAAAAGTGTTGTGAAAATATTGTTAATATAGTATTTATGAGCTACAAAATCAACATCATTTTTACTTCTTTTAAGTGGACGAAGACCAGACCAACTTGACTATTAAAATTCAAAAATTAAAACCGTAAGCAAGCTTTTGAATTCCAGAATCCACTGAAAGCCAAAAAGGAAAGTAAAAGAAGAATTCACTGGTTTTGAAAACTACCAGTCGCTGGTAATATAAAGTTATAAAGTTGTCAAATTCTTGATCATTGGGAAATTAGCTAGAAATATAAAAAGGTACCCATGTAGTTTGCATGCACAAGTAAGTACGTATGCCCTACAAGCACTCAACACGTAGTGATTTTCATGTGGAGTAATACCAGGCGAGCACAGAAATATTCAAGTGGTACTCAGACCAGCCAAATTGAGTAATACTACAATAAAATTTATAACTTTGCCACACAAATTGCCTATTTGTGGAGTTGTAAGTGATAAAGTTGTAGATCAACATAAACATATCACTTATAATTCATCACATAGGCAAATTGTAGCATAAATAATTGTGGGTTTTGTTATAGTACTGGCATTATTTCAATTAATTTTGTTATTCTTCTCTACTTTTTTTTTAACCTTTTCATATCCAAATTGATTTTTATATGCATTAATAATTGAAACATATTCATAAATAAAAGAAACAGTATTTTCAATATAAAACTATAATACGAAAAGAATGAAATAATTTTTAATGCATAGAACAATAAAACTAATATCAAAGTAATTATTATAACTTTAGTTAATCACCGAACAACCTCAACATATCCAAACAAAGACCAAGTTAAGACATAAATCATCTAACCATAATAAAATTAATTTTATATAAAGAATCATATAAATTTCAATTTAAAAAAAAAAAAAAAAAGATGATATATGTAATTTTTTAAAAGTTTAATTTACGCTTGATGGGTTATACATGGTGAAGGAAATATGAAATCTAATTTTCAGTTTTGATATTAGTGTTGAGAGAGAGAGAGAGAGAGAGAGAGAGAAATAAATAAATTGAATGATTAATGTTGATAATATATCATATGTGAAACTTGCATACAAAAATTGAAATCTCAAGTTGAGATTTAGAATTTTTTCATAAAAAGTGTGCCTAAATATCAAACATGGACAGAAAACAAAGATCACAAGGACGTGAAATTTGTGGTTTACGATGCCATGAAATAAGAAGGTGTGCTCCACGAAATTGAATTTTCCTAGTGACAACGATGTGTTAGGGACTTGTGGGTGTGGCGGTCCTCACACAGAGGTTTCAAAAAAGCAGGCTAGAAGAAGGTATGTAACACGTTCATGCATGTTTTTTTTAGAGTACTTGTATATTTCTCTACGTATCAATTTAGTTTCCACTCTGCCCCTACCAGTCTCACACCACAAAGAGACAAATCTCATCAATAAAACAAGTACTAAATTCTAATTTCTATTCCTATTTCTACAACTGTGAGAACCCCCCTAACTAAAGACCTAACCATTTCTACAATACACTATAATCATAAGTTGTGATTGAAGCAACGTCACCCTCAGGCTCTGAATAAGCCTACCACTAATACTACTTTTATTATGCACTAATCTCAATAGACCATATCAATAGTCTTGGAAAAAGATTTGAAAAATTTTATCACAAAACTCATTAATTTGATCTTTCAATAGTAAAGCAAATCCAAAGAGAACATACACATAAATCAGCAAAGCTCTCCTTGTTCATTACGCAAACCACTCAAGAAACAAACTCAATATTACTATGTTACATAAAACTGCTCAATTTATTTTGTGCTTTTCAATCTCATTAATGTGGCCAAGATTTACTGAGGGTTGGGTGGGCCGCTATTGGCAGCAGAGACCCTTAAGCCAAATTCAAGCAGCTCTTTGCTGGTGTCATCCTTGTGAACAACCACCTCAATGAAGCACAGGTTGTCCTTCTTATCCCCTGTTGCTGTTTCAATTGCTTCAATCAGCTCCTCCTTGCAACGGACCTGAAAACAATGAATGTACAAAATAATAATATTATCAGTGTTTCTAGGCATTGGTATTGATGCACTAGAGGGTATGCACCATGTTAAACAACTCACCTTGGTTGTCCAGCACTTGCCCTCGCCATTGTGGAGTGCATCAACCAACCCAGTGTAATTCCAGTTCTTAATCACATTGTAAGGCCCGTCATGGATTACAGCTTCAGTGGTGTATCCACCATTGTTAATCAGGAAGATGATGGCCCTTTGCCCATATCTAATCATTGTTGACACATCTTGTGCAGTGAACTGTGAGGCAATAAAAAACACATCAAGATTTTATGAATCAAAAATCCTGGGTGAAATCTTGGCAGTTCTAGTATGTTGGAAAGAATTAATATATAGATATAGGTAAGATACAGCAATCCATGTATGACATTTGAAACATTGACATACAATGCCATTCTGGAATTTTGCAAGAATTTTTCATGACAATATTGGTTCTAGATTTTCATTTGTTGAGTGATAAATGTCAAAATAAGTTAAAAAGAACCAATTAACAATTTGGATGTGGTCCACAAGGTTCTTACTTGCCTACATTGTAAGTAGAAAAAAAATTGTTACAGACAAATAGGAACAAGGCAAACCTGGAAGCCCCCATCACCAATGCAAGCAATCACTCGCTTCTCAGGCACAGCCTGTGCATAGCCAAGAGTCGCACCAACTGACCAACCAATTGATCCATATTGCATTTGGATCTCATATCTGCAAGCCAATCAAAACTTTGAATTAATACTAAAAGCTCCAACTTAGAAACAAACATCAAATACTATATGCTCTCCACCACTTACCCGCAGCCCTGTGGCAATTTCAGCTTCTGGCAGTTAAACCATGAGTCCCCTGCCTCAGCAATCACAGCAGTCTCACTGGACAGCATGTTCTGTATATGCTGAAACAGAACATTAACCCTCAAAGGTTCTTTTGGTGCAGACTTCAGAGGATGCCCCTCAGGAACAAAGATCCTATGATAGTTCTCATAAGTAGTTGTATTACACTTGAGCCGCTTGCCAAGTGCTCTGAGGAAATCCTTCATCAAAATACACCCCAATGCAGGTCCATTCCCGATCACAACACGGTTAGGTTGCACAATGATTGCCCTCTCTTTCTTGAGGAGCAATGAGTACCCAACAGTGGTAAAGTCATTGAATATAGGTCCAGCAAACAAATAAGCATCTGCAGACTCCACAATCTCTGCGCAAAATGGAGTGCTGAGAGTACCCCAATAAGTCCCAATGAAATGTGGGTGGTGCTCAGGCACAAGCCCTTTCGCTGATGGCATCACAGCAAGGGGATAACCAGAGGCATCAGCTAGTTCAACAAATGCATCGCTTGCATTTGCAACTCTCAGTTTAGGACCCCCCACCAAAACTGGTTTTACAGCCCTGTCCAAAAACTCCGCTGCTGCCTCCAATGCAGCCTCTAATCCCATCTGATTACTCAATCTTTATCCTCTCCAAAACACAAAAAACCCAATAAGTAAATCTCATAATAGTACAACCACAATCACAGGCTCTACAAAAAGATGGTTTTGAAAATATGATTTTTAAAAACGCAATTTGAGCATTTGGTAGAATCTGTAAAATGTACCGTTGCTCTAAAAACTGCAATCCAAAAACGAAGTTGAAAATGCATAATTTGCAATTTGAAGATGCATTTCTTCTAACTTCGATTTTAAGAACACAAAAATATGCAAGTTTTTTTGTGTTTTCATTTAAGATCACTCTTTTTCACCGCGAAATTGTAATGTTAAGAAGAATCTCCTATTTGGTAACATGGTTTCAACAGTACCTTTTCAAAATATAGTTTTTTAATATTCACTTTTTCCTACACAAGGAAAATAAAATCTACTCAAATAATAAAAATAAAAAGTCCAAAATTTTACCTGGGACTTAACGAAAATGGAACAGATTCACGACTAAACGTTGGATGAGGAATCCCAGCCAAGTTACAGCTTATACTAACATAAACAGGCTTGCTTTCCTTCAATGAAGTCGAAATCGCAGTATCAATCAACTCATGTGCATCTTCCAAATTGTTCACCACAGCCTACAACAAAAAAATTATGCAAAAAAATCACAACTGTTGGAGCATTTTAATATTAGTTAATTAAAATAAATTTATATGACAATATAAATGTAAAAATGTGAGAGTTAATATGGAGGATAAGGAGCTAGTGGAATGTTTAATCCTACATTGAAAATGAAAGAAACTCTTTTGTTCTTTTTAATTGTGGCGATTAATGGGTTAATATGTATAGATGCATGCCCAATATGGAGATGAAGGAAGGAGGCCAATCATTTCTATGATTACTAGTTGCAAACTTGAGCGTGATAATTTTTTTATGGTGATCTCATTAATTTTTTTTTTTTTAAATATAGACTAATTTAATAAAGAGTAATGTATTTCATAATTATATTTTCATTTATGATAGAAACAATAAAAAAGTGTAATATATATATAATTTATTTCATACCAAAATGGAAACAATACAATTTTTTTAATTTATAGGAATTGAAAAGGCAAGTTCGTGAAAATATTCACTTTTTAATAAAATTTATTTATAATATTTTGTGTATCATTAAAAAGTATATAAAATTTGGAAATTATTATTTTAGTTTTAAATGAACTTTCTAAAACCCTTTTTTTATCCTTATATCTAAAACACCGGAAAAAGTATCTAAAAAATTAATAAAACTTAACAATGATTAACTGGACCAATTAGGAAACATATTTGTTGTCGATAATCTATTGAGGTTATTATCTTTGCAGAAATTACAAATTCATCCACCAACAAAGATTATCAAATAAAAAATTATTAGCAAAGTCTTAGAATTAAGTTTCTATATATGCATCGTTGTAAAATAATAATAATAAAGAAAACGCAATTGCAAAAGTTAAAACATGTTATTCATCCGATTATTTTCTTTTGACTAACCTTTGATTTCTTTGAATAAGTGGTATTATAAAGTACTTCTAATACAACGACTAAGAGTACTTTTACTATAAAAACTACAAATTTTTCCACCCAAAAGGATTTAAAAATTAAAAAAAAAAATTAGTAAAGTCTCATAGTTTAACATTTAAATGGATCACTAAAAAAAATTAAAAAAAATCAAATTCCAACTTGCAAAACAACTAATTAGAATAAAAAACCAATGGGATAAAGAAAAAGAACTTGTGATCAAGAATTAGAAGACCAAAATACTAAATATGCATAAAAGTCTATACAAATTTATCAAAAAGAGAAACAAATGTAATGTGACAATTAAATCAACAATAACAAAAATAACCATTAGTGGAAAAAATAAGTGGTTGAAACAATAAAAAAAATCCATTGAAAGAGAAACAAAATTGGGGAGAGAGAGAGAGAGAGAGAGAGAGAGAGAGAGAGTATTGACCTCTTATGTCATGGACAACTTGGAAGGAATAGAAGAGGGGTGGAAATGAAATAATAAGAAATTTATATAAAAATTAAGATGGAAGAGGAATGGTGGAAGTAACTGAAAGGTTAAATAAAGTGAAACTGTAGAATTTTAGAAGATGTAAATAACAAAATTTAAAAATCTATAGAGGGAATCAAATGTAAAATTTTAAAAAACAATGATTGAAGGAGAGGAAAAATTGAATTAAGAAGATAATAGTTGAAGAAGATGAAAAGTTGAACAAAGTAAAAATTGCAAAAAAAAAAATAATAATAATAATAAAGGATGCTAAAGATGTGCAAAAAGAGTTTTGTAAACATTCTTTACATGCCTCAAAAAATAAAAATAAAAATACTATTTGTTATTTGTTATATTAGGAAATGGAAACAAATCTTTAAGAATATAATAGATCATAATTGATTTCGATTACAAAATAGGAATATAACCAATTTTTCAGCATAGTAAATCTTAAAATTTACTCTCCTTTTACTGTATTTTTTTTCTTGGTCACTTAAAATACAAGAGAAAGTCAAGTATCTTTGCAATAGTACCACTAAAACATCAACAAAAGACCAAATTCAAAATTATCTCTTCTGCATGACAATATTTTATATATTATTCACACAACTTGATGATTAAGAAAAATCAAATAACAAACAAAACAAATTAGAGACAATTAAATTTTTTTAATAGCCAACTATATTGATAAAACTAAATTAAAATTATATATATATATAATTAGACTTTTTTTTCTTCATTCCATCACAAGCAATGAAAAATAAAAGAATAAATGGGTTAAAAAAAAGTGGAAGGAAGCAAAAGAAATACTATAGAAACTACCAAAACTAAAAATACACCATCATCACATTCACTATAATATGGAGGAAAAGAAAATTAAATTAATTTAAACAATGAAAATTATATTTAATTAAACAAAAGATTCTCATAATATGCATTAACATGCATGAAGGCATGGTACTGGATGGTTCACTCTAAATAATGTGAAAGTTTTGGTGGAATTTGAGTTAAGAATAATTCAAAAGTATTGTAACTGAAGTAATTTTACCTTAAGAAGATTGATATAAGTTTCTTCGTAAACAAAGTTTTTTGTGTATCCTTGCCCTCTAGGAAAGCACACTTCATTTAGGGTGTCATACCCTTGTTGTACTATAAATTTTCAAAAACCTATTTGTATATAAAGACGCTTTATTTTTACTTGGAAGTTGCTCTAGTTATATTGGCAACACATTGGTCATCATCATAAATGGCAGAATTTAATAGTAATTTATCTTTAGATATATGAATCATACATCATTTGGAGACCCTTCTCATAAATGTTAAGATATAAATCTTTGTAATTGAAAAATAAAGAGCACAATGATTAGGGATATTTAAGGATTACTTTGTGGCTTAGTAACCGTTGAAGAGAAAAAGAAAAAGAAAAAGAATGTTATTCTAGGAAGATAGATTTAATGAAGGAGATATTTGAGGAGGCCATTTTTGCATTTAATTATTAATGTAGTGGTTTTATGAAGAAAAAAAAAAAAAAAAAACTCATTATATAATCTTACTGCCAGCCCATCAAGTTAATGATATGGAATATTAAAGATTTAAATTAAATTAGATAATATGTAAAGGCAAAGTTATATGTAAAGTTAAAACTGCCCAAGATAAATGTGTAAAGTCAATAATCTATTTATATATTTTTGTAAAAGAAATTAGAAAAAAAAAATAAAGATTATGTGGTCAATGATGTGGCGAATGACGTGGCATAATAAGAGTGTAGTAACAATACATGCTACACTTAAGCTTATATATATATATATAGATTATGAAATATATATATATAGAGAGAGAGAGAGATTATGATACGACTTATAATTCTGCTAAGAAAATTTGGAAAGCTTTTTAAAGCAAGTATGATACTGAGGAGGCTGATGCAAAGAAGTATGTTGCTAGTAGATTTTTTCGTTACCAAATGGGGGATGAAAAATCAGTGGTAGATTAGGCACAAGACATCTAGATGATTGTGGCAGAATTGAGATCTGAAGGCATAAAGATTGGAGATAATCTAGTGGTAACTGGCATAGTTGATAAACTACCACAATCTTAAAGGGAGTTCCAAAAGATTTTGTGGCACAAACAAAAGGAGACATCTTTGGAGACTTTGATTACACGCATTTATGTGGAGGAGGAGGAGGCTAGAGGATAAGATGCACTCATGATACAAGAGAGCAATGGTAATTCCACCTTAAAGGTAAACCATATTTCTGCTAATAATAATATGCCCAAAAATCATTTTCCTAGAAATAGTCAATTGAAGCCTAAAAAGAGAGTTTTCAAAAATAATATAGACCTTAAGGAAGGGGAAACCCGAATAAAAATAACAATAAGAATCGAGGACCCCCTTCACAAAATCAATTTAATAGTTCTTGTTTTGTCTGTGGCAAGAGTGAGTATATTGCTCGATTTTGCAAATTTCGAAAACGTGAATCTGTTCCACAAGCTAACATAACCGAAGGGCCTTTAGTGGCAATGATTATGGACATCAATACAGTGCAATATATTGAAGGGTGCTAGGCAAATTCTAGTGCTAATAGGCATGTCTACTATGACAAAGATTGGTTCAAGTTGTACACTCCCTTTGAAGAAGAAAAAACAATTATGCTTGGTGAATCCAGCAAATCCAAGGTTCTTGGGAGTGGTGAGGTTGATTTGAAATTCACTTTTGGATTGCTTCTCAAAAAAAAAACTAAATAAATAAATAAATTCACTTTTGGACGCTTGCTAACATTAAAAGATGTGCTTTACACTCTGTCCATGAGGAAGGATTTGATGTCAAGTTTTTTGCTTAATAAGGCTGGCTTCAAGCAGACTATGGAATCTGATAATTATGTAATCACTAAAAATGGATTATTTGTGGGCAAGGATTATGCTTGTGATGGAATGTGTAAGTTAAATGTTGAGAATAATAAAGCATTTATAGGTCAATCTGTATGCTCTCTTCTATTAGTTTTTGGCATGCTCATTTGTGTCATATAAATAGTAGATATATGGGAATCATGAGAAGTTTAGGATTAATTCAAAGACTATCAATATATTTTGAACAATGTGAAACTTGTAGTCAGGCTAAGATAACAAAAAGGCCTCATAAAAGGGTTGTAAGAAATACCAAATTACTTAAGTTAATTCACTCTGATTTATGAGAATTTGAGGGAATTTTAACTCGTGAAGGAAATAGATATATTATCACTTTTATTGATGATTTCTCAAAATATATAGTTGTTTATTTGTTGAAAAATAAAACTGATACTTTTGAAAAATTTCAAGATTTTTTAAAAGAAGTTGAAAATCAATTCAGTAGAAAAATAAAAAGAATAAAAAGTGATAGAGGTTGTGAGTATGAATCAAGTGCATTCAACTCATTTGTTCAGTCTTTGAGAATTATCCATGAAACTACTACACTATATTCATCTGCTTCTAATGGTATGGCTAAAAGAAAAAACAGAATTCTAATTGAGTTAACAAATGTCACGTTAATTGAATATGGTGCACCTTTGCATTTTTGGGATGAAGCTATTTTAACTGAATGTCATGTTTTAAATAGGGTGCACCATAAAAAAATTGCATACCACACATTTTGAGATGTGGAAAGGACATAAGCCAAATTTGGGATATTTGAAAGTATGAGATTGTCTTGCTTACGTAAGGCTTACTGACTCTAAAATACCTAAATTAGATATAAGAGCAACTACCTGCGCTTTTCTTGGTTACACGATTAATAATACAGCCTATAGATTTTTTGATCTTGAAAACAAAGTAATTTTTGAATCTAGAGATGCAATTTTTAATGAAGAAAAATTTCCTTTTAAATTGAAAAATAGTGGGGGTGAAAAAAATATTTTGCTACAACCTAGTTCTTCTACTTCTCAGTTACAAAATCAAGAAAATTTTGAAATGGAACCTAGAAGGAGTAAAAAAGTTAGAGTTGAAAATGATTTTAGTCCTAATTACTATGTTTTAACATTAAGGAAAATCTCCAAAATTTAAAAGAAGTTTTAACATTACCTGATGCTATATTTTGGAAAGAGGCTGTAAATGATGAAATAGATTCTCTAATTTCTAATAGAACTTGGAAATCAGTAGACCTTCCACTGGGTTGTAAATGGGCCCTTAGAAAAAAGTTAAAATCGGATAGATCAATAGATAAGTTTAAAGCTAGACTTGTTGTAAAAGGTTTTAAACAAAAAGTTGATATTGATTTCTTCAATAAATTTTCTCTGATAACAAGAATTACGTCTACTAGATTGTTAATTGCTATTGTTGTAATTTTTTATTTGAAAATTTATCAAATGGATGTAAAAATTGCTTTTCTAAATGGGGACCTAGAGGAAGAGATTTATACGGATCAACCCGAAGGCTTTGTAGAGCTTGTACAAGAAAGCAAGGTATGTAAGCTAATTAAATCCCTATATGACTTAAAACAAACACCTAAACAGTGGCATGAAAAGTTTGATTCTTGCATGATTGAGAATGATTATAAATCAAATAAATCTAATAAATGTATTTATTCTAAATCATGGAATAATTACATGTTATTATTAGCCTCTATATGGATGATATGTTGATTTTTGGTTCAAATATTCATGTTATAAATGAGACCAAAAAAAAAATGCTTAAAAACCATTTTGATATGAAAGATCTTGGTGAGGCTAATTTTATTTTAGGCATGAAAATTACAAAAACATGTGATAGAATATTTCTTAATCAATCACATTATGTTGAAAAAATTTTGAGAAAATATTATTTTCATGATCACAAAAGTGTAGCTACTACTTTTGATTCTAGTGTTCATTTATTTGTTGGAATAATAATGATGAGACTTTCAATCAAAAGGATTATGCTGACATCATTGGTAGTTTGCGTTATGCTACTAATTGTACTAGACTTGACATTGCATATGCAGTAGGAGTGCTTAGCAGATTTACTAGCAAGCCTAGTAAAGATTATTGGTTAACTATTGAGCAAGTCATGAGATATTTGATTAGTACCAAAAGTTATGGCTTATTTTATAAAAAATACCCTGCTGTGATTGAAACTTTTAGTGATGCCGATTGGAATAATTTGTCAGGTGATTCTTTCTCTACCACTAGTTATATTTTTAACTTAGGTAGTGGTGCTATTTGTTGGAAATCTAAAAAGCAAACAATAATTTCTAATTCAACAATGGAAACTAAATTAATAGCATTTGCTTTGGCTAGTCAAAAGGCAAATTGGCTTAAAGATTTGTTATGTGAAATTCCACTTTGGGAAAAGCCAATTCCACTTATATTAATTCATTATGATAGCACTGCCACAATTGGTAGAGTTAAAAAGCATTATTACAACTGTAAATCCAAACCTATAAGAAGAAAGCACAACACCGTGCAATCTTATTTGAGTAGTGGCAACATAATTGTAGATTATGTTAAATTTAATGATAATCTTGCAGATACATTTATTAAGGCATTGGCAAAAGATAGGGTCTGGAATACATCGAAGGGGATGAGACTAAAGTCCATAAATTCATGAGCCATGTATGAGGATACCCAACCTAAGCACCATAGATCTTGAGAATTGGGTTTAATGGGAAAACAAACCAGACGTTGATCGCAAGAAATGCATTATCTATTTCTTTAATTATTTATTTTCTAAATAATTTTTTAATTGTTCATCTCTATGATGTAAGTGAATGTATCATGTAATGTTGGAAAGATTGACTAAAAAACTCTTAATGAAATTTGTAGCTTGTATGAGTAGAGTGTCAGAATTACAAGAGCACCCTTGACAAAATTTCATCTGTGAGTGTGGGGGTTGGGCTGCTCCATATGAGATTTGGACTTAATCTTAAATGCACTCATGAAACTGGGATAAACACACAACTGTAAAGTGCTAGCTATAAAACCTCATGTCAATACCTGAGTTGTTATGTGTAAGCATTGAAGCTTAATCTCCTCAAAGCAATCCTAATTCAAGTTGAAAACTACTACGACTCTAGAGTTAAAACGTTGTTTTACTAAATGAAGGTTCAATGCATAATGACCTGTCTTTACTTGATAATTTCTCTTTAACTAAAAATTTTAATACTAAAATGAGTTGGGAATTGTTGGAGTATTTTAATATTATTTAATTAAAATAAATTTATATATGAGAAAAACTCTTTTATTTTTTTTAAATTGTAATAATTAATGAATTAATATGTATTGATTAAGATATTGGGTAATATACAACATTTGTTAGGCGGTTTAAAAACTAAAAATCCCAACGGGGTCTCAATCATCGTCTTTTTTTTTTTTTTTTTTTTTTTTGGTGGAGAGAAAATCATTTTTTTTACCTGATAGCAAGTGACAGTACGAAAACACCGAAGCTCTTGACTAAAGTCAGGCAATCCAATAGTATGGTGCAAAATCCTGTTGGTTCCATAGTCATTGGAGATGGGCCCACCAACAATGCAAATGAGAGGAAGGTTTTCACTGTAAGCACCAGCGATCGCATTGAGCACACTGAGCCCACCAACGGTGAAAGTAACAACGCAAGCGCCGACGCCACGGGACCGCGCGTAGCCGTCGGCGGCGTAGCCAGCGTTGAGTTCATTACAGCAGCCAACGTTCGTGAGACCAGGCTCGGCGATGAGGTGGTCGAGGAGAGTGAGGTTAAAGTCACCTGGGACAGAGAATATGTCGGTGACACCGATTTGAACGAGTCGACGAGCAAGGTGGCGACCCAGTGTGGCGTCCGAGGGGGTGATAATGGTGGGAGAGGATGAGCTTTGGATGGTGGAGACGGCGCCGTTTGACGGTGCAGCATAGAGATCTGTGCAGGTGGGTGGGCACGCGTCGAGTGCTCCTATTTTTGTGTCCATGTTCTGAGAGAGAATGTAAAAAATGAAGCGAATGAAGGAATGGTTTTGGTTTTGTTTAGTTGTTTTGTTTGTGGGATAGTTCTAGAACGAGGGAGAGAGAGAGAGAGAGAGAGCAGAGGAATAGTGTAGGAGTGTTTTGTTTGTATAGGAATTGGTGTGAGTGAGTGAGAGTGGTGGAAGTGAATTTATAGGGTGATTTTGATAGTGGGATTTTGTTTCTAGGGGCGGTTTTGGAAGTTGGTCTGTAGTTTTAGGAAACAGAAATGTTGCCAAAAAAGAAATGTTTGCATACTAATAATTGATTTTGAGGTTAAAAAAAAAAAACTAATTTCATAATTATATAAATGAAAATGATGCTAAACATTTTTGTTGATGTTACAGACCTTTTTTGACTTGTCTCCTTCTTGCGTACACATCTAACCCAATATATGAATAAATGCATATTAACTCATTAATCACCACAATTTAAAAAAAATAAAAAAGTCTCTCTCTTTTTCAATATGGGATTAAACATTTTCACTAACTCCTTATTTTTCATATTAACTCACACATTTTTACATTATATTGTAATATAAATCCATTTTAATTAATTAATATTAAAATGCTCCAACAATCCTCCACTCATTTAATATTAAAATTTTTTAGTTAAAGAGAGATTACCATGCAAAGACGGGTCACTATGCATCATAAAGGTGTGCTCTGCATTGGACCTTCGCTTAGTAAAACTGTGATCTCAATTCTAGAGTCGTGGTGGTCTTCGACTTGAATTAAGACTGCTTTGGGGAAATTGAGGGTCACTGCTTACACATAATAACTCAAGTGTTGACATGAGCTTTTATATCTAGCACTTTACGGCAAGGGAGTCAATACTGTATCAGAAGTTGTTTCGGTTTGATTATAGATATGAAATATTTTGGTACCAGTTGATACTAGTGTACCGTTTAGGGATTATTGCTAATTATATATATATATATATATATAATATTACGTTCTAACCTAACCCAACATTATAATTGTAAAATTATAATAAAAATATAGATATTCAGGTACATATATAGATCCTTTTCTTTTTTTTTTTTTTTACCTTGGATCAATTCCTAAAAAATTAAAAATATATATGTAGTTTCATAATGAAAAATATATGAAAAGTAAAATATAAAAATAAAATGAAGGCTTAATTCTTGAACAACAAGCGGAAATGTCATATGAGTACAATTCAATCAACTAAAAAAATAAAGAAAAAAGCTTAAGTTTTAAATTTCAAAAAGGCTTATGGCTGTCATTCACATTGAAAAAGGAAAAACCCAAAGCTTTCTTCAAACTCTTCACACACTCCCATCAACCACGTGTCCTAGAAGCTCACTTTTAGAGTATGCTTGAAAACAGCATATTTAGCTAAAATTAAAAACTCATTGCTAAAAGTATTGTAAATAAAACTAAAAGGTAATTGAAATAGTACAGTGGAACTCATGAATAGTACCAAAAAGTATAATGAGACCCATGAATAGTGACAAAAATAAGCTGAATAGTAGCAAAAAAAAACTAAATAGTTAAAAAAAAAAAAAAAAAAAAAAAAACTAACTTTTTAAGCTAATGCCAAACGCAACTTTATGTGTTCGTTTGGCAAAAATTATTTTTGTCTATTTATTTTACTATTTAATTTATTTTTCCTACTATTCATGGGTCTCACTACACTTTTTGGTACTATTTATGGGTCCTACTATACTATTTCAGTTAACTTTTACCTTTATTTATAGTACTTTAAGCAAAAAATTTCAGTTTTAGCAAAATAAGCAGATTCCAAATAAACCCTTAATATATATTTTTTAACTTTTGCATTGAGAAGAGCACTGGTCAACGTACAAAACAGTACTTTCAGCAAAAAAATTTCAATTTTAGTAAGAAGAAGAAAAATAGAAGGGTGCAAGGCTAAAAGCGGTGGTGATTACATTTTCTTGGCTTTTTTATTTTTTTAGTGGTATGTTTTTTTGGTTTTTTCTTTACCGGCCCAAATCAATTTTACCAGCTGAAACAACCGACATTCTCCGATAAGGCCGACACAGTCTAGTATCGGCCAAAAATTGAAGCGGTATGAAATGTAAGTGTTTCTGTACCAGTTCACCAATCGATAGGATAAATACCAGCGATACTGGTCTGTACAATACGGTATTGACTTCTTTGCTTTACGACCATGTGTTGATCCCAATTTCATGAGTGCATTTGAGATTAAGTCCAAATCTCATAAGGAGCAGCCTTACCCCCACACTCACATAGGTGAAATTTTGTCAAGGGTCCTGTAATTTTGACACCCCACTCATATGAGCTACAAATTTCATTAAGAGTTTTTTACTCAATCTCCCCACATTACAGGATAAATGCACTTACATCATAGGGATGAACAATTAAAAAATTATTTACAAAATAAATAATTAAAGAAATAATTAGTGCATTTCTTATGACTATCTTATGATTCTTTTTTTCCCATTGAACCAAATTCTCAGGATTTCTGGTCCTTGGGTTAGTTATCCTCATACTTGGCTCATGAATTTATAGACTTTAGTCCCATTCCCCTTGATGTATTCCAAACCCTATCTTTTGCCAAGGCCTTGGAAAATAGATCTACAAGATTATCATTAGATTTAACATAATCTACAGTATGATGCCACAACTCAAATAAGATCGCATGATATTGTACTTTTTTCTTATAGGTCTGGATTTACCATTATAATAACGGTTTTTAACTCTACCAATTGCGGCAGTGCTATCACAATGAATTAATATAGGTGGAATCGGCTTTTACCAAAGTGGAATTTCATATAACAAATCTCTAAGCCAATTTGCCTCTTCACTAGCCAATGCTAATGCAATTAATTCAGCTTCAATTGTTGAATTAGCCATTATTGTCTTTTTAGATTTCCAACAAATAGCACCACTACCTCAGGTAAAAATATAACCAGTGGTAGTGAGAGAATCACCTGACAATGTATTTCAACCGACATCACTAAAAGCTCCACTCACATCAGGATATTTTTAATAAAATAAGCCATAACTTTTGGTACCAATTAAATATCTCAAGACTAGCTCAATAGCTAGGCAATGATCTCTACTAGGCTTGCTAGTAAATCTACTAAGCACTCCTACTACATATCCAATGTCAGGTCTAGTACAATTAGTAGCATAACGCAAACTACCAATGATGCTAGCATAATCCTTTTGATTAAAAATCTCATCATCATTATTCACAGGAAATAAATGAACAGTAGAATCAAAAGAAGCAGCTTGTGATTATGAAAATTATATTTACTCAACATAATGTGATTGATCAAGAAATATTCCATCACATTTTTTTTGTAGTTTATAGGCCCAAAATAAAATTAGCCTCACTAAGATCTTTCATATCAAAATGGCTTTTAAGCATATTTTTTGTCTCATTTATAACATGCAAATTTGAGCCAAAAATCAACATATCATCCAAATAGAAGCTAATAATAACATTTAAATTATTCCATGATTTAGAATAAATACATTTATCACATTCATTTGATTTATAATCATTCTCAATCATGCAAGAATCAAATTTTTCATGCCACTGTTTAGGTGCCTGTTTTAAGTCATATAAGGATTTGGTTAGCTTACATAACTTGCTTTCTTGTCCAAGCTCTACAAAGCCTTCAGTTTGGTCCATATGAATCTCTTCCTCTAGGTCCCAATTTAGAAAAACAGTTTTTACATCCATTTGATGAATTTTCAAATAAAAAATTGTAGCAATAGCAATTAACAATCTAATAGATGTAATTCTTGTTACCGGAGAAAAAGTATCAAAGAAATTAAGATAAGCTTTTTGTTTAAAACCTTTTGCAACAAGTCTAGCTTTAAACTTATCTATTGATCCATCCGTTTTTAACTTTTTTCTAAGGACCATTTACAACCTATGGTCTTACAACCTAGTGGGAGATCTACTAATTTCCAAGTTCTATTAGAAATTAGAGATTCTATTTCATTATTTACAGTCTCTTTCCAAAATATAGCATTAGGTGATGTTAAAGTTTCTTTTAAATTTTGGGAATTTTTCCTCGATGTTAAAAACATAATAATCAGGACCAAAATCCTTTTCAACTTTAGCTCTTTTACTTCTTCTAGGTTCTATTTCAAAATTTTCTTGATTTTGTAAATGAGAAGTATAAGAACTAGGTTGTGACAAAATATTTTCTTCACCCTCACTATTTTTCAATTTAAAATGAAATTTTTCTTCATGAAAAATTGCATCACTAATTTCAAAAATTATTTTGTTTTCAAGATTAAAAAATCTATAGGATGTACTATTAATCGCATAACCAAGAAAAGCATAGGCAGTAGTTCTTATATCTAATTTAGGTATTTTAGGGTTAGTAAGCCTTACATGAGCAAGATAACCACATACTCTGAAATATCCCAAATTTGGATTATGTCCTTTCTACATCTTAAAAGGTGTGCTTTGTGACTTTTTATGTGGCATCCTATTCAAAACATGACATGCAGTTAAAATAACTTTACCCCAAAATGTAAAGATGCACCAAATTCAATTAACATGGCATTTGTTAACTCAATTAGAGTTATATTTTTTCTTTCTGCCATACTATTAGAAGCAAGTGAATATGGTGCAATAGTTTCATGGATAATTCCCAAAGTCTGAACAAATAAGTTGAATGCACTTGATTCATATTTATAGCCTCTATCACTTCTTATTCTTTTTATTTTTCTACCGAATTGATTTTCAACTTTTTTTTTTAAATCTTGAAATTTTTCAAAAGCATCACTGTTTTTTTCAATAAATAAATAGTTGTATATTTTGACAAATTATCAATAAAAGTGATAATATATCTATTTCCTCTACAAGTTAAAATTCCCTCAAATTCACATAAATTAGAGTGAATTAACTCAAGCAATTCAGTAAATCTTACAACACTTTTATGAGGCCTTTTGGTAATTTTAACTTGACTACAAGTTTCACATTTTTCAAAATCTATGACAGTCTTGAAATTAATCCTAAACTACTTATAATTCCCGTATATCTACTATTTAAATGACACAAACAAGCATGCCAAAAATTAATAGAAGAAAGCATATAAATTTAACTTAGTAAATGCTTTATTATTCTTAACATTTAACTTAAACATTCCATCACAAGTATAACCCTTACCCACAAATAATCTTTTTTTAGTGATTACATAATTATCAGATTCCATAACCTGCTTGAAGCCAGCCATGTTAAGCAAAAAGCTTGACATCAAATTCTTCCTCATGGACGACGTGTAAAGGCTTGTCGGTTACATTAGTCTACAGAACATATTCACGTTTTTGAAATTTGCAAAATTGAGCAATATGCCCCTTTTTGCCACAGACAAAACATGATCTATTAAATTGATTTTGTAAAGGGGGTCCTTGGTTCTTATTGTTATTTTTATTCAGGTTTCCCCTTCCTTGAGGTCTATTATTATCTTTGAAAACTCTCTTTTAGGCTTCAATTGACTACTTCTAGGAAAATGATTTTTGGGCATATTATTATTGGCAGAAATAAGGTTTACGTTTGTGGTAGAATTACCATTGCTCTTGTGTCAGAAGTGCACTTGTCCTTTAGCCTCCTCCACCACACGGAAGCATGTGATCAAAGTCTCCAAGGATGTCTTATCGTTTTTTGGCATGCCTCTTCTACTATACTTAACGATGATGCACGAAAATTGTTAGTGAGTTGTTCATCCACACACGCGACAACTAGGGTACCTAAAGAATAAGAAAACAAAGAACCAACAAAGAGCACTGGTGGGGTGCCAACCAAAGACCCTCAAAAGTTTAAGTCAGTGATAGGAAAATCTTCTAGAACTCAATAGTATGAGAGCTAGGAATTTTCACGCACCTTAAAAAAGAGTAGGTTTGGTGCTTATATAGTGGTGTAAAGTTGACCGAGATCCTTGAATGTAGGAGCTTTCGTTGTAGAGAAGATTTGGAATTAAGGCTTCGAGATCTCAAGGTTTCTCTTCCCATATAGGGAGGATATGAATGTGTAATAGGGTCTTTGGACATGGGGTTCAAGTTATTTCCATGTAGGGGCACATGAGTGGAGAACATGTAAAGGCTTATGGGACCCAGTACACTTAACCGTCGGCATGATCACCTATCCGTTGGTACGATCATCCGTCCGTTAGTATGCAAGGAAAGGATGAGGTATGATCGCCCGTTGAGCTCATATTCGAGCTACCCGACGGGTCTTCAGGAAGAGTGGACCATTGAACCGTCGAGATGTTGAGGATATTGAATAGGGAATTTATCCCAATAGGTCTGTGGTTGATGGGTCCCATTGGATGAGGCATCTATCTTAACGGGGTTAAAGTGAACTGATGAGTTTTATGGATGAAAATATCCCTATCACTTAATTAGTTAAAATTGACCAGAAAAAATAATAATAATAAGATTATCTAAAAGGTGTAGGAATACATATCCACGACTTTCAAAAAGTAACATAATTGAATATCTAATCACATCATATCACAAGAACGAACAACTTTGTATTACAAACTCCAAACTAATGAAAAGAAGTTTAGTAAAAATATGACAAAATTTCAAAAATCACGTGAATTCTACGTTATGTAACTTTCTTTAGTATGTAAGATACCTAACAATCTTCTTTCATATAAGAAAGAGTTGTTATGTCAGAACATTTTCATAACAAATCTTAGATAGTAAGTTATCACTAGTTCTAATTTGAATTCACAATGAAAATTACTTTTTTATCTACCAATAACAACCTATTACATAATATTAGTGTGTAACCCCGTGCATATGCACATGTACAATTAAAAATAATCACAATTATACGGTTCAAATTATATATTTTTTTAGAAAATGTTAAAATTATTCATTATATTAACTTACACCATTTTTAAACCATAGATTTTTAAAATATGTAATAATTTTTCATTATATATATATGATTTAAAATTTAATTGGATTTAGACTCTTTAGTTTTTACACCCAATAATTCACTTGCCACAAAAATTAAAAAATTAGATGGACATGTGATGCAAAATTAAACCTCAATTGAAATCTAATTTAGAATCTAATTGGATTTAGACTTTTTGATTTTTACACTCAATAATTCACTTGGCACAAAAATTAAAAATTAAATAGGACACATGTTGCATAATTGGACTCCAATTGAAATTCATATTAGATTCTAATTTGATTTTCTCCACGCTTTGTCTTTTGATATATATATTGATGAAAGTGATAAGGAAGACTTGATTTGGATCCTTGAATCAATATCTTCTTTATCACTGTCATCAATATTTAACATATTAAGTTTTCTTTTCAGTTTACCAGGTTTTTATTTAAAATAGTTTGATTTTCTTAGCAAAGACAACAAGATTATTACGTTTGATGATATCAAGAAATGAATACAAATGTTTCTAGTGTTCATCAATGTAAACAATGGTAAAATGACTAAAAGAATTTAAGATATCATTCATAATATTCTGGAATTCACAAGGGGCATTCTTAAGGTCAAAAGGCATAACATTTCACTCATAATGTCCAAATGGAGTGGTGAAAGCAATCTTGTACTAATAAGTTTCATTGATTTGGACTTTCCAAAACCCAGATTTCATATCAACAATTAGCTAGAAATAAAAAGGTACCCACGTGGTTTGCATGCACAAGTACATATACCCTACAAGCACTCAACACTTGGCGAATTTCATGTGGAGTAATACTCGGCACGAGAATGAGCTAATGATTGGGACATGTGTACGTACCCTCCAAGCACAAAAATATTCAAGTGGTACTCAGACCAGCCAAACTAAGTAATACTACAATAAACTCTAACTTTGCCACACAAATTGCCCATTTTCCGAGTTATAAGTAGTGACGTCGTGGATCAACATAAAGGTACCACTCATAATTCATCACATGGGCAAATTGTAGCATAAATTGCAAGTTTTGTTTTAGTATTGCCATTATTTCAATTAATTTTGTTATTTTTCTCTACTTTTTAACCTTTTTATATACAAATTGATTTTCATATGCATTAATAATTAAAACATATTCATAAACAAAAGAAACAGTATTTTCAATATAAAACTATAGTATGAAAAGAATGAAATAATTTTTAATGCATAGAACAATAAAACTAATATCAAAGTAAATTATTGTAACTTTAGTTCATCACCCAACAATCTCAACATATCCAAACAAAGACGAATTTAAGACATAAATCATCTAACCATAATAAAATTAATTTTATATAAAGAATCATGTAAATTTCAATTAAAAAAAATGATATATCTAAATTTTTAAAAGTTTAATTTACACTTGATGGGCGATACATGAGGAAGGAAATATGAAATCTAATTTCCAGTTTTGATATTAGTGTTGAGAGAGAGAGAGAGAGAGAGAGAGAGAGACAAACAAATAAATTTTTTTTTTTTTTTTTGCCGAGAAATCAAATAAATAAATTGAATGACTAATGTTAATTATATATCATATGTAAAACTTGCTTACAAAAATTGAAATCTCAAGTTGAGATTTAGAATTTCTTCATAAAAAGTGTGCGTAAATATCAAATATGGATAGAAAAAGCAAAGATCACATGGAAGTGTAATTTGTGGTGTATGTGTCATGAAATAAGAGGGTGGGCTCCATGAAATTGAATTTTCCAAGTGAAAGTACGTAATTTGATTAGAAATGAAGAAAAGTTATGGTGCGTTGGTGTGCCTGCTATCTTTTCCTTTTTGACCAAACATAATTTAGGTTTTGTCTGGTTGTAACTATCACCATCTTACGATGGGACACCTCGAAGGATGGTCATATATTTATATGGAATTTACTACACAATAATAAACCAATTTTGAAAATAGTTTATCAAAACCTGATAAAAATTTTTCAAAAATGGATTTGTTAATGTGGCCACTGGACCCTATTTATTAAGAATCCGGCTCCCTTCCCGTTCAAAATTCTTCAGTTTTCCCCAGTTTTTACCTAAATGAAGGACACGTGGCACATAAAACATCTAAAGGTCGAAAAATTGTCACATCAAAACATTATATATCTCCATCTTACCCACCCCTACCGAGATCCTTGAATGTAGGAGCTTTCGTTGTAATGAAGATTTGGAATTAAGGCTCTGAGATCTCAAGGTTTCTCTTCCCATATAGGGAGGATATGAATGTGTAGTAGGGTCTTTGGACGTGGTGTTCAAGTTATTTCCATGTAGGGGCACATGAGTGGAGAACATGTAAAGGCTTGTGGAACCCAGTACACTTAACCATCGGAATGATCACCTATCCGGTGGTACGATCATCCGTCTGTTAGTATGCGAGGAAAGGATGAGGTATGATCGCCCGTTGAGCACATATTCGAGCTACCCGACGGGTCTTCAGGAAGAGTGGACCACTGAACTGTCGAGATGTTGAGGATATTGAATAGGGAATTTATCCCAATAGGTCTGTGGTTGATGGGTCCCATTAGATGAGGCATCTATCTTAACAGGTCAAAGTGAATTGATGAGTTTTATGGATGAAAATATCCCTATCACTTAATTAGTTAAAACTGACCAGAAATAATAATAATAATAATAAGATTATCTAAAAAGGTGTAGGAATACATATCCAAGAATTTCAAAAAGTAATATAATTGAATATCTAATCACATCATATCACAAGAACGAACAACTTTGTATTACAAACTCCAAACTAATGAAAAGAAGTTTAGTAAAAATATGACAAAATTTCAAAAATCACGTGAATTCTACGTTATGTAACTTTCTTTAGTATGTAAGATACCTAACAATCTTCTTTCATATAAGAAAGAGTTGTTATGTCAGAACATTTTCATAACAAATCTTAGATAGTAGGTTATCACTAGTTCTAATTTGAATTCACAATAAAAATTACTTTTTTATCTACCAATAACAACTTATTACATAATATTAGTGTGTAACCCCGTGCATATGCACATGTACAATTAAAAATAATCACAATTATATGGTTCAAATTATATATTTTTTTAGAAAATGTTAAAATTATTCATTATATTAACTTACACCATTTTTAAACCATAGATTTTTAAAATATGTAATAATTTTTCATTATATATATATGATTTAAAATTTAATTGGATTTAGACTCTTTAGTTTTTACACCCAATAATTCACTTGCCACAAAAATTAAAAAATTAGATGGACATGTGATGCAAAATTAAACCTCAATTGAAATCTAATTTAGAATCTAATTGGATTTAGACTTTTTGATTTTTACACTCAATAATTCACTTGGCACAAAAATTAAAAATTAAATAGGACACACGTTGCATAATTGGACTCCAATTGAAATTCATATTAGATTCTAATTTGATTTTCTCTACGCTTTGTCTTTTGATATATATATTGATGAAAGTGATAAGGAAGACTTGATTTGGATCCTTGAATCAATATCTTCTTTATCACTATCATCAATATTTAACATATTAAGTTTTCTTTTCAGTTTACCAGGTTTTTATTTAAAATAGTTTGATTTTCTTAGCAAAGACAACAAGATTATTACGTTTGATGATATCAAGAAATGAATACAAATGTTTCTAGTGTTCATCAATGTAAACAATGGTGAAATGACTAAAAGAATTTAAGATATCATTCATAATGTTCTGGAATTCACAAGGGGCATTCTTAAGGCCAAAAGGCATAACATTTCACTCATAATGTCCAAATGGAGTGGTGAAAGCAATCTTGTACTAATAAGTTTCATTGATTTGGACTTGCCAAAACCCAGATTTCATATCAACAATTAGCTAGAAATAAAAAGGTACCCACGTGGTTTGCATGCACAAGTAAGTACATATACCCTACAAGCACTCAACACTTGGTGAATTTCATGTGGAGTAATACTCGGCACGAGAATGAGCTAATGATTGGGACATGTGTACGTACCCTCCAAGCACAAAAATATTCAAGTGGTACTCAGACCAGCCAAACTAAGTAATACTACAATAAACTCTAACTTTGTCACACAAATTGCCCATTTTCCGAGTTATAAGTAGTGACGTCGTGGATCAACATAAAGGTACCACTCATAATTCATCACATGGGAAAGTTGTAGGATAAATTGCAAGTTTTGTTTTAGTATTGTCATTATTTCAATTAATTTTGTTATTTTTCTCTACTTTTTAACCTTTTTATATACAAATTGATTTTCATATGCATTAATAATTAAAACATATTCATAAACAAAAGAAACAGTATTTTCAATATAAAACTATAGTATGAAAAGAATGAAATAATTTTTAATGCATAGAACAATAAAACTAATATCAAAGTAAATTATTGTAACTTTAGTTCATCACCCAACAATCTCAACATATCCAAACAAAGACGAATTTAAGATATAAATCATCTAAACATAATAAAATTAATTTTATATAAAGAATCATGTAAATTTCAATTAAAAAAAATGATATATCTAAATTTTTAAAAGTTTAATTTACACTTGATGGGCGATACATGAGGAAGGAAATATGAAATCTAATTTCCAGTTTTGATATTTGTGTTGAGAGAGAGAGAGAGAGAGAGAGAGAGAGAGAGACAAACAAATAATTTTTTTTTTTTTTTTTTTTGCCGAGAAAACAAATAAATAAATTGAATGACTAATGTTAATTATATATCATATGTAAAACTTGCTTACAAAAATTGAAATCTCAAGTTGAGATTTAGAATTTCTTCATAAAAAGTGTGCGTAAATATCAAATATGGATAGAAAAAGCAAAGATCACATGGAAGTGTAATTTGTGGTGTATGTGTCATGAAATAAGAGGGTGGGCTCCATGAAATTGAATTTTCCAAGTGAAAGTACGTAATTTGGTTAGAAATGAAGAAAAGTTATGGTGCGTTGGTGTGCCTGCTATCTTTTCCTTTTTACCAAACATAATTTAGGTTTTGTCTGGTTGTAACTATCACCATCTTACGATAGGACACCTCGGAGGATGGTCATATATTTATATGGAGTTTATTACACAATAATAAATCAATTTTGAAAAAAGTTTATCAGAACCTAATAAAATTTTTTCAAAAATGGATTTGTTAATGTGACCACTGGACCCTATTTATTAAGAGTCCGGCTCTCTTCCCGTTCAAAATTCTTCAGTTTTCTCCTGTTTTTACCCGGATGAAGGACACGTGGCACATAAAACATCTAAAGGTCGAAAATATGCCACATTAAAACATTGTATATCTCCATCTTACCCACCCCTACCGAGATCCTTGAATGTAGGAGCTTTCCTTGTAAAGAAGATTTGGAATTAAGGCTCCGAGATCTCAAGGTTTCTCTTCCCATATAGAGAGGATATGAATGTGTAGTAGGGTCTCTGGACGTGGTGTTCAAGTTATTTCCATGTAGGGGCACATGAGTGGAGAGCATGTAAAGGCTTGTGGAACCCAGTACACTTAACCGTCGGCATGATCACCTATCCGTTGGTACTATCATCCGTCCGTTAGTATGCGAGGAAAGGATGAGGTATGATCGCCCGTTGAGCACATATTCGAGCTACCTGATAGATCTTCAGGAATAGTGGACCACTGAACCGTCGAGATGTTAAGGATATTGAATAGGGAATTTATCCCAATAGGTCTGTGGTTGATGGGTCCCATTGGATGAGACATCTATCTTAACGGGTCAAAGTGAACTGATGAGTTTTATGGATGAAAATATCCCTATCACTTAATTAGTTAAAATTGACCAGAAAAAAAATAATAATAAGATTATCTAAAAAGGTGTAGGAATACATATCCACGAATTTCAAAAAGTAACATAATTGAATATCTAATCACATCATATCACAAGAACGAACAACTTTGTATTACAAACTCCAAACTAATGAAAAGAAGTTTAGTAAAAATATGACAAAATTTCAAAAATCACGTGAATTCTACGTTATGTAACTTTCTTTAGTATGTAAGATACCTAACAATCTTCTTTCATATAAAAAAGAGTTGTTATGTCAGAATATTTTCATAACAAATCTTAGATAGTAGGTGTGGGGCTGAAGGATTTGGCAAAGCCCAGCCCATTTCATATCGAGCCCAAGGCCCACGCCGAGAAAGAAGAAACGTCTGAGGATGAGTAAAGAAGGCCCAAGCTGCTAGGAGGCATCACCGAGGACCATCCTGTCCTTGGCCAGCCAAGATCACCGAAGGGGAAAGCATCACACCCTTAAAGACAGCCCTCCCAATCGTCCCAAACAAAAGGACCAATATAGTGGGACAGCTATGGGGGCATGGTAGAGGAGCAATTTTAGGAGAGGCTGTCACCTCCGCATTAAATGCCCGCAGCTGACAGTCTAGCCGCATTAATGAAGAAATAACCCCTGAATAGTACCACTTTGTTTGTTGCAACTCATAGCAAGTTAAGGAAGACGGCAGATGGGACAGGCACTCCAATAGCGACCTATATGATCAACAAATGGACAGCCAAGATCAATGAGAAGGAGATATATAACAGAAAATGCCCTCCTAGAGCGAGGGAGAGAGAAAAAGCAAGAGGAAAAAGAAGGAGGACGGTTGCAGTTCCTACCACCCTTGAATGCTGTCGCCGCTAAGCACCAAAGAACCGAGAAGAAGAAGAATCAGTCCTCGGACAAAGCCAGAAGATAAACTTTTACCCTTCCACCAGACGTTCGATCATCCCATCTCCTTATGATCATGTCCGGTTGTTGGAGCTCTCACTAAAGCCCAGTTCTTAAGCCCATTTTCTCTACCAAATTTATTGTATCGTGCCCGTTGGGTTTGGGCTCATTTGCCTAACAGTAAAGAACCTCCCAAAAGTGGACCCTACAATTGGCGCCATATGTGGGAAGGATTTGTGTGCTAGTGAGAACAACAATCAAACATGATAGGATCAGACAATCCCCCCTAGCCCGGACACACTTCTCGACGACGAAAACGATGACGACTATAGGCAAAGGTCAAGGACCCCCCCCCAAGTGAGACTTTCTCTCATAGGGAAGAGCGTTACCAAAGGTGCGAACGCAGAAGCCCATCTCCAAAGGTCTTGGGACTCGACGCCATGAGCAGGGAGCTAGACCAGCTCTCTAGGTCACCTTTCACACGCCGTATTGAAGGGGCTGCGCTCCCTCGGCGATTCCAGCAGCCAACCTTCACCATTTATAATGGCAATACGGACCCTGTGGAGCATGTGAGCCAGTTTAACCAAAGGATGGTAGTCCACTCTAAAAATGAGGCGCTGATGTGCAAGGTTTTCCCATCTAGCTTAGGACCAGCGACGATGAGGTGGTTCAACGGCCTAAAGTCGGACTTCGTAGATTCGTATAGGCAACTAACCCAAGCCTTCGGCTCTCGCTTCGTCACAAATAGCAGAGCCCCTCAGCCCTTGAGCGCATTGCTGTCGTTATCCATGCATGACGGAGAGACCCTGAAAACTTACTCGGGCAGATATTGAAAGATGTATAATGAAATGGATGGCAACTTTGACGACATCGCCATCAACACTTTCAAAAGGAGTCTCCTGGCCGAGCATGGCTTGAGGAAATCCCTGACTAGCAAGCCTGCCACCAGCGTGCGCCAACTGAGGGATCGGATCGATAAGTACAAGTGAGTAGAAGAAGACCAGATGCAGGGCAAGGGAAAGGAGAAGGTTATCCCTCAGAAGAGAAGGGATTTCAAGTCGGACCGATACATCAATAGTCGCCCGAGGAGAGATTTCGCAGGGCAATCAGAGATAACCAATGCGCAGAACGTCGGGGCTGTATTCCGAGAACCAGTGCATCAGGTGCTGGAAAAAATCAAAAGCGGACCATACTTTAGATGGCCGAATAAGATGGCGGGAGAGTCCACAAAGCAAAACCAGAACCTTTATTGCCAATACCACCAAGACCACAGACATACCACGGAGAATTGCAAGAACCTCTGGAATTACCTGGACCAGTTGGTTCGAGAAGGAAAGTTGAAGCACCTACTGCATCATTCTAGCAGTCATCAGAGCCAGACACACCAGGAACCTCGAAGAGATGCTGCCTTGAGGCCACCTGTAGGGACGATCAATACGATCCTAGCCGCGTCAGGAAGAACAGGAACCTACCCCTCACGAGTATTATCCGTGACTCAACTGCCTGCCGAAGAATCCCAATCGAAACCAAAGAAGGCAAGAAGGAATTCCCGCCCTGTCTTAAGTTTTTCAGAGGAAGACAAGGTCGGGACCACCTAACCCCATGACAATGCGTTGTTGATCACCCTCAGAATCGAGGGCTACAATGTGAAAAGAGTGATGGTGGACGGTGGCAGCGTTGCCGAGATTATGTACCCCGACCTCTACAAGGGTTTGAAATTAAAACCAGAAAATTTGATGCCGTACGGCTCCCCCTTAATGAGCTTCGACGGAAAGCTTGTCATTCCAAAGGGCATGATCAGGCTGCCCATCTAGACTGGCCCAAAGATTGTGGAGGTGAACTTTATCGTAGTCGTCACCTATTCTTCATACACAGCCATCATTGGCAGACCCTAGTTTCACACCAGAAATTGACCCAGCCTCCATCTGCCACCACCTCAACGTTAACCCTTCCATTACCCCCAAAAACAGTCACCCCGGCGCCCGTCTAGAGAGCATACTGATGCAATCAGGGAAGAGGTGATGAAACTCAAACGTGCATGGGCTATAAAAGAGGTTTTTTACCCCGAGTGGTTGGCCAACACCGTGGTGGTCAAGAAGAAAAATGGAAAGTGGTGAGTTTGCATGGATTTTACGGACCTAAACAAAGCATGCCCAAAATATACGTTCTCCATGCCTTGGATAGACCAGCTGGTGGATGCCACAATAGGCCATCCTCAGATGAGCTTCCTGGATGCCTTTTAGGGCTACCATCATATACCACTGGCCCTGGAGGATCAGGAGAAGACAACCTTTGTGACGCCTACTGGAAACTATCACTACAAAGTAATGTCGTTTGGCCTAAAGAATGCAGGTTCCACTTATCAAAGGATGATGATAGAATGTTCAAACCGCAGTTAGGCAAGAACATTGAAATCTATGTTGATGATATGGTGGTAAAGAGCAAGGTAGTGTTCAGACACTTGGGAGACCTCGGCGGCATTTTTGATGTCTTGAGAAGGCACAAGCTGCGCTTGAATGCTTCCAAGTTCTCTTTTGGCATGGGATCAGGCAAGTTTCTGGGTTACATGGTCACGCACAGGGGAATTGAGGCCAACCCTGACCAGATCAGAGCCATTAATGACCTAAAACCGCCGTGAAATGCCAAAGAAGTCAAAAAGCTCACCAAGATGATCGCCGCCCTGAATCGATTCATTTCCAGATCGGCGGATAGATACAGACCATTCTACCTCCTGATTAACAAGTGGAAGGGATTCGAATGATCCGAGGATTGTACCGCAGATTTCCAGCAACTCAAGGAATATTTGTCATGGCCACCTATTATGTCTAGTCCTGCGGCCGATGAAGTCCTATACGCGCATATCGCTATGGCCCCCCATGCTGTGAGCTTGGTACTGATACGGGAGGACAGTGGTCTTCAAAGGCCGGTCTACTACGTGAGCAAATCGCTACACAAGGCTGAGATCAGATACTCCCCCTTAGAGAAGGCAATACTAGCCATGGTCCATGCTTCGCGGTAGCTTGCCCACTATTTCCAAGTCCACACGGTAGTGGTTCTAATTTAGCTACCCTTGAAATCCGTACTTCAGACTGCAGATTACACTGGAAGGATCGCCTTATGAAACACAATTTTGGGAGCTTTCGACATCAAATATATGCCTCGAACCTCTATAAAGGGCCAAGTTCTGGCTGACCTGGTAGTCGAATTCGCTGAACTACCAGTAGAAATATTAACCGAACAACGCGGCGTGGAAGGAAAGTTAGTCGGCGTGATCTCCACACCGAAACCCCCGTGTTGGAAGGTGTATGTTGACGGCGCAGCAAATCAAAGAGGATCCGGGGTGGGGCTAGTCCTAATATCTCCTGAGAGGGCCACCATAAAGAAATCCCTAAGACTGGGGTTCTCGGCTACGAACAACGAGACCGAGTACGAAGCCTTGTTACAAGGGATGGCCATGGTGCAGAAAATGGGAGGAAAAGTAGTAGAGATGTTCTCGGACTCGAGACTGGTAATGGGCCAAGTCAAGGGAGAGATGGAGGCTAGAGATGTGAGGATGCAGGAGTACCTCAGCCAGTTCAAACACCTGTGGCCAAGTTTCGACCTATTCAGCTTGTCACACATCTCCAGAAGTGGCAACACCCACGTAGATTCATTGGCCACACTTGCCACCTCCTCGGCAGGAAAGCTCCCTCGAATTATCCTCGTCGAGCATCTGAGCAAAGCGAGCGAAGTTGCGAAAGACATGGTCCGTGCCCATGAGGTCAGAGTAGGCCCTAACTGGATGGACCCCATAGTAACATTCCTCAAAGACGATATCTTACCTGAAGAGAAGTCAGAGGCTGAAAAAATACAAAGAAACGCGACTCGATTATGGTTGTCCAAGGATAACAAGTTGTACAAGCGCTCCTACTCTGGGCCGTATTTACTGTGTGTTCACCCTGAGGCATCAGAGCCGCTGCTAGAAGAGTTACACGAAGGGATCTGTGGGAGTCACACGGGAGGAAGATCCCTATCGCACCGAGCCCTTACCCAGGGCTACTGGTGGCCGGGGATGCAGAAGGGAGCTCTAGAGTATGTTAAGAAATGTGACCAATGCCAGAGATTTACCTCGACTATCCATAAGCCAGGAGAGGTTCTCAACCCTTTGTCCAGCCCATGGCCATTCGCCCAATAGGGCCTAGATATTGTAAGCCATTTCCCCAAGGCGGCAGGAAATAAGAGGTATTGCTGGTTGGCACGGATTACTTCACCAAATGGGTCGAAGCCGAGCCACTGGCTAACATCAGAGACATAGATGCTAAAAGATTTATCTGGAGAAACATTGTTACACGGTTCGGGGTCCCTCGAACCCTTATCTCGGACAATAGGCTCCAATTTGATAGCAAGGCTTTCAGAAGATACTGCCACGAACTAGGGATCGCAAACAGGTACTCGACCTCAGCTTATCCTCAGGGAAACAGACAAGCCGAAGCTTCCAACAAAGTCATCGTCAAAGGGCTTAAGAAAAGACCGGATGATGCCAAGGGGAAATGGGTAGAGGAGCTACCACAAGTCTTATGGGCCTACCGAATGAAGTCGCCATGGTCAACAAAAGAGACACCTTTTTCCATGTCTTATGGGGCCGAGGCTGTGATCCCCCTAGAGGCAAACTTCCCAACGCTGAGAACATACTCCTTCACGCCAAGCGACAATGATGAGCTACTGGGAGAGAGCCTAGATCTGATCGAGGAAAGAAGAGAAGGAGCAATGATCCACTTGGCCTATTACCACCAGAAGCTCAAGTAGGGTTACGACACCAACGTAAAGCTGAGGCCATTGGCACCAGGAGATTTAGTGTTAAGGAAAGTCGTGGGTGCTGCCAAGGACTCATCCTGGGGAAAGCTCGAACCTAATTAGGAAGGGCCATTCCGAATTACTTCGGTAGCAGGAATAGGTGCATACTATTTAGAAGACTTAGATGAAAAAGCTGTACCCCGTCCTTAGAATGTAAATAACCTAAAGAGGTACTATTATTAACAAAAACACTCCTCCAATTCAAATTCTTAGTCTGTCGCGGTTATGCGTCTTATATTATATTTTTTTTTTAAATGTACTAGACAGAACCAAGATCTTGCATGGTCCTCAAACTCAAATCTGTGAGGAAACTAGCTACTTCCCAAAAAAAAAAAAAAACTAAGTACTAAACAAAACCAAGGTCTTGCATGGTCCTCGGACTCAAACCTATGGGGAAACTAGTTACTTCCACACAAAAAAAAAAAAAAAAAAAAAAAAAATAAGTACTAGACAGAACCAAGGTCTTGCATGGTCTTTGGACTCAAACCTATGGGGAAACTAGCTACTTCCAAAAAAAAAAAACTAAGTACTAGACAGAACCAAGGTCTTACATGGTCCTCGGACTCAAACTTATGGGGAAACTAGCTACTTCCACCAAAAAAAAAAAAAAAAAAAACTAAGTACTAGACAGAACCAAGGTCTTGCATGGTCCTCGGACTCAAACCTATGTGGAAACTAACTACTTTCAAAAAAAAAAAAAACTAAGTACTAGACAGAACCAAGGTCTTACATGGTCCTCGGACTCAAACTTATGGGGAAACTAGCTACTTCCACCAAAAAAAAAAAAAAAAACTAAGTACTAGACAGAACCAAGGTCTTGCATGGTCTTTGGACTCAAACCTATGGGGAAACTAGCTACTTCCAAAAAAAAAAAACTAAGTACTAGACAGAACCAAGGTCTTACATAGTCCTCGGACTCAAACTTATGGGGAAACTAGCTACTTCCACCAAAAAAAAAAAAAAAACTAAGTACTAGACAGAACCAAGGTCTTGCATGATCCTCGGACTCAAACCTATGTGGAAACTAACTACTTCCAAAAAAAAAAAAAAACTAAGTACTAGACAGAACCAAGGTCTTGCATGGTCCTCGGACTTAAACCCATGGGGAAACTAGCTACGGTGAGGTCTGAATAAGCACTACACAATAATCTGGTCCTCACCCCGCGATCAAGGTGCCAATAGATGAAACTATTCTCCCCATGTAGATAAGTAGGCAAAATTTGGATACAAATTTCAACAAGTTCGCTATCAGATTAATTATTCCTAATAGAAGTTAATAAAATCAAAAATTCGCACAAGTCGTAAACCCAGCCTAAACGCGCACCTAGCGCCTCTAAGTTTGGGGTTTCAGGGCTTTAAGGCGAGCATGGTGCATATATATTATCATCTTCGGGTATATAATCCATACTAATGGTAATAACAAATAATAAAAGCGAGTGAAACAAAAAGAAAATGGAAAATTTCATTCATTCAAATGGAGCCCTATTACAGCAAACCACTTTGTTCCAAAAGATAAGAAAAATAACAACACAACACCATAGCAAATACAAAACCGAAGCTGCCCTGGGTGGCCTACTCCTTTGACGTGGCCTCGGCCCCCACCTTGGAGAGCTGAGCAGGAGAGGTCTCGAGATCCTTGGAGCCCTTGCCAAGGGGAACCGACTGAAGAGGCTCGACGAGAAGAACTAGCCCCTCGGCATGGGAGACCGGAGCGTCACCTATGGACCCTATAGTCTCCTGGGGTGCATCAGGGTTTTGACCTTCATTCGTCTCAGCCACCCCAGAATGATCGCTTTCCTTGGCTGGCTCCTTGGAGGAAGTTAGTGCCAGAGCAACTCCGGGGCCGGTAGCCTCAACCTCTTTTGGGGCATCCCTGACCTCGGAGCTGGGGGGGGGGGGCTTCTTCCCTGATGGCAAGGGGATAGTACACGCGCTCTGCCTTCCACAGGTCGGATGAGGCTTCAACCCCAGACTGTTTAAGAGCCTCGTTCCAAACCTGGGAACAGTAAAGCCTGCATACCCCAGGAACTTGAGCCTCTAGAGTAGCCTAGGTCTCAGCCACCCCAAAGTTGTAGGCCTCCTCCTCGGCCTTCTCCTTGAAGCACTCGACCTCAGTCCTGGCAAGCACTGCCTCCTCCTTGGCCCTCAGGGTCTTGTCCTTGGCCCACTCGGCAACGTTCTTAGCCCTCTCTGCCTCGACCAGTTTTTGCTTCAGATCAACAATCTACTCCTTGGTGATTTGCAGCTGCCCCTCAGCCTCTAGCAGGTGCCTTGTCTGATCCTCGGCCTGCTTCTGGGCACTGGCTAGGCCTGATTCAGTGCTATCCTTGGCCCTAGTCACCTCCTTCAAATCCTCCCTTGCTTTTAGGAGGTTAGCCTCGGAGTTTTTGAAGGTTCGCGTAACGTCCAAACGCTTGTCACGCTCAAGGTCCAGGGTCCTACTCTGGTCATTGGCCATTTCCTCCATTCTATAAGTGGCCTGGACGGCTTGCCAATAGAAACAAGCAAGGTGTAAATTGGAAGCCAGGGAACAAAGGCCAGCAAAGTCACAAATGTTGAAAACCTTACCATGCCTAGGTACCTCTTCATACTGAGGAAAAGCTCCTGCCTCCTTAGGTTCTTCAGGTCTGCCATATCAGCAGGGAGTAGCAGGGACCTCTCCAATGCGTCGGCCACATAAGTGCCCTCACCCTTATTAAAGTCCCTGAGGGAGGCGTCGTCCATCAGGGGCTCCCCATGGAGCATCGGGGCGGGGAGCCAGGCCTATGGCTCGGGTTGAGCGACAACTTCCTTTTCCTGACCCTGAAGGGGCAACCCTTAATTGTTTCGAAGCCCGCCGGCCCTCGTCCTCCTCTTGAGAAGTGCGGGATCTCCCCCCGTCCACAGGATCTTTCCCTTTGGTAGACCTCTTCCTCTTAGGGTCAGTCGGTTGAACAAAGGGGGGGAGTTTGGCTGGTTGCCCGTAAGATAGACGATGACCTGGTTTGGGGGGGTTGAGGCTTAGAAGGAGGAAAGGGAAGTTTAGGCTGTGATTTCGCCGGCACATCCTTCCTCGGCTGGCCCTCGAGTAGGTCATGGAGGCTTGCGGATGGCTTCCTCTTGAAACCCATGTCGGCCTGCGAAGAAGTCCCTTGAAGATCAGCTTCTATCAAGCTAGGATTGCCTAAGTCACCAGAACGACCCTCGGACGGATCGAATTGGTCAAATGCACCGAATTCGTCCTCAGAATGGTCCAATTCAATGACCTACTCTTTGCCTTCTGCCCCTCCTTCCTCGATCTCTGCAGCCTGTTGAGCGGAAGACCCTTCAGGGAGGAAAAAACCATGCTCCACGACGGTGATCTTTTGAAGCCGAGGATTTTTGGCCTAATTACGTACTTCGGAGTCGCGAAAGATTTCTGAATAGGATCGTACCCGAGGATCTTGTGAGCAGCTCTGACCTGGAAGTCGCCTTCGTTCACAAAAACCTCTGCCTGAAGAATGGTCTCTAAGTCTGCCCAGTTGACTAAGTGAAGATGGCGTTCGAAGGCGTGAGGATCTGCAAAAGAGAAAATGCGCCCTCGTTAGCAACCACACAAATGTCAATTACGACAACATCTAAGAAATAACCCCCTACTCAAATGCCCCACCTGGCGTCCCCTCCTTAGTCGGGCAGGGTAGGCCATCATGCCACGCCCCTGACACGATGAGGAAGTCTTTATTTAGAGCCTTACTAGATTATGGGAGACATTGAATGAGCCGGACCCTTTCATCCCTCGCTTTCATATAGTAGGTTTTACCCTTAAGGTATTGGAGGTTATAGCACCAATTTATGTCATGGTGGATCAACCCCAACCCCATCTTTTCGTTTAAGGCATCCATACTGCCCAGGATCCTAAATACATTGATGGCACACTGGATGGGCGCTAGTCGGAAGTGCCTAAGGTAGTCCCTCATCACTGGGCGCATAGGAATCCTCATACCCCCTTCTAGGAAGGTGATTATAGGAATCTCTACCTCACCCTCTCGCCTCATAATGTGTCATTCAACTTCTTTACAGTACCTTAAACCCACGTTGCTGGGTATTTTGTAATCAGCAATGAATTTCTCCATCGCCTCTTCCGACTCAACTAACTTCTTAAATCTACCCATCCCTGGGACCGACTAAAAACTCAAAGAAGGGCGAAGGAAAGAACAGGATAGGAAAGGAAGAGACTTAGAAAGGAGAAAGTATAAGTTAGAGAGAAGAGAAAACTTACAGAAGTGAGGAAGAACTCCTCGGGCAGGCTTTTTATGCTGAAAGAAGGTATAAGTTCGACTGGACACTTGACCAAATTCAAGGTATATACACAAGAACTCCTAGATATAAAAGTAAAGTGGCCGATTAGTTCGAATGGGTATTTATACCCCCAATTAAGATAACCGTATGGTTTTTCGCGCCTGTAAAGACTGGAGAAATTCCTACCGTTGGATTACCATCATGCCGTCCAATGTAGGGAGCACAAAGCTGCCAAAATTTAATGAAGACTCGCTCTGTATACCAAAGCGCCAGAAACGTGTCTTGGGCAAACAAAAAGGCCCTGACGCTAACAAAGGATAAAACTTGACAAGCCGCTAAGGGGCCCCGAGGACGTCAAAACCCTCATCTCCGTCTGAGGAGCGGGACAGCAGGATTTTAAGGGGCTATTGTGGGGCTGAAGGATTTGGCAAAGCCCAGCCCATTTCATATAAAGCCCAAGGCCCACATCGAGAAAGAAGAAACGTCCAAGGATGAGTAAGGAAGGCCCAAGCCGCTAGGAGGCATTGCCGAGAACCATCCTGTCCTCGGCCAGCCAAGGTCACCGAAGGGAAAAGCAGCATACCCTTAAAGACAGCCCTCCCAGTCGTCCCAAACAAAAGGACCAACATAGTGGGACAGCTATAGAGGCATGGAGGAGGAGCAATTCTAGGAGAGGTTATCACCTCCGCATTAAATGCCCGCAACTGACAGTCTGGCTGCATTAATGAAGAAATGACCCCTGAATAGTACCACCTTGTTTGCTGTAACTCACTGCAAGTTGAGGAAGGCGGCGGATGGGACAGGCACTCTAGTAGCGACCTGTATGATCCACAAATGGACGGCCAAGGTCAATGAGAAGGAGATATATAACGGAAAATGCCCTCCTAGAGCGAAGGAGAGAGAAAAAGCAAGAGGAAAAAGAAGGAAGACGGTTGCAATTCCTACCACCCCTGAAAGCTGTCACTGCTAAGCACCAAAGAACTGAGAAGAAGAAGAATCAGTCCTCGAACAAAGCCCGAGGATAAACTTTTTCCCTTCCACCGGACGTTCGATCATCCCATCTCCTTATGATCATGTCTGGTTGTTGGAGCTCTCACTAAAGCCTAGTTCTTGAGCCCATTTTCTCTACCAAATTTACTGTATCGGGCCCGTTGGGTTTAGGCTTATTTGCCTAACAGTAAAGAACCTCCCAAAAGTGGACCCTACACATATCATCAATTTTTTTTTCTTTTTTAAATTTGAGAAACACACACACACACACACACACACACACACATATATATAGGGGAAAGGGGATGAGATAAGGGAATACATTCACACGCCAACACCAAAACTGTATGCAGCAGTTAGTGAATGAAAATAATCAATTCATTATTAATAACAATTAATACAAGAGACTAATCTAAATACATAAATTTTAAACATCTAATTTAGTTCCTTCAAATAAATTGGGAAAATAAATCAATGTAAAAGTAATAAGAATATAAAAATAAATTTTGTATGTGCGTCTCACCACCTTGATTTCTTTAAAATATATATATATATATATGAAAAAATAAAGTTTTTTTTCTTTATTCTTCAAAGTATTTAAATTTTTGGATTTATAGCAAAACAACATCATTTGTAATGGTAAAAAAGTCAAAAAAACGATAGAGAAAAAAAATTAACATAGAGGTTTTTTTAGTATAAGGACATAAGTAGTTTTTTTTTATTAGTATTATTATTATATGTAAATTATAGGATCTAATAATTAAAGCCTTGTGGACTTGTGGTTGAGGTGCATTGAGAAAGCCTTTTTTTTTTTTTTTTTTTTTTTAAGTGATTAGCTAGAAAAAGTGTAGCCAATCACTTTTTTTCTCTACCATAAGTGCAACCGACTTTGTGTTCCAAACTTCTAAACTCCAAACTAATGAAAAGAAGTTTAGTACTATAAATATGACAAAATTTCAAGAATCACGTGAATTCTGCATTATGTGATTTGCTTTAGTAAGATACCTAACAATCTTCTTTCATATAAAAAGGAGTTGTTATGTTACAACTTATAACATTTTCACAACAAATTTTAGGCGGCAGGTTATTACTAATTTTAATTTGAATCTACAATTAAAATTACTTTTTTATCCACTAATAACAATCTACTACATAATATTATTGTGTAACTCCGTGCATATGCACATATACAATTAAAAATAATCACAATTATAAAGTTCAAATTACACACACACACACACACACACACACACACACACACACACATATATATAGAAAATGTTAAAATTATATACATGATATTAGCTTACACATTTTTTAAACTATAGATTTTTAAAATATGTAATTGTTTCTTATATATATATGTGGGGGCAAAAGCTTGAACTTTTGTATTGGGCCTTAAGCCCTATTTACTAATGGGAATGCGTTCGAGGAGGAGCAAATGATTGGGGAGGTCTCAAAATAGAGAGTCGCGTCAGGAAATGGTGGAAAACCGTGGTTCGAGGAGGTCACCCTCCTCGGACCGGGCGAATATCAGTCGAGCAGGCATCCGGGTGACTTAGTTAATCTTCCAAAAGACTCCAACAATGAGGATAGACTTCAGGCACGTATGGAGAAGATAAAGATATAGAAATATCTTAGGAAAAAGCTGCCACCACCACATTAAATGCACTGCAGCAACTTTCCTAGCCGCATTAATGTGGAGAAGACCTCTGAACAGTATTCTCAACCACTACCGTTCACAGAGAGCCAGAGAAGATGCTTGATAGGACACATACTTGAGTGCAGGGTTGGATGATGGACAACTGGACGATGGAGATGGCTTGAAAAACTTTATATAATATGAATGACCCTCTATAAGAAAGGGATCGAGAAATTAGTGAAGGAATATAGAAAGAGAATCACTGTAGCACGGTGATGAACTAACTTTCAAAAATAGTAATCTGATCATCAAACTAACTCCTTGGATTTACAATCCACCCATAATTACGTATCCTTTCCTGCTCGGACACACTTGAAACCTTAATTAACCGTTAGTCAATCCGCTAAAAGCCCAGTTCTTTCACCCACTCTCTACAAATTTATTGTATTAGGCTCATTGGGCTTATAACCCAATTCTTCTGGGTTTGGGCTACAAATTATGACCCTACAATTGGCGCCGTCTGTGGGAAGAACTAATGCTTCAATGAAGTATAATGGTCATGGCGGGATCAGGACCACACCAAAGTAGTCCGCACCATGCAGAATCAGCTAATGTTCGTCAACAGGATGAACTCCACGATCTTGAGCGTAAAAAGGATCTAGACAACCACCAGGAAGGCAGCTTGCAAACACTCCACACAAGTGGAAGTAGTTATCGGAGAAAAGGTCATGCAGTGCATGAGCAAGGTGATGAAAAAACTATGCAACGAGAAATTGATGTTTTAAAGAAGCAACTTCGTTGAGCACAACGGAAACAATCCCCTCCTAGCTCTGATGTTTCTTCTAACGATGAAGAAGATACAATCTACAGACAACAATCAAGAACTCCACCTGATGAGTCTTTTTCCTATGAAGAGGAGCATCTTCACAAAAGGAAGCACAGGAGTCCATCTCGCAAGGGAGTAGGAACTGATGTTATGAAGAAAGCTCTGAGCCAGATTTCTAAATCACTTTTCACCGGGGGAATAGAAAAGGCAAAACTTCCTAGGCGTTTCCATTAGCCAAAGTTCACCATGTATAATGGTCAAATGGATCCTGTAGAGCACGTAAGCCAGTTCAAACAGAAGATGGCTATCCATTCTCAAGATAAGGCTTTGATGTGTAGAGTATTTCCATCCAGTTTGGGACCGATGCCGATAAGATGGTTTGATGGGCTAAGGACAAATTCCATCAGTTCCTTCAAGAAACTTACCCAATCATTCTGTTCCCAATTCATTACATGCAGTAGGGTTTCTCAACCTCTAGACTCTTTATTGTCCATGTCAATGAGAGAAGGAGAGTCCATGAACGCGTACGCTGAGAGGTACTAGGAGATGTTTAACGAGATTGATGACAATTTTGATGAAGTTGCTATTAGAACTTTCAAAGTCGGTCTCCCATCTGATCATGGTTTGAGGAAGTCTCTGACAGGTAAGCCTGTTACTAGTTTACGCCAGCTAATGGACCGAGTTGATAAATACAAGAGGATTGAAGACGATCAACAACAAGGGAAAAGGAAAGGGAAAGCTAAGGTTATCCCTCAGGAAATGAGGGATTTCAGGTCGGACCGATACAGCAACAACCGGCTGAGAAGGGATTACGTAGATCAATCAGGGTTAAACAATACTCAGGTCGTCGGTGCAGCCTTCCGAGAGCCAGTGCATCAAGTATTAGAAAAAATCAAGAATGAACCCTTTTTCAAACGACCCAATAAGATGATGGGCAATCCCAAAAAGTGAAACCGTAACCTCTATTGCCAATATTATCAAGATCATGGGCATACCACAGAAGATTGTAGGAGCTTGTGGGATCACTTACACCAACTCATCCGAGAGGGAAAATTAAAACAGTTACTGCATCATTCTAGTGGTCTGGGGGGCCAAGCCAACCCTGTGTCTCAGAGAGACATTCCTTCAAGACCTCCCTTGGGAACTATCAATGTTATCTTCGCTGCAGTAGGCAGAACAGGATTATGCCTATCTAGGGTAATGTCTATAGCTCGCCTATCTTCAGGAGACACTAATCAGGAGCCAAAGAGAGCTAGAGTGGAACGGCCATTGGTCATAGGATTCTCGGATGAAGATAAGATTGGAACCATTTAGCCCCACGATGATGCCTCAGTGATCACCCTCCGAATTGGGGGCTACGACGTGAAGAGGGTAATGGTGGATTAAGGCAGCGCTGCTGAGATAATGTATCCCGACCTTTACAAGGAGCTGAACTTAAAAGCTAAAGATCTAACACCCTATAGTTCTCCCTTAGTGAGTTTTGAGGGGAAGATTATTATCCCAAAAGGTCAAGTCAGGTTACCTGTGCAAACTGATTCAGAGGTGGTGGAGGTAGATTTCATCGTCGTGGATGCATTTTCTCCCTATACAGCAATTGTTGCCAGACCTTGGCTTCATACATTGGGAGCAGTTTCTTCCACTCTACACCAGAAGGTTAAATATCCGTCTGAGGGTCAGATTAAGGAAATACTGGGAGATCAGGTTTTGGCAAGGCAGTGCATGGTTGCTGCCATTGAGCATAAGCCCGAAGCTGAGCCCTCGGCCCATGGAGAAAAGGGTTTATAGCAGTTACAACCCCCAGCGTTATCCATCGATAAGTCAGCCGAGGATGCAAAGTACGAAGATCTAGTAAAGGTTGTTATAAGGGATGACCCGAAAAAGTTTTTTCAAATTGGATCCCAACTACCTCATCAAGAGAGAGAAGAGCTGATAAAGTTCCTTACACAGAACATTGATGTCTTTGCCTGGAATGCCTACGAGGCCCTAAAAGTAGATCCAGACTTCATCTGTCATCATTTGAATGTTAATCCGTTAATCGCACCCAAGAAGCAGCCCCCTTAGCGCCCATCCAAAGAACATGCCGAAGCAGTCTGAGAGGAAGTGACCAGACTTAAGCAAGCTGGGGCTATCAAGGAAATTTGCTATCCTGAATGGTTAGCAAATACTGTGGTGGTAAAGAAAAAGAGTGGGAAGTGGCAAGTGTGCGAAGACTTCGCGGACTTAAATAAGACTTGACTCAAGGATCCATTTCCTATGCCCAAGATAAACCAGCTGGTAGATGCCACTATCGGCCATCCTCGGATAAGCTTCTTTGATGTCTTTCAAGGTTATCATCAGATACCTTTGGCCTTGGACGATCAGGAGAAGACTGCTTTTGTTATCCCTATTGGGAACTACCATTACAAAGTGATGCCATTTGGTTTGAAGAATGCAGGATCCATTTATCAGAGAATGATGACAAGGATGCTCGAGTCGCAATTAGGGAAAAATATCGAGATTTACATAGATGATATGGTGGTGAAAAGCAAAATGGTTTCAGAGCACTTGGGGGACCTTCGAGCTATCTTTGAAATCCTTAGAAAGTACAAATTGCACTTAAATGCTTCCAAGTGCTATTTGGCGTAGGGTCGGGCAAATTCTTGGGTTACATGGTCACTCACAGAGGGATTGAAGTTTACCCTAATCGGATTAAAGCTATTAACAACTTGCGATCTCCTCGGAATCCCAAGGAAGTGCAGAAACTAACCGGAATGGCTGCCGCTTTGAACAGATTCATATCTCGATCAGCAGATAGGTGCAGACCCTACTTCCTGTTAATCAACAAACAGAAAGGTTTTGAGTGGACTGAAGAATGTGCCACAGCTTTCCAGCAACTTAAAGATTATCTAGCTCGGCCACTGATCATATCTAGTCTTGAGCCAGATGAAGTCCTTTTTACCTACATTGTTGTGGCCCCATATGCTGTAAGTTCGGTACTGATACAAGTTGATGGTGGCGTACAATGGCCAGTTTATTATGTGAGCAAGTCACTGCATGAAACTGAAGTGCGTTATCTACCATTGGAGAAAGCTATCTTAGCAATAGTGCTTGGCACACGTAAGTTACCTCATTACTTCCAGGCACATACTGTTATCGTTCTTACCCAACTTCCGCTTAAAACCATACTCCGAAGTGCCGATTACACAGGAAGAGTAGCCAAGTGGGGTACAATTCTAGGGGTTTTTGACATCAGATACATGCCTCATACCTCCATAAAAGGACAAGTTCTCGTAGATTTGGTGGCTGAATTCACCGAACCCCAAATAAAAGAGTTACCATCGGTTGGAAACATAGATGAAAAATTGGTTGGCACGATCTCTCAATATTGCCTTCCGACTTGGGAAATATATGTAGATGGGGCATCGAATCAGAAGGACTCAGGGATTGGGCTAGTACTGATGTCCCCTGAGAAGGTTATCATTGAAAAATCTTTGAGATTGGATTTTTCGGCTACGAACAATGAGGCCGAGTATGAAGTTTTGTTGGTAGGAATGGCCATGGTTCAAAAAATGGGGGGAAAGTCAATAAAACTCTTCTCGGACTCAAGGCTTGTCGTCGGTCAAGTAAGAGGAGAATTCAAGGCAAAAGATGAAAGAATGCAGGGATACCTGAGTCAAGTTAAATGTCTACAGTTAAAGTTTGACTCATTTGACTTGTTACATGTCCCCAGAAGTGGTAATGCACATGCTGACTCTTTAGCTATGCTTGCAACCTCTTCGGCATAAGATTTGCCTCGAGTTATTCTTGTTGAGGACTTGTACAAACCCACAGAGACAAGAAGAGAGATGGCTCAAATCCATCAGATTAGAGCAAGGCCGAGTTGGATGGACTCCATCATACAATTTTTTAAAAAGGATATTCTGCCTGAAGAAATAATAGAAGCTGTTAAGGTACGAAGGAAGGCCACTAGGTACTGGTTATCCAAGAACCAGAACCTATATAAACATTCCTTTTTAGGACCTTATTTGTTATGTGTTCATCCTGAGTTGACCGAATCGCTTCTAGAAGAGTTGCATGAAGGAATCTGTGGAAGCCATACTGGTGGTAGGTCCTTTGCACATAAAGCTATTACCCAAGGCTATTGGTGGCCAAATATGCAAAGAGAGGCTCTGGAATATGTCAAAAAGTGTGATCAATGCCAACGGTTTGCACCGAGCATACACCAACCAAGGGGAATCCTTAATCCACTATCTAGCCCATGGCCATTCGCTCAATGGGGCTTAGACATTGTAGGACCATTCCCCAAAGCAGTGGGAAACGAGAAATATCTTCTGGTTGTCACAGATTATTTTACGAAGTGGGTTGAAGTGGAGCCTTTAGCCAACATTAGGGACGTGGATGCGAAAAGATTTGTTTGGAAAAACATTGTCACTCGATTTGGAGTTCCTCATGTGCTCATCTCGGACAACGACCTTCAGTTCGACAGTAAAATGTTTAGAAGATATTGCAACGAGTTAGGGATTGCAAACAGGTATTCTACTCCTGCTTATCCCCAAGAGAACGGACAAGCAGAAGCTGTAAATAAAGTCATAGTAAACGGGCTGAAGAAAAGGCTAGATGATGCAAAAGGCAAATGGGTGGAAGAGTTACCACATATGCTCTGGACGTATAGAACCACACCTCGTAGATCCACTGGAGAGACCCCTTTTTCGATGACTTATGGAGCCGAGGCTGTCATCCCATTGGAAACTGGTTTCCCAACGTTGAGAACCAGTTCATTCAATCCGAGGGGCAATGATGAGCAACTGACAAAGAGTTTGGACTTGGTTGAAGAGAAGAGGGAAAGTGCGATGATTCAATTGGCCTATTACCAGCAAAAACTGAAACAAGGTTATGATGCCAATGTAAAATTGATACCTTTAACTCCTGGTGATCTGGTGTTACGTAAAGTTGTGGGCGCTACAAAGAATTAGCTTGGGGAAAGTTATGACCAAATTGGGAAGGGCCCTACCGTATCACCTCAGAAGCTGGCATTGGAGCATACTTTCTAGAAGACGTAGATGAACATGTAATACCATGTCCTTGGAATGTAAACAACCTAAAGAGGTATTATCATTAATCAATATTTTCATGATCAGTTTATTCGTTCTTTATATGAAGTGTTTATACTTTTTACCTTTTAGTTCTCTTAAGTGTTTAAACTTAAACCCAATCATGACTAGAGTCCTCAAACCAGATGATTTGGGTTAGTTAACACTCATTCAAAGTTCTCTTAAGTGTTTAAACTTAAACTCAATCATGCCTGAAGTCCTCGGACCAGATGATTTGGGTTAGTTAACACTCATTCGAAGTTCTCTTAAGTGTTTAAGCTTAAACCCAATCATGCCTGAAGTCCTCGGACCAGATGATTTAGGTTAGTTAACACTCATTCGAAGTCCTCGTAAATGTTTAAGCTAGAGATTCAATCATGCTTGAAATCCTTAGATCGAATGTTTTGAATGGGTTAGTATCACAATGTCATGTTTATAGATATTTATATAACTTTTAAGTTGTGCTTGAAGTCCTAGGCCTATTTATTGAACTTAAGTTAACTTATAATGTGTCTTGTTTATACGATATGACAGTATATTCTATTCAAGTTAAAATGGCAAAAGGTCGCCATACTTTGACAATGAATCTTATAGCACATATCATGATGTATAAAACAAAAGAAAGATATCTTCATTGATAATAAAAAAGGTGGTACACTTCTTTAAAAAAACAACACAATAAACATAACAAAAAAATAATATAAAAAAATAGCTAAAACCCCCTAGCCTAAGCTTTTGTCTTGGGAACCCCTGGGTCAGCAGTTTGGTCGGGTTGAGAGACAGCAGTATCTGAGGCCTTCTCGATGGGATTAGAAGAATTTTTCTTCTTATCCTGGCCTTTATCCTTGCCCTTGAGAGTTTCAACCTCTTTTCCTTTACCAGCATCTTGGTGGGAGTCTTTTGGAACTTCCAAGGGAGCAGGAGGGACTTGGTCTTCCTTTGGCAACGCAGATACTTGGGTGGCTTATTCAGGGTGAGAGGAGTTAGGATTTGAGAGCTCGCGAATTTCTGGATCGTAGTAGATGTTCTCAGGTCGCCTCAAACCAGAGTCCACAGGGACCCCAACAACATCAAGGGCTTTACCCCAAGAGATGTCACAGTAGTCCCTACATACAGTGAAAAATTCCTCCATAAGTCTAGCTTGAGTCTCCTCCATCCCAAGCGTGTAAGCAGCTTGCTTCTCGGCCTCGACTGCCTCTTTAAGCAGTTGGGCAGCCTCGCTGGCTTTTTGAAGTTCTTCACGAAGTTCCGTCACCAGTTACTTCTCTGTTGTCAGGTTTATTTCAGTGTAGTGCAACTGTTTACGGATATCTTCAAACTGCTTCTCAGTTGTCTTTAAGCCTGCTTCAGCGCTGTCTCTCGCCCTGGCTGCCTCTTTTGTTGCTCGGCCATCTTAGAATGATTTTCTTTTAGGGTGCCTAGCTCTACCTCGACCTCAGATCAATCATTGAAGGCCGCCCTAGCCCAGTTATGGGCACTCTTAACCCAGTCCTTAACCACGAATACCTGTTGTGTAATCTACGTGACAAAATAAAAATGTTTTACATTTAGTATAAAACACAGCAAAAACTTAGGAGGAGGGGGGCTAATAAATCAAATCACTTACCATGGTCAGATCCCTCTTAAGGGATAAAAAGAGCTCCGGTTGACTGAAGTTCCTATAGGCCTCCATGTCTTTTGGGAGGAGGAGGGGCTGCTCCAAGGCCTCGGCGACATGACCTGCATGCCCCCCACGGTAATACCTAATGGAGGAGTCCCAAGCAATGAGTACATTGTCCACCTCCAATTTAAAAGACCATATGCATGTTGGACGGCGTACTTAAGTCACAGGAAGCTCTTCTTGGCTATCAACGGAGTCGGACCTCCTATTTCTTTGGTCCTGAGACTGCCTCTGCTGTTTGCTTCCTTTTGGAGGGCCTACCTCACCCTCCTCAGGAGCCTCTTAGTGTCTCTTCCTCCTCAGCTCAGGAATGGGCTTTAGCCCGAGGTTACAGGAACCTGAGGAGGGGAAGGAGGAGGGTTCACTGGGGGCTTAGACTTGTTGGCCTCTTGGGGGGAAGACACCTTGTTCCTCCCCTTCATGAGCTCCCTCAAACTTGGGCAAGGTTTTGGAGCCATCCCTTCTTCTTCATTATCTGAAGAGTCTTCCATGTAAGTTACTATTGGGGCAGGAGTTTGAACACACGAGTACTCATCTATTTCTTCCTCAGCCTCTGATATAACGATGGCTTCCTCTTCAAATCGAAACTTGTCAATTTCTTCCTCAAGTGAAGAGGAAGATGCAATTCCTTCCTCAGCTACAGCTTGTCCAAATGGCACTTGCTGAAGTGGCTGGGCAGCCAAAGGAATACCCTGCGGGATGGGATGATCAGCTGGTGGAAGATCGTGTGGGGCTAAAAAATCGGGCCGAGACACGTCTATATGAAGCAAACGATATTCGTTTGCCCTAATAGAGTTGCCAACGTCTAGAAAAGTTCTTAAGATGGGTTCGTAGTCCAAAATTAGATGAGTGGTTCGAAGTTGTCCGTCATCGTTCACAAAAATTTGAGACCTCAGTAAGTAGTTGAGCGCGGGTACGTTGATTAAACTAATCCGAGGGTTTACTTGTGTTTTATCTGTTAAACAAAAGAACCAAACAGTTAGAAACTTGGAGTTCAGTGTGAAAAAATGAAAGAAGAAAAAAGAAAATCTTTTTGATATAGCAAAGCAAGGCCGAGGACAAATAACTTAAATCTAATATTAGAAAACCTAAATCTAAGCTACTCCACCTGGCTCTCCTAACTGGGTTGGGCAAGGAAGACCGTCATGCCAAGGTCCTGATACAATGAGATAGTCATCCTTCATCCCTTTGTTAGACTTGGGAAGACACGAAATGAGCTTGACAGCATCAGACCGAGATTTAAGGTAAAACCCTGCCCCTTTTTATTGGTGGCCTTCGTATAGGTGGACTACATCGTATCAGGTTAGCCCTAATCCTAAGTGTCGGTCCAGAGCGTCAACTGCTCCTAAAATCCTAAAAAAGTTAGGTGTGCACTGTTGGGGGCAAAGCCTATGACTACGTAAGTAGTCTCTTGTAATCCTACCCATGGGGATAGTCATTCCTCCCTTTATGAAGGCTATCTTTGGGATTATGACTTCTCCCACCTCTCGGTCAAATGCTAGTCCCTCCGAGGAACAGTATCATATTGATACCTCCTGGGGTATGTGATATTTTTCTTTGAACATTTCTATCAAAGCAGGGTTCTTCACTAAACGCTCAAACCTACCCATTTCGAATAAGTAGAAAAGAAAAAATACTTGGGGTGACAACGGGGTAATGAAGAATGTCGTGCCGAGGAGGTTGTCCAAGGAAAGAAGGAAAGATTCGAAGTTAAAACTTACGTGAACTAAAGCAAGAACTGATCTTTGAAATTCTTGAGAGGATTTTTGAAGATTTTTTGAAAGTGTGACGGATGATCTGATGTTTGGTGTGAGTTTGAACGTTTGAATGCTCTGAAGATTCTGAACTGTGATGAAGAAAAGAGAAAATAATACTCTTATGAACCTTTATATAAGGGACTGAAAACGAGGGGGATTTTATCCCACCCAAATCTTGAAGGGAAATACGGTCCGTTGGATCAAAATCCCTCCATTGGATGCCACCAACTAACGCCGCCCAAAATACTTAATGACGTTTTGCGAATTCCGAAGCGTCAGAAATAATGGCGAAATGACTAAAATAACACCCCTACGTGCGTAAGTGTGAATGTCTTTATAGTTTTAACCACAATTACATTGGCAAGTCAAAATTCTATTTTTTCTCCTCGGGTAAAAGAGAAAAATTAAAATTTTAAGGGGCTATTGTGGGGGAAAAAGATTGAACTTTTATATTGGGCCTTAAGCCCTATTTACTAATGGGAATGCGTCCGAGGAGGAGCAAATGACTGGGGAGATCCCAGAATAGATAGTCGCGTCAGGAAATGGTGGAAACCGTGGTCCGAGGAGGTCACCCTCCTCGAACCGAGCGAATATCAGTCGAGCAGGCATCCGAGTGATTTGGGTAATCTTCCAAGAGACTCCAACAATGAGGATAGATTTCGGCATGTATGGAGAAGATAAGGATATAGAAATATCTTAGAGATAAGCTGCCACCACTGCATTAAATGCACTGCAGCAACTTTCCTAGCCGCATTAATGTGGAGAATACCTCTGAACAGTGTTCTCAACCACTACCGTTCACAGAGAGTCAGAGAAGATGCTTGATAGGACACATACTTGAGTGCAGGGTTGGATGATGGACAACTGGACGATGGAGATGGCTTGGAAAACTCTATATAATATGAATGACCCTCCATAAGAAGGGGATCGAGAAATTGGTGAAGGAATATAGAAAAAGAATCACTGTAGCACGGTGATGAACTAACTTCTAGAAATAGTAATCTGATCATCAAACTAACTCCTCGGACGTACACTCCACCCATAATTACGTATCCTTTCCTGCTCGGACACACTTGAAACCTTAATTAACCGTTAGTCAATCCGCTAAAAGTCCAGTTCTTTCACCCACTCTCTACAAATTTATTGTATTGGGCTCATTGGGCTTATAACCCAATTCTTCTAGGTTTGGGCTACAAATTGTGACCCTACAATATATATATATATATATATATATATATATATATATATATATATATATATATATATATATATATATATATATATATATATATAATTTAATTGGATTTAGACTCTTCAATTTTTGCACTCAATAATTCACTTGTCATAAAAATTAAAAAAATTAGACGGACATGTGGCTCAAAGTTGGACTCCAATTGAAATTCAATTTAGAATCTAATTAGATTTGAAGTTTTCGATTTTTACACTCAATAATTCAATTGACATAAAAATTAAAAATTAAATGAGACACATGACACACAATTGGACTCTGATTGAAATTTAATTTAGATTATAATTTAATTTACAAACAAACAAATAAATTGAATGACTAATGTTGATAATATATCATATATGAAACCTACAAAAATTGAAAAATCTCGACTTTAGATTTAGAATTTCTTCATAAAAAGTGTGCATAAATATCAAACATGGACAGAAAAAGCAAAGATCATATGAAAGTGTAATTTGTGGTGTATGTGCCATGAAATAAGAGGGTGTGCTCCACGAAATTGAGTTTTTCAAATGAAAGTACATAATTTGGTTAGCTATGAAGAATAGTTGTGGTGTATAGGTGGCAAGACCAAACATAACTTAGGCTTTGTTTGGTTGTAAATATCACCATCTTATGATAGGACACCTTGTAGGATGGTCATATATTTATATATTGACATGTTTGTGCTAATTGTCCTTTATATTGGCTCAAGTTCTTGGCTTCTTTCTCTCAATTCAATTGTTTCCACAATACGTGGTCCCTTAAATGGCTAGTCCCTTAAATTAAGTAATTAATTTGTTGAAATTAACTAAAAACAAAATTTCAATAATATTACCTAAAAAGATGAAGGCATACATATCCATGAATTTCAAGAAGTGACATAATTGAATAGCTAATCACATCATACAGTGGCGGAGTCAAAATTTCTCTCGAGGGAGGGCAAGATTAAAAAAGCAAGATTGAAATATGAAATTAACTTTAAAATATTAATCAATATTAAAAAAAAAAAAAACAAAAAAACAAAGAATTGTTAATCAAAATAATATAACAATGAGAGTAATCATTTCGTAATTTCATATCATTGAAATAAATGAACGAAAATAATCAATTCATTATTAATAACAATTAATATAAGAGACTAATCTAAATACATAAATTTTAAATATCTAATTTAGTTCCTTCAAATAAATTGAGAAAATAAATTAGTGTAAAAGTAATAAAAATATAAAAATAAATTTTGATTGTGCGTCTCACCACCTTGATTGCTGTAAAAAATATATATGAAAAAATAAAGTTTTTTTTCTTTATTCTTCAAAGTATTTAAATTTTTGGATCTAGAGCAAAACAACATCATTTGTAATTGTAAAAAAGTAAGAAAAAATGGTAGAGAAAAAAAAAATTAACATAGAGGTTTTTTTTATAAGGACATAAGTAGTTTTGTTTTTATTAGTATTATTATTATGTGTAAATTATAGGATCAAGTAATTAAAGCCTTGTGGACTTGTGGTTGAGGTGCATTGAGAAAGATTTAAAATAAATAAAAAATAAAAAAAAAGTGATTAGCTAGAAAAAGTGTAGTGAGCCTTTGAGTGATTATAAAGGGTAAAGCATGGGACAAGATTGGTATGATATACATTATGTGTTCCAAACTCCAAACTAATGAAAAGAAGTTTAGTAGTAAAAAACTAAAAATATGACAAAATTTCAAAAATTACGTGAATTATACTTTATGTGACTTGCTTTAGTAACTAAGATACCTAACAATCTTCTTTCATATAAAAATGAGCTGTTATGTCACAATAATTTCACAACAAATTTTAGGTGACATGTTATTATTAATTCTAATTTAGATCTACAATTAAAATTACTTTTTTATCCACCAATAACAGCCTACTATATAATATTATTGTGTAGCTCTGTAGATATACACAGATACAATTAAAAATAATCACAATTATACAATTCAAATTATATATATATTAGAAAATGTTAAAATTATATACATGATATTAGCTTACACCTTTTTTAAACCATAGATTTTTAAAACATGTAATGATTTCTCATATATAATTTTGCGTTGAAGCAGCAGTCCGAGGAAATCTTCTTCCAACGCTCGTCAATGCCTTTGGCCCCTCATCCCATACTATAAAGAAAACTTTTTTTTCTCTCTTCTCTGTTTATTTTTACCTTATAGGAACACATGGGTAGATTCGCTAAATTAGTTGACACCCCTGAGGGTATGGCTGCTTTTAGGACTAAATACAGGATTCTCGACGATGTTGAACTTCAACATTGCGAATTAGGAGAGTGGCTAGTTATGAATAAACCACCCGGGGCCGTAGTTATTCCCATGATCACCTTTATAGAAGGCGGAATGGAAATCCCCATGGGTAGGGTAACTAGGGATTTCCTTATTAACTTTAGGTTATCGCCAACCCAATGTTCTCCTAACCTTTTTAGGGTCCTCGGTAGCATAGACATGATAAACTAAAAGATGGGAACCAACCTTATGTGTCATGACGGGTTTTTACTTTAAGAGCATCCACATCAGTGGATGCAAAGTCTTGCATAATATAAAAAGACACAAATTTTACACATTTTTCCTCAAAAATGCTCCACATCAATGCTTCTAAAAGTGTGCATATTTGCACATTTGCTACAGTAACCGTGCATATGTGCACAATTACTGTAGCACTTGCATTTAATATTTTAATAATTTTTTGTCTCTCCTTGTCTCTGTTGCTCTCACTCTCACCTTACTCTCCACTGCTGCCAATCACTCTCTTCTTCCTCAGCAGCCGTGACTTGAGTGACTTAAGTCCATGATTGACTGAATGATGCCGCCGTTCTTCAATCCGATATTCTTGCGAGCCAAAATGATGTTGCCGTTCCAACATCCTTCACCTACATCCAAATCACTCAAAAACTCAGATCCTCAAAAACTCTCGATAGCCCATGAGACCCATCTGCCAAGTTGAAGTCCAAGCAAGCTGCTTGCGGTAGCTCCATGAGACCCATCTACACCTTCTCTACCTGAGTTTCTTTTGCTTTTTTGCTATCTGGGTTTTTGTTTGGCTACTCAGAAAGTTAGAATTGTGTTTTTTTTTTTTTTTTTTTTTTTAATTTTGTTGATTGTTTATGTGTTTGATAGGAATGAATTAGCTGAAGATTTGTGGGTTAATGATGGTGGCTAGGTAGGTTGATGATGGTGGCCGAGTGAGTTAATGATGGGTGTGGATTGAATATTTTGTTTGAATAAATGTGTATAATAGACAAATTGATGTGGGTGTTTTGTAAAAACGAAAGTGTAAAATATAAAAAGTAGGTTTTAGATGTGCAAATTTACAAAATTTTTGCATCCACCGATATGGATGCTCTAAGTGTAGAGTTCCTTCCATTAGGTTGATTTCTTATATACCTGAGTCGAATAAGGGTATGGACGAAGATTTCCTCATCATCTCGGGTGAATGACATGATGGTTTGCACTACCCTACCCAAGATAGGGAAGCAGGTGGGGTACTCAAGGCCTTTAGAATAACTTAGAGTGCCCTCTCTCTATATCTTGTCCTTTTTGCCTTCAAGAAAATTTTATAACCAATAATAAAACTTTTTTTTTTTACTCCTCTACAGACAAGTTTCACACTACCCCGAACAAAAGCCTAGTGAACTTTGCAAACCTTAATCAGATTCATCAATCAGAAATCTTCCTCCACAAAGACGAATAACTTTAGGCGGTACACGTAATCCTCGGATTCAAGCCCATCTCCAACCATTTCCAAAGTCCCAAACACGTAATTAAAGCAAAGGACCCAAGGCTCACCTTAATCGACGTAGCTGTCACCAGATTCCTGACCAAGCCTCCCCCTTCGGTACTCAGGACGCACAGTTGCCTGCTCCACTTGCAGCCAAACTCCTCTACTCCCTCCGACAACGAACGGGAAGAGCCACCATCTAAACCTACTCAGGAGGATTTAGATAAAGACTTTGAAGTCTTTTATCAGGCGAATCCCGAGGACTCCTCAGCACCTGCTCACCTTCACCTTGTTGCTGCTCAAGTTAGTACTAGCCAAGAAGCAGCTAATGTTCTTGAAGCCATGGTACTAGAGGAGAAGATGCTTGATCTGTTGGCCTTACTCATTGCTTATGCTGGGGGTGACACTCTCATCTCCCGTGGTACCCATTGTACCCCGGCTGCCAACTCCTACCCCAACTCACACCTCTGTCGCAGATGCCCCCAAGAAGAAAAGAAAAAGGGGGAAACCAACTGAGGGCTCTGAAGAAGGGGAAATACCCCAACCCACACAACAACCACTTGCAAAGAAGCTTAGAGTGACAAGGGCCCAGTAAAAGAAGGGTACTGCTATCGGGGCTGGCAAAAGCACCGAAAGGGAGCAATGTTCCAAGGCCACCATATGGAACCCAGCCTTCGTACTCAGCTCGGGAGACCCCATTACATCGGAAGCATCCCTCAGGGATCCTCAAAAAGGCAGGTCAGGGCTGGTATCTAAATGCTTGGAGAAGACTCTATTACTTCCTGAGGACATGCAGGAGCTCCAAGGGTTGAGGAAACGTAAGGTGTTCCTCTCACTAAAAAGGGATCTTGTAAAAGTCAGTCTTCACCCCTCTGCCTTACTACAACTATTTTGTGTTTTTTTCACTAAAACCATAACACACGTACTTACTACTTTTTTCTTTCTTTTTTTGAATACAGGATATGCAAGCATCTTTCATGGCCGAGGAGTGGGTGGACCATGCTCTGTCAAAATCCCGAGATGCAAAAGGTAAACTAGCTCACTCTGAGAAAGCCCAGGCTGAAGCTAAGAAAAAGTACAAAGAATCACTTTTCACCTGGCTGAGGTCGAAAAAGGGCGCAAAAACGCTAAGGCTGCCTTGGTAGGGTTCGAAAAGCAGGCCGAGGAGTTGCGAATTTCTCTGAAGAAAGCCAAAATGCAACTAGCCTTGGCCATTGAGCAGACCAAACTTCAACAGAAACAGCTTGAGGGTAAAGATGCCGAAAAAGCGAAGGCACAACAACCTATATACGATGCTGGCATGACCAAAACTGCCCAAAGCTTGACTACCTAACTTAGAGATGTAGCTCAGGCTTTCTACCTAGAAGTTTGGGACGAAGCCTTTAATGCTGCCGGTATTAGTGCTAACTTTGATCTGAGGGGAACCGATAAGGTTTACTACCCTTCAGCACTTCATATCACTCATTGTTCTGCCATTCCTCCTCCCGACCCAAGTTTCGCCTCCTCAACACCTAAGTCCACAACAGTACCAACTTTTGCACCTTCCGCTAGTAAAGAGAAAGAACAACAAACTCCAACCCCAATAGTGGAGTTAGAATCCGAAGAGGATGTAGAAGTTAAGCAACTAAAAAAGAAGAAGAAGGAAAAAGAGAAGAAGGTTGTAGCTTAGTTCTTTTTTGCTTAGCACTTAAGCTGACTTTGTAATGGGCTAGGTTTAGCTAATGCCCCTTTTCTTCTCCTTTTTCTTTCTATGCCCTTGCAATCAATTCTCAAATGAATATATCCAAGTTTGACTACATTCTTGTGTTGCATAGACTCCAAATTCTTTATTTTGACAACTATAACACACATTTTGTTAACCAAGGCACATAAATCAAAGTATGTTAAACCATCTTTAAATTTAGCCTAACCCCAACAGCATAATCCACGATTTTAGATAGACTTACAACCACATTGGACCCCTGATACCAAGACTTTGCCTAACACTCAATCAATTTTACATAAGGGTTAATTTACCTAAGGTTGGTGACCTAAGGAGTCGAACAAAGCCAAGGTTCTATTTAGCACTTAACCAATTTTACATAAGGGTTAATTTACCCAAGGCTTGTGACCTGAGGAGTCGAACAAGGCCAAGGTTCTGTTTCACTCTTACCCAATTTTGCATAAGGATTAATTTATCAAAGGCTTGTGACCCGAAGAGTTGAACAAGGCCAAGGTTCTGCTTAATACTTAACCAATTTCACATAAGGGATAATTTACCCAAGACTTGTGACCCAAGGAGTCGAACAAAGCCAAGGTTCTGTTTAACACATAACCAATTTCACATAAGGGTTAATTTACTTAAGGCCTGTGACCCGAGGAGTCGAATAAGGCTAAGGTTCTATTTCACTCTTACCCAATTTTGCATAAGGGTTAATTTACCCAAGGCCTGTGACTCGGGGAGTCGAACAAAGCCAAGGTTCTGTTTAATACTTAACCAATTTCACATAAGGGTTAATTTACCCAAGGCTTATGACCTAAGAAGTCGAATAAGGCCAAGGTTCTGTTTAACTCTTAACCAATTTTGCATAAAGGTTAATTTACCCAAGGCCTGTGACTCGAGGAGTCGAACAAAACCAAAGTTTTGTTTAACACTTAGCCAATTTCGCATAAGGATTAATTTACCCAAGGGTCGTGACCCGAGGAGTTGAATAAGGTTAAGGTCCTATTTAACTCTTAACCAATTTTGCATAAGGGTTAATTTACCCAAGGCCTGTCACCCGAGGAGTCGAACAAAGCCAAGGTTCTATATAACACTTAACCAATTTCACGTAAGAGTTAATTTACCCGAGGCATGTGACCCGAAGAGTCGAACAAAGCCAAGGTTTTTTTTAACTCTTCATATTAGGGTTAATTTCAATAAAAAACATTCTGTAAACAAAGAATCAACCAACAAATAAATGAGAACTGAATAGAATCTATTGTATTATTAATAATAATATCTACGTAGATTATTTACATTCCATGGATGCGAAACAACATTTTCGTCTAAATCTTCTAAGTAATAGGCTCTGATTCCCGCCACTGAAGTTATCCTATACAGGCCTTCCTAATTAGGACCTAACTTTCCCCAAGATGGTTCTTCGTTGTTCACACTACTTTCCTTAAGACAAAATCTCCGAGAGCCAATGGCCTCATCTTAACTCCCTTATCATACCCTTGTCTAAGTTTCTGCTGATAATGTGTCATTTTAACCATGGCTACTTCTCTTCTTTCGTCAACTAACGCCAAGCTCGCTAAAAGCAAATGGTCTTTTTCTTCTACATTGAACTTATTAGTTTTCAAGGTCAAGAACCCTACCTCGAGGGGTATGACTGCTTCGAACCCATAGGTCATTGAGAGCGGAGTCTTCCCTATTGATCTTTGAGGTGTGGTGCGATATGTCCGTAGAAAATGGGGTAACTCGTCCACCCACTTCCCTTTCACTTCATCCAGCCTTTTCTTTAGCTCAAATACTATGACTTTATTGACTGCCTCTACTTGCCCATTTCCTTGTGAATAGGCCGGAGTGAAATACCTATTTCTGATACCTAGCTCTCCACAATATCTTCTAAAAGTCTTACTGTCAAATTAGAGACCATTATCCGAGATCAACGTATAAGGAATCCTAAATCTGGTTACAATGTTCTTCCAGATGAATCTCTTCGCATCCACGTCCCTAATGTTAGAAAGTGGCTCGGCTTTCACCTATTTTGTGAAGTAGTCAATCCCGACGAAAAGCCATCTTCGATTTCCAACAACCCTTGGGAATGGCCCCACTATGTCCAAGCCCTATTGAGCAAATGGCCAAGGATTGGGGAGTGGATTTAAGACCCTACAGGTTGGTGAATATTTGAGACATATCTTTGACACTAATCACATTTCTTGACATAATCTTGGACAGCCTTTTGCATACCTAGCCACCAATATCCCTGGGTGAGAGCTCTATGCAATAAAGACCTTCCCCCAGTGTGACTCCCACAAACCCCTTCATGGAACTCCTCCAATAAGGATTCTATAGCCTCTGGGTAAACACACTGTAAATACGGTCCCAAGCGGGAGCATTTATATAATTTCTGCTCCTTGGAAAGCCAATATCGTGGAGCCTATCTTCGTATCTTCTTAGCTTCACCTTTGTCCTCGAGTAACAACCCTTCCTTTAAAAACGAAACTAAAGGGTCCATCCAACTTAGCCTGACTTGTATGCTATGTACTCTGCTTGGTACCTGGTCATTACAGTTGGGAGCTACCAAATCTTCTACAATTATGACTCTAGGGAGGCCTAGTCCTAAAGAGGTGGCTAACGTAGCCAACAAATCAGCATGGGAGTTCTGTCCTCTTGGGATTTGCCTTAGAGAGAAACTGTTAAAGCAAGACTAAGCATGCCTAACTTTAATGAGATACCCTTGATTTCGTTGATCTCTAGCCTTAAATTCTCTGTTGACTTGCCCGACCACCAACCATGAATCCAAATAAACTTGTACAACTTCCCCTCCAAGCTTGGCAACAATTGACGTTCTAGCCAATAAAGCCTCATACTCCACTTCGTTGTTCATGGCCGGGAAGCCTAACCGTAAGGAATTTTCTACAACTATCTTCAGAACCCTTTTGGTTGGTCGTTCCATCCGTATATACTTCTCAAGCTACAAGAGAGGAGGTAGAAACCACCAGAACGCTTGGTCCTAGATTCTTATCCCCCTTTACACCCTTAGTAAAATCTGCCACCAAGTTCGCTAAAACTTAACCATTTATAGCAGTACGGGGCATGTACTTAATATCAAAGGCCCCGAGCATGGTCCCCCACTTAGCAATCCTTCATGTATAGTCAGATTTTTGAAGTAGGGCTTGCAAAGAGAGTTGCGTGAGCACCACAATAGTATGTGCCTGGAAATAATGAAGAAGTTTCCTTGTAGCATATATAATGGCCAAAACTATTTTTTCCAAGGGTAAATAACGAGTCTCTGCCACTTGCAAGGATTTGCTGACATAATAGACAAGCTTCTGCACCCCGTTCTCTATTTTGAGCAAAACCAGGCTTACCGCATGATCAATGACTGTTATATAAGCATTTAGTACCTCTTCCCTCTTGAGTCAGGAAAGAACAAAAGGATGCGACAAATATTGCTTCAACTCTTCAAAAGCTGCTATACATTCCTCAGTTTATTCAAAGTTTTTCCATTTGTGAAGAAGCTGGAAAAATGGCCGACACTGATCTGCTGACTGAGAAATAAACCTATTCAAGGCAGTTGTCATTCCTGTCAACTTTTGTACTTCTTTGGGATTCCAAGGTGGATGCAAATCTTTAATAACTTTGATTTGGTCGGGATTAACTTCTATTCCCCGGTGTGTTATCATGTACCCCAAAAACTTTCTCAAGCCAACACCAAAAGAGCACTTGGAGGCATTAAGGTGTAGCCTATGCTCTCTAAGCACTGAAAATACATCTTCTAAGTCCTTCAAGTGCTCCGAAGTCTACTTACTTTTCACCACCATATCATCAATGTATGCCTCAACAGTCTGCCCGATCTATGATTCAAACATCCGAGCACCATTCTTTGATACGTAGACCCAGCATTCTTTAGGCAAAAAGGCATCACCCGATAATGGTAATTCCCAGTGGGAGTTTGGAAGGCCATCTTGTCCTGGTCAAACAGCGCCAGAGGTATTTGGTGGTACCCCTGGAAAGCATTTAAAAAACTGATCTGAGGATGCCTCACCATTGCATCCACTAGCTGATTAATTTAAGGAACACAGAAAGGATCCTTCAGGCACACCTTTTTAAGATCCATGAAATCAACACATACTTGCCATTTCCCATTCTTCTTCTTTACTACCACAGTGTTAGCCAACCATTCAGGATAAAAAGCTTCTTTGATTGCCCCGGCCTGCTTAAGTTTGTTCACCTCTTCCTTTACTATCTCAGCGTGCTCCTTCGAGGAGCGTCGGGGTGGTTGCCTTCTTGGTACAACCCTAGGACTTACATTCAGCTGATGACAGATAAAATCAAGATCAATCCCTAGTGCCTTGTAACCACTCCATGCAAAGACATCCAAATTACCCTTCAAAAAATCTACAAGTTCCTTTTTTTCAATAGGGGACAACTGAGCCCCAACCTGAAAATACTTATCTTCATCTGAACCAATTATAACTCTTTCCAATTCTTCAAAGAGTAGCCCCTGTGATTCAATCCCAAGTCCATCCTTGGGATTGACTAATTGCTATAAAGCCCTCTCCCTCCTAATAGGAATTTTATCCAGTGATTGCTATCTGATAGTAGCCACTAAACACTGCCTAGCCATTACTTGACTTCCAACCAACTCCCCAACTTGCTCCCCTATAGGATACTTGACTTCAAATGCAAGGTAGACGACACTGTCCCCATAGCATAAAGCTAGGGCCTTGCCAAAATAGTTGTATAAGGGGAATAAGCTTCAACCACGATAGAGTTAACTTGCACCACCTCCTCCCCAACTTGTACAGGTAGCTTAATCATTCCTCGGGGGATTGTAGTTCTCCCATCAAATCCTACCAAGGGTGAATCATACTTCTCCAAATCCTCGGGCCTGAGATTTAATCCCTTATACAAATCTGGATACATCATCTCAACTCCTATCCCCCAATCCGAAAGGTCACCACTAGGGCATCATCATGGGGTTGGAAAGTCCCCACTTTTTCCACCTCGGAGAAGCCCAAAGTTGGTGATAATTCAAGTTTAACCCTTTTTTACTCTCGAGCTTGATCATCTAGCTCTGGCCTTGAAGCTACAAACATAACTCCAGAGTACGAGCCAATATCACACATAGGTGTGGCAAAAATTACGTTGATTGTACCCAAGGTTGGTCGAGTAACAACATCCCTCCAATACCCAACACGAGCTTGGTCTGTCTGCCCTGCAGGCTGGTGCAAAAACTGCTTCAACTTCCTAGCCTTCACCAATTGACCCAAATGGTCACGTAAGGTTCTACAATCATCAGTTATATGTCCTTTATCCTGATGGTAGTGACAATAGAGACTCTAATCACGCTTAGACGAGTCTCCCCCATCTTATTGGGCCACTTGAAGTATGGCTCATTCTTTACTTTCTCGAGGATCTAGTAAACTGGCTCCTTAAATAATAAATTGACCATTTCTAGCTGGCCCCTGATGACTGGTTAGTGAACTCTCTCCAAGGTCGACTGTGATTATATCCTCCTGACTAGGGGTCTCTCTTTTCAGGGGGAAATACTTTAGCCTTACCTTTCCCCTGGGTTTGATCCTCCTCCGCCTGCTTATGCTCGTTAATGCGATCCATAAGCTGACACATACTTCAGGCAGGTTTCATTGTCAGAGATTTCCTTAGGTCATGTTCCGTTAGAAGCCCAACCTTGAAGGTTCTAATGGCTACATCCTCAAAATCACTATCTATCTCATTAAACGTTTCCCAATACCTATCTGAGTAGGTCTTCAAAGTCTCCCCTTTCCTCATCACCATGGACAATAGGGAATCCAAGGGTCTAGGAACCCTGCTGCACGTCACAAACCTCACTTTGAATGTCGTAGTTAGTTCTTTAAAAGACCTTATTAAACCCTCCTCTAACCCGTCAAACCATCTCATAGCAACAGGCCCGAGGCTAGAGGGAAATATCTTGCACATAAGGGCCTCATTCCTCAAATGGATGGCCATCCTTTGATTGAAGTGGCTTACATGTTCCACAGGGTCGGTTCTTCCATTGTGAATGGTGAACGTAGGCTATGTAAAGTGATGAGGAAGCTTAGCCCTATCAATTCTCCTTGTGAAGGGTGATTTTGAAATCTCACGAAGGGCCTTGCTCATTGTATCATTCCCCATGTTCCTCGGGGACGAGCTTTCTCCTTGCCTTCTTCTTTTCCTTTCTAACATATCTAAATGTGAAGACGCAGAAAAAGATTCACTGGGAGGAGTCCTTGACCTCTGTCTATAGGTACAATCTCTATCTTCATTTGATCCTTCACTTGATGGGGGTGTTGAATCTCCCTTATCATGCTCCCTTCGACACAACTTTTTGCGTAAATGTTCAATCTCCAACCTAAGATTTTAAGTCTCTTGCTCATGTAAAACATGACTTCAAGTTCTTAAGTAGCTCTTCTCAATACGTTCAGTACACTGCATTTCTAACCTAACATTTAGGGTATGGTTATGCTCTCTATCTCTCCTCCTTTCCAAGTTAACAAAATGATCCACACGCTAAGACTCAACAGATTCTTCCCTATGCTGTCTAAAGTTGGCCATAGCTTGGAAAGAGTGAACTGCAAATGAGTTTTCCCACAAATGGCGCCAATTTTAAGTGCTTAGAAAATAAAGGCCCAAGCCCACAAAGAACAGTGGTACCTTGTCCCTCAAACCAAGCCCAAACAATAGAATTTCTTCAGAGAGTGAGAAAACACTTCAAGTGCAATTCTAAACTAAGTCCTAGTGAATGGCAGAAGAGTTTAGAGTGATAGAGAAGAGAAATTCAAGTGATGATTGAGAATAATTCTCTCTTCAGGTATGTCTAAGGATTAGTTTCTTATATACGAATGTTACAAGTTCTAAACCAAGTGATACCCTATTCACTTGGTTGTTTTTTTGTTTCTTAGAGAAAAGAAAAATGTCCCCCAACTTCTGGGAGGTTCCTTTCCTTTTATATCCTCTCTCCTTGTATCCTAGCCCTCCACCTATATGCCTCAAGGCATTTCTTAAGATACTTGTTCCATCAAAACTCTACTGAAAGTGTTAGAAGAGGCTACTGGCTGTGAAGTTACTGTTCAGGTGTCATTTCCACATTAATTCAGTTGATATGGTTGGTATACGACATTCAATGTGGAGGTGAGAAGTATATCTTTCAAGAAACTTCCTCTCACATCCTTTGCCCCCAGTATGATTCTTTCCCCTTTCCCTGGGCCTCCATAAGTTACTAATTGCCCCGCTTCTACTTCCATCCTCGGGTCGGCAGAATCCTTAGAGCTTATTTACTCCTTCAGGCTGATTTATGCAAGCTACTCCTTGAACTATTCATCTTTGGTCCTCAGACCCCCCCCCCCCCCCCAACTCCACATATATATATATATATATATATATATATGATTTAAAATTTAATTGAATTTAGACTCTTTAGTTTTTGCACCCAATAATTCACTTGTTACAAAAATTAAAAAATTAGATGGACATGTGGCGCAAAATTAGACCACAATTGAAACCCAATTTAGAATCTAATTGGATTCGAACTCCAATTGAAATTCATATTAGATTCAAAAAAAAAAATTTCCGCGCTTTGGCTTTTAATATATATATATATATATATATATCGATGATAGTGATAAAGAAGACTTGTTTCGGATCCTTGAATCAATATCTTCTTTATCACTATCATCAATATTTAATATATTAAGTTCACTTTTCAGTTTACCAGGCTTTTATTTGAAATAGTTTCATTTTCTTAGCAGAGACAATAAAACCATTACGTTTGATGATATCAAGAAATGAATACAAATGTTTCTACTAATCATCAGTGGATTTGGAATAAACAAGGACATCATCAATGTAAACAATGGTGAAATAAACAAGTCCTAGTTGCTAGCTTATCATCAATGTAAACAATGGTGGAATAAACAAGGACATCTAATTTATTTCATCAGACTCTTCGATTTTTGCACCCAATAATTCACTTGCTACAAAAATTAAAAAATTAGATGGACATGTGGTGCAAAATTATACTCTAATTGAAATTCAATTTAGAATCTAATTGGATTTCAACTTTTCGATTTTTACACTCAATAATTCATTTGGCACAAAAATAAAAAAAAAAAATTAAATGGTATACATGATGCACAATTAGACTTCAATTGAAATTTAATTTAGATTCTAATTTGATTTTCTCTACCCTTTGGCTTATAATATATATATATATATATATATATATATATATATATATATATAGATAGATAGATAGATAGATAGATTTGTTGTAAAAGTATTGTAAAAATATTGTAAACACAAAATTTTTCTATTAAAAAAAACTATCACTGATTCAAATATCTATTTTTTTTCATTTCCTTTTACCAAAACCCACATATTTAAATTGAAAAAAATGCATGACTCAAAGAAGATTAAAACCTCAAACTCAAAGGGTGGATCAATTTTGTTTTCAAGATGAGATTTACAGTCCACCAAGAGGACCACGTCAATCGTCCTCCTGGTGGACCTAATAATTTTGGTCCTCTTGGTGGATCTAATAATTTCTCCTGGTTTAGGTGGCAATACTTTGTGGAATATTCTTTGTCAAATAATATCATTATCTAGACATAAAGAACATAGATGCGTTCACGTCATGAGTGTTTGGGTACAAATTATTTGTTATCATAGGGATTATAAAATTATTATTATAGGTCCAAGCTAAAATTAATGTTTTGGGGAAACAACATTATTTGTGTAAGGCCACAATTTGCAACCCAATCCCAAGACGTATGAGATCTAGGCCTAATAAGCCCAATACAATAAATTTGTAGAGAGTGGGCTGAAGAACTAAGCCTTAACGAGTTGAACAACGGCTAGTACTGAATTAAATGATAATCAAACACAAATAAGAGATTCTGATATCAATGGATTTACAGTCCGAAGAGGTCAAACTTTTTGGTTACAATTGGGTATAAGAACAATTTAGATTGCTACAATGTTCTCTCTCTAATTTTCGATCCCTTCCTTATGGAAGGTCCCTTACATTATATAGTTCCCTTCAGATCATCTTAATCCTACACTTATTGGTCATCTAAGCCCTTACTTGAGTATCTGTCCCATCAGACACCCTCTCTAGCTTTCTGTGAGTTGTGGTGGCCAAGGCAACACTGTTCAAGGGTCTTCTCCATATAAATGCGGCTAGAAAAGCAACTGCAGTGCATCCAATGCGATGTAGCAGCTTTCCCTTAGGTATTTTTGGGTTCCCCTCCTTTTCGTATGTTCATGATGCACGTCCCTATCAACGAAGCTTCTTGGAAGGTCACCTCGACTGTTAGAGTACATATCTGAATTGTACTTATCGTATCAGAGGAGTTATTCCTCCTTGGACCAACTCCCCATTTGTATCTTGCTCACTAAACCCTGAGCCTGAGTCATTCATTACCATTTGCTTCTTCTCGAACTGTTCATGCTCTCGGCCTAGGCCCAAGGCCCAATATATGATTTGGGCCCTTATCCCTACAATTTGTATATATAAAATTATCAAGATGTTCGTATAGAGGTTTGTGGTTTGATTATTGGACTACTTGACTAGTTTCTTTCTCCGCCAGAAAGAACATGGATTTGAATTGTCCATCAATTTATTTATTATTAAGGAAAAAAATTACAAAAAAATTGTGTGAAATAACAGGAAATAATTTTTTAAGCTGAAAGCAGTAGATAGTACAAAAGATCATAAAATCAATATTATATTTTGAATAAGAACCTAAGGCTATAACTTTACTTAATAAAATAAATATCATATTTTGAAAATCTAACAGTTAAATTGCATGTTCTTTACGCTCTTAATACATGTCAAATTTTGTGTTAATTGGATTTTATTTACTATATGATTTATAAGCTTATATTTTATGCATAATTTTAAATTACAAAAACTGGCAATTTAAACAATTTATTGATGACATAACTATTGATCTTTGATTTTCTAACAATTTTGCAAGTATAAAAGATATAAAAAGAAGATGTAATTCAATGATAGATTTGTCAAAATTCACTTCCAATAAAAAGATATTGTAGTAAGGTTACAACTTACAACCAATTTTATAGCCTAAAATTACAATTAATTTTGTAACTAAATTTTGTCTATATATAAAAAAATAAATCCATAAGTATAAATGCTTGTGGAGTGTAGGAGGCAAGCGCAGGAGTTCGAGTCTCTAGAAGGGAATTTCATATACATATATACTTAAATTAGGCTAGAGTAGAAATTCTATCTTGTATAAAAAAAAAAAAAATATATATATATATATATATATATATATATATATATATATATATATATATATATATATATATATATACCACATTTTATATTCCAATTCATCGATAGATGCGTCTCACAATCCACACTAAATCTACAATACTTTTTTTTTCCCACACTCTCAAAGAGGATAGCTTGATTCAAAGTTTCAAACTCGAGCTCACCCCTACACCACTTGGTCAAAAGACTTACCTAACCGAAATAGAAGGTGAGAAAATGGGCACAATCAATTACAAAATAGATGCCTCGGAGGCTACAGAATGGGCTACCATTAGTTGCTAGTTTTGAACTTTTTGATTACATGAGGGGGAAAAAATTGCCAGAAGAGTCAATCTCTTGGTTACTATAATGTTTTTTAAATTTACTATCTAGTCTTTTAGTTCTATATTCTAATTGAAGAGTCGTGTCCAACGTTTCAGGGGTCTCACAATTTTATTATTGATTTAAATTTATAAATTAATAAATTGTGTGAATTTATAAAATGATAAAATGCAAAACTAACCGTATAAGTTTTTTCAGATTTTATTTTAGCCTTCTAACTTTGCTTTCGCTCAATCCTCAAACTTTCAAGTTTGAAAGTTCATTCAACTAAGGATTTTTCATCAACTTTTGTTATATGTTATGATTAATTTTTCAATTTTTTAAATTTTTCTTCAAATTTTTTAAATTAAAAAAATCAATTAATGATTAAAAAATACATATATTTTTATAAAAATAAAATAAAATAAATAACAAAAGTTAACAAAAAGACCTTAATTGAATAAATTTGAAAGTTAGATGATTAAAATGAATAAAAGAAAAGTTAAAAAACTGAAATGAAATAAAAACTAAAAAAAGTGAGTTTTACATTTTAGCTTTACATAAAACAAAGCTTATAAATTGAGTGGAAATGGAGTGGCTGGGTTTCGTACTTTCGTGGTCATGATCTGCTTTTGCACCATTACTTAATCTAACTCAATTAGCACATCTTGAGCCCACAGGGTGGTGCAAAGAACAATCTCCCCAGGCCCAATAATTGCTACCTAATTCCTACACCTTCATCTAGCATTCTCTAAAGTCTAAACAAACTCAAAATGAGCGTAGAGATCAAATAATAATAATAATAAGATAAAATTTCCCAATAACCAAACCAAAAAATGAAAAAAAATTAGATTTCATGCATCAGAACGTATGTATGAAAACTCTTTATCATCTTTGTAACAAAAACCCCTTCTATAGGGCCAGGGATTTTCCCACCCATTCTGCAAATCTCTTGTAACTGCACTTTTATATGACAACTAAATGCTTCTACCTAATTAATGATCTGTTTAACTCCACGCTACTCCCCTCCACTCCTCCTCCTTCCTCCCCCTCCATCCAAACAGGCCCTAAATGATGGCCAGAGGCTATACGTGGGGCTAAACCAAAATGTATCTCTTTGCTGAGTCTTTGCTTAGTCCCAATGATCTGTATTTCTACTGTACTCTTAAGATAAATGACACAATCACTCTGAACTATGAACAAGTATTTTACAATTAGCTCTCTTGCGTAAGGACCGGCTTCTTTCTTGTTTCCCTAAACTGTATGTCCCCATTAAGAACAGAGCCGATAAACCTCTCTACTTCTTGTATCATCATTTCACCAACAAACGATGCAAACTTCCTCTTCCGTAGTTTGTAGGCCACTAAGAGCTTATCTACCGATTTAAATCCTGCTTTGTCAAATGCATTTAAGAATGCTGACTGCTTGGTGGCATCTAAGAGTGTGTAGGAAATGAAATCCCTAGAGCCGAAGGCTGAACTCTGTCGCCTTGTGTGTGATTTCTGAGAAACCTAAAAGCACAATTATTCATCAGACCCAAAAAAAATAATAAATAAATAAATAACAATCATGGAGAAGGAACTTCCAATATGTGAAAAACCTTGATTTATTGACTTTGGATGGCTTTCACGTTCTCTCTCCAGTTAAGATGTAAAAACTTACTATATGTTTGAATCCCCCACCCCAATCTGATAAAATAAAAATTATTACGCATTTTTTTAATTGGCAACTTACACACCCAGTGGGTCTTTGAACCACAACCTTACCCAGTTGAGCCATATAGCTTATTGACACAAATAATTGCACAATTTTAACCTACCCACTCAACCAAGAAAAGAAACCCTACGCAAGAAAATTAGACTCACCATAGATAGGATTGATTCCAGCTTCTCCCTTGCTCTGGAAGATCTGAAAGCACCAATAATGCAAACGGGAGTTGATTCTCCACATAGAGCATCAAAATTAGAACCCATCAGCAGAGTTATCTACTTCTCCTCTGTACTAGTTTTTGCCTTTCTGGTTCCTTCCTTCTTGTTCTTTTTCTCAAAACCATCAAGTAAGATACTAAGATCATTAACTGCAGATTTGATGTCCTTCACAGAGATCCCTGTTTTTAGGACATGCTTCTCCCCATTTGATAGCCAACCAACTATGGCCGGAAGTGCATCAACTCCTAACCTTCTCCCAGTCGGATCAGTAACATCTTGAACCTAGAGCAAAGTAATAAATGAATGAATTACTACATCTTTTATTAGATTATCTACTTTGAGTATGCAAACAACCTAGAAGTACCCTCTACCCAAGTGAGATGTTGCAGGTTTAAGTCTGGAAATGACAAAATTTTCCACCAAACTGGTTTGGAGGAATCTCATCCAATCCATTACATGGCGACTCAAAACCATCTACATGTATTATTTAAAAAATTCTGACTCCATTATATAGATCATGTCACTAAAAGTACACATGGATAGTTTTATTAATTGTCATGTGGTGGCATGGAGGAATTTTCCTCCAAACCAGTTTGTAGGTTAACTTTTTCCGTCTGGAAATCAACCTCCCCAAAAATTGTAAGGCTGTCTACCAACCACCACTTTCAAACTCCACAAAAGCAACATATTTTTTTTTGGTATGTAAACAGCCTAAGTATCTTTTTCATCATAAGAAAAAGAGTCTGATTCAATTTGCTAAGAAAGCTAAACTGGCAAGCCTAATCAATGATTTTAATACAAAAGCATTCCATTTAAGTATATGCAAGTAAAGAAAGTGTCGTCATTTATAAACTCCTTATACTTCCCAATAGATTCTGCCACTGTACACCCTATGAAATCATTAATGATTTCAGGCCAGACTGATTCAACAGTATCTTCTTTTCACCGAAGAAAGGTCTATAAAGGAAAACAAGTAAATCAAACAAATGGGCAGAGATAACATACCTGTGCATCATATAGAATGAAGCGCTTGTGATACAACCCACTGAGGACACGCCAGATAACAGGTGTATCCTTTTTGGTGGAAAGAAGTATGATTGGTGCAGACACGAGCTACAAGCCCCCAATTACACACATGTATAGAAGGAAGAGCAAAAAGAAGATGGCCCAACCTGTGGCCTTATGGATAGAGCATTCTAGTTATTGGACTTGAAATTAAGCAAGTCCGAGCATTTAGGGTTTCTGTAAACATTTTTATTATTAGCTATTTAAACACTTTTTCAGATTATTGTAAGACAATTTTAAAAATTATTAAAAAAAAACGTGTTTTTTCTTTCACTGATGCCAACTCCATTTTGCTTGGTGCTAACTCCAAGCAGCCCTTAAGGTGCTGACTCATATAATTTATCTTTTATTCTATTAATAGTATGGTTGTCTTACGTCAGTTTTGGTATAAGAACAAACTTCCGGTCCATACAACACAACCGTAGACAACCAATAGAAAGCAAAACCATCAAAAGAGCAAGCCAGCCAAATATGACACTACCTTTCAAGTATTTGCCCCATGAGATCTTGAACAAGCCCAACCCAGTCCTGGCAATTCGTGTATACCCCGCAGCCCCACATGAGTTTTTCATCCCCAAGCCAACAGAGAAACCAGTGACGCCTCCCAAGCCGGTGACCACCATCTGTGCCCGCCTTTGATCACAAAACCCACACCCACAAACCCAAAAAAAAAAAAAAAAAAACCCATCGCAAGGCCACCAGCCGCCGAACCCACAAATCAGTCACCTGCCGCCGACCCATCAGCCACTTGCCGCCAACACCATCGTCGTCGCCGAGGACGTTGACCACCTCCAAGTTTTGTGTTGCAGCTGTCTTCCTCGTCGATGCTGGCGTCCCTGTTGTCATGCCGCCACAGTCGGCGACCACAAGCCCATCGCCGAGCAACCTTCTTTCAACTTAAGGATTCCACTCTCTTTCATTAGTTTTTGGGGTTTCTTTTTTTCATTAGTCTATACTTTGAGTCCGTGTCTTTCAATTTAGAGTCTCCCGTTTGACTTTCTTTTAATGTCCGTGTTTGTAGCTTCTTGAGTTTTAAGTCCGTGTACTGTATTTGATTATATTTCATTTAAAAAAAAATAAAAAAATAAAAAAGAAAGAAAGAAAGAAAGAAGTAAGTATTGTTGCTGTGAGCCCATTGCATGTATTGGGCCTTAAATTGTTCTTCACAGGTTCACTTGTCCAAGTCAGATCCATTTACTTGAGGAGCTAAGCCCATGACTATCTAGTGCGAAAGGTTGGCCACTGACTAGGGTACAACTCTTACTCTCTTTTGGTGGGTTCAATTTTGTCTCATTGAAAAATATTATCTTTATATTTTTTATGTGCATATCCCATCATACCCCATTGGCCTACCCATTTTGTGCTCAAGTTAGCTATTTTATTATTTGTGCTTTCTTCCAGTACCTATTCTAAAAATAAATAATAAATAATAATAAATAAAAAAAACCAATTTCTTTGAAGTATCTTATTCTCATTACTAATTGTAGAGCTTATCGAAAATTGACTTTTATTTGGACTATCTTTCAATATTGTGAACCCTGTCACTACTTGACTGCAATTTAATCCTTTGATTCATTAATCTAATCTCTACATGCACTCTTGCTTGACCTTAATTTTACATTGAGAATTGGTTACTTGAACTTTTGTGAATCTCAATTGCATTCATAAATATAGTGTGCATGCATTTACGTAGTGGTCGCATCATGTCAAACTCTGAACATCAATCCACTTCTGAACCTAGGCCCTCCTTAAAGCAAACCATAGAAGACCTAGCAAAAAATGTCTGTAATTTAATGGATAGGGTTGAGCAAATTGAAGCATCTCAAAGAGAGACCAGTAACCATGAAGGAGATAACATGCTTAGAGAAAATCACCACGGTTACTTTAATAGGGCTCCAACCTTTGAACATGATCACTATAATCACAATGACCCTAGGGATTTTGACGATAGAATGTTCAAGGAAAAGATAGAAGCACCCATCTTTGATGGCTGCCTAGACCCATGGGTTTTCACTGATTGGTTACGTCAGATGGATAAATTCTTTGACTACTACCATTGGGCCGAGAATAAGAAAGTGAAGCATGCCAAGATAAAGTTAATTAGAAGAGCCAACCTCTTCTGGGAGGACTTTGAGGATACCCTTAGAAGACAGCATGAACCCCCCATTACTGATTAGCTTGAGATGAAGGGTGTACTCTTAAGGAATTATCTTCCTTCAACTTATAGGAGCTCCCTCCTTGAGGAATGGGATCACCTAAAGCAAGGCACTGCTCCTGTGGCTGAATATATAGAAAAGTTCAAGGAGTTCAAGAGACGAATTCGAATAGTCGAGAAAGAGGTTGTCACACTCAATAAGTTTAAGAAAGGTTTAAATGCTAACCTACTAGGTGAGATTATCACCCGAGGAGTCACTACCTTAAGAGAAGCATATAACCTCACTAGGAATTGTGAATTAGCATCCAAATCTATCTTTTGGCGACGTTCTGAGCTCCGAAGTGTGCCCATCAACCCTCAACCTTTTGGTAGCAAACCTAGACTTGCCTTACCCCCTAAGGCCAACCCCAATAGCACCCCAATAGAAAAAGAGGACAAGGGAAAAGGTGTGGTCAATGAGCCTTCAAGATTAGGCTCTCACCTCCAATGCTTCAAATGCAATGGGGTTGGACACATCACAGCTAGATGTCCCTCTAGGACCCTTGTCATTCAAGAGGATGATGAAAAGGTATAAGATGTTGAGGAGCTGGTGTATGATCCAAATGTTGAAGAAACCCAAGATGTTGAAGCAAAATGGGAAGATGATCCTAGCTACCTCGCATGCATTAGAGCCATTTCTCCCCAGGTTGATGATTTCAAGAACTTTGGTGTCTCTAGAGTGAATGTGGTAAGGTGTGCTTTGGCAGAGCAAAGAGGCACTGATGATTGGCAAAGGAGTGCCATCTTTCAAATTTACACTAAGTGTGGATACAAAACCTGCAAGGTTATCATAGATAGTGAAAGTTGCATTAATGCAGTGTCTTCTAGCGTTGTTTCCCACCTAAGCTTGAAATTGACCCCACACCCCAACCCATATAAAGTTCCTTGGGTAGATACCTCCTCCATAGCCATAAAAAAAAAATGTGTTGTCCCACTTTAATTCCTCACCTACAAGGCTGAAATATGGTGTGACGTAATTCCCATGGATGTAGGGCATATCATCTTAGGTAGACCTTGGTTTTATGATTTAGATGTCACCCTTCATGGGCGATCCAAATCTCGTTCATTCCTATTTGAAGGTAAGAAAATTGTGCTCAATCCTTTGAAACCCAAGCCAATCAACATGAGCAAGAAGACAGAAGCACCAAAGGCGAAGGGTTTGAACATCATAAGCCCAAAGGCATTTGAAAGTGTAACTGTCCAAGAATCTATTGTATTTGTCATAGTTGCTAGGGAATTTCATGGAGAGACCCGTGAGGAGCAACTTGAAGAAGTGAAGTTAGTGCTCCAAGAATTTAAGGATGTTTTCCCTGAGGAACTCCCCGATCATTTACCACCCATGCGTGACATACAACACGCCATAGATTTTGTGCCCGAAGCAGCCTTACCTAACTTGCCTCACTATAGGATGAGCCCTGCAAAGCATGCCGAGTTGCAAAGGCAAGTAGAAGAATTACTTAGGAAGGGTTTTGCTCGTGAAAGCATGAGTCCTTGTGCAGTCCCTGCACTCTTAACTCCAATGAAATATGGAACTTGGAGGATGTGTGTTGATAGTCGTGCCATCAACAAGATCACGGTGAAATATTGTTTTCCTATCCATCGATTGGATGACATGTTAGATATGATGGCAGGAGCAACAATCTTCTCCAAGATAGACTTGAAAAGCGGCTATCATCAAATTAGGATTCGTTCAGGTGATGAGTGGAAAACTGCTTTCAAGACGAAGGATGGTTTATATGAGTGGATGGTCATGCCTTTTGGATTGTTCAATGCTCCTAGTACCTTTATAAGAATGATGACTCAGGTGCTCAAGCCTTTTATGGGGAAATTCTTGGTTGTGTACTTTGATGACATCCTCATCTATAGTAAGTCTAGGGAGCAACACTTCGACCACCTAACTCAAGTTTGTACTACCCTTAGGAAGGAGACTTTATATGGTAACCTCAAAAAGTGCTCTTTCTTCACCGATAGAGTCATCTTCCTAGGTTTCATAGTATCCTCTGAAGGAGTTTCTACCGACTCCCAAAAGGTTCAAGCGATTGTGAAGTGGCCCAAGCCTAAAAATATCTATGAAATTCGAAGCTTCCATGGGCTCGCTTCCTTTTATCGCCGATTCATCAAGGGGTTTAGCACTATTATGTCCCCCATCACTGACTGCATGAAACAAGGGGAGTTTGTTTGGACTAAAGTTGCCACTAAGGCTTTCAATGAGGTAAAATAAAAGATGACTGAGGCACCTGTCATGCGTCTCCCTAATTTTACCAAATCTTTTAAAGTGGAATGTGATGCCTCAGGTATTGGTATAAGGGGAGTACTTAGTCAAGAGCGTCACCCAACTGCTTATTTCAATGAGAAGTTGAATGATGCTAAGCAAAAGTACTCCACATATGACAGAGTTTTATGCCATTACTCGAGCTTTTTGGCATTGGCGCCATTACCTGTTGTCTCAAGAATTTGTTATCTACTTTGATCATGAAGTTTTGCGCTATCTCCATTCCCAAAAGAAGCTGAATTTTAGGCACGGTAGTTGGGTTGAATTTCTACAATGCTACCACTTTGTAGTGAAGCATAGGGCGGGAGTTGAGAATAAGGCTGTTGATGCACTAAGTCAAAGGGTGTCTTTGCTATCCATCATGAGTGTTAAGGTTACTGGGTTTGAACGACTCAAGGATGATTATGAGTCATGCCCAGATTTTGGGGAGCTCCACACTAACCTAAGTAATGTCCCACGGCCAATCCTGGATGATTATACCCTTCAAGATGGTTACTTGTTCAAGGCCAACAAGTTATGTATCCCTCGGTCTTCAATGAGAGATTTCCTAGTTTGGGAGATACATGTGAAAGGCCTTGCAGGTCATTTTGGCCGAGACAAAACAATTGAGGAAGTGGAACGTCAATTCTATTGGCCTGGTCTTAAGAGAGGTGTTGCCAAGATAGTTGGTCAATGTCATACATGTCAACTAGCCAAACATCATAAGCAAAACACTGGCTTGTACACACCTCTACCTGTGCCAAATTACCCGTGGCAAGATGTAAGTATGGACTTTGTGTTAGGTTTGCCCCACACCTTTAGAAAGCATGATTCCATTCTAGTAGTTGTTGATCGCCTCTCCAAGATGGCTCATTTCCTACCATGTTCTAAGACCTCTGATGCTTCTAAGATTGCAAAACTCTACTTAGATAAGATTGTCAAACTTTATGGTCTTCCCAAAACCATAGTGTCTGATAAGGATATTCGCTTCATGAGTTATTTTTGGAAGACCTTGTGGCATTTAGTGGGCACCAAATTGAAATTTTCCACAACATTCCATCCTCAAACTGATGATCAAACTAAGGTGGTTAATTGTAGTTTAGGCAACCTCCGTCGGTGTCTAGTAGGTGAAGCCAATCAGAATTGGGATTCAATTCTTCATGTAGCCCAACTTGCATATAATAGCTCTGTCAATAGGTCTATAGGTGCTAGTCCTTTTAAGGTTGTGCATGGATATACACCTAGGAAGCCCTTAGATCTTTTGCCCATGTCCCCACATGTTAGGATTTCTGAGTCTGCTAAGGCATTTGCACAACATATTCATGATTTGCATAATAAGATTCACAAAAAAATTCAGGCAAGTAATTCTCAATATAAAATTCATGCTGACACTCATCCACGTCATGCAGAGTTTCAGGTAGGGGATTATGTCATGATTCGGATTCAACCTGAACGGTTTCCCTCTAGGACTATTAAGAAATTGCAGGCTCGTAGTGCCGGACCATTCAAGGTATTGAAACAAATGGGCCCAAATGCATATGTTATTGACCTTCCTCATGATTATGGTATTAGCTCCTCCTTTAATATTGAGGGTCTAGTTGCTTATAAAAGCCCCACAGCTATTCCTGATACCCCTTTTGATGAGTCTTTGCCTAATCCTATCGATGCCCCTATTCCCACTCCTTTACCCTTAAATTTGCCCCATGCACATAAAGAATCTATTGGTGCTATTTTAGATGAGCAGATTGTTTCTACTAGGGATGGAGGAGTTCACCGTTTCTTAGTTCGGTGGCGAGGGCGACCAAATTCTGATTGCACATGGATTACTCGAGATGAGCTACTGTGACTGGATCCTGATTTGCTGGAGTACTATCAGAGCTCTTCAGATTTCTACTCGACGGGGTCGAGTTCTTCTCACCCGAGGGGAGTTGGTGCAGACACGAGGTACAAGCCCCTAATTACACGCACATATAGGAAGAAGAGCAAAAAGAAAACGGCCCAACCTGTGGCCTTATGGATGGAGCATACTAGTTATTAGGCTTGAAATTAAGCAAGTCCGAGCATTTAATGATTAGAGTTTCTTTAGGGTTTCTGTATGCATTTTTATTGTTAGCTATTTAAACACTTTTTTAGATTATTGTAAAATAGTTTTGAGAATTATTAAAAAAAAAGTGTGTTTTCTTTCACTGGTGCTGACTCCAGTTTGCTTGGTACTAACTCCAAGCAACCCTTAGGTGCTGACTCCAAGCAGCCCTTAGGTGCTGACTCCTAGGGTTTATCTTTTATTCTATTGTTAGTGTGGTTGTCCTACGTCAATGACCCTAGGTAATTTTTCACTGGTCACAGAGGGAAACTCAAAATGCCTCAAGTCAACTCATTTTGAAAATCTTGGCAAGTGTTCTTGGCAGAATGATTTCAAATCCTGCACAGCCAACTCGCCATTGTACTCCACCAAAGAACCCTTGTCACTTGATATGTATGAATAAATAAATACCATGGGTGCTCTACGGGAATATATGCCAAGGTCCTTGCAGAAAGACAGCTCTGTTTCACAGTTTATGCTTCCAACCTGTCAGAGGGAAAAACAAAATAAGCATACACCGATCAAAGGAATGTCAAATGCTAGAGAACACAAAGAAAAACACAGGAGTACCTGTAAAGCTCCCTGCAGTGTACTGGCTACCTCCTCTAAGATTGACTCAATATGTTGATTCCCCTTCAATGAGGGTGTGTACGAGAACAAAAGCCAAGTCATCCCTTGTTCAGTTATTTCATTCTGAAAGACCTGTGAATTTATGGTCCTTACGTTCTTTGAATAACTCCTAGATTGAGACCTGGTTGAACCACCAAAACCACCAAACTGACCCCAACCTTTTGTATCACTGCCAAAAAAGTTGGAAAAAATATCATTCAAGCCAAAACCAAATGAGCCTGGACCACCAGAGCCACCAAAGGAAAACGAAAATGACTTGGAGCCTCCACTCCCCCCCATACTCTGCCATTCACCAGGTCTGAAAGTATTCTGACCATGTCCTGGTCCACCACCACCACTTGTGAAGTAAGTATATCCATCATTGTCCTATGAATAGCCAGCATCAAATCTAGGACTAGCCTTCTCATCCCCATACATATCATAATTCTTTCTCTTTTCTTCATCAGATAAAATCTCGTACGCTGATGAAAACAAGAAGGTAAAGTCAACATTTCCAACAAAAACGAATGCCAAAAAGAAATATCCAAAAGCAAAATAAAAAGAACTGAATCATTTTTCATCTAATAATTACAAGAGATGTAGATCAGACCATACAGACTTCACATTGTAGTCACTTGCATTTGATAATTATTTAAACAGAAATAATTAATGGAATTCTTCTCATGATGACAACACGGGTACTCATTTCCACATCCAGATATTCTATATGCCAATTGGATATGTAAGTAGACCCTTTTTATATTTATATTAAAAAAAAAAAAAAACCTGTACAGGATATAAAGCAATTTAGAAATATCATACCGTTATTAATTTCAGCAAACTTCTCCTGAGCACCCTTATTTTTGTTCTTGTCTGGGTGATATTGAAGAGAGAGCCTAAAAGAAATATTAGAAACAGCTATGAGTAATTAAATGGAAACAATATAAAATATAGAGCAAAACTTAAGTACTGTTCCTTAGGTTCTCCTTTTAAGATTTTGTCACGTAGATTTTTTCTCATAGATGGAAGTATACTTGTTTAGTTAAGTAGCAACACGGATGAATCTTAAGAGGAGAACCTAAAAAACAGCACCGAAGGTACTGTATCTAAATTTTGTCCTAAAATATAAATCTGTGCACAATTGCACATACATGCATGCCTCAATGAATATTGCACATACATGCATGCCTCAATGAATATGTGTTTTTGAGCATTTGCTATAATTTGGTAAACTTATACACAAATATAATGAAGCTAAAGCATTTATACTAAACAGATACATTCTTAGTTACAAACCTTTCCAAACATTGAAATCGAAAGTGGAATAATTGAAGCCAAACTACAATTTTTAGGGTTTTAAATAACCTATGCTTTTCCCAAAACTCATAAACCAATAGATCGGGATGGTGTGTAGCTCAATGTTGTTAAAAGCACGCTTAAGCACAAGACGCAGAGCCCTTGAGGCTTTTTCCCTCTAAAGCAAAGCGCCCTTACAAAAGCGCACTTTTTTGAGCTTTTTGTAAATTTTTTTTTAAAAAATCCTGATTTGATTTTTAGCCATTAGATCTAAATATGTTTGATATAAGCCATTAATTTAATATATAAAAACTAATAGTGTGATGTGCTACCATACACCTAAGCAGCTAAGCCTATCTCTTTAGATATTTTTGAATTTTTAACCACAACCACACAAACAAACACTAAATCAGACACTCACAAAGATAATATTACTTAACATTCTAGTACTTTTTAGCCTTTGCCTTCTTGGTTCTATACTTCTATTTTGATTCAACCATGTTTTGTAATCATGGCCATCAAATATCATGGTTGCATATATTTTGTAAAGCACAATAGAATTATATAAATTATATAAAATGTTTAATTGTAATTTATATGATTAATTGATCACTTGATTGTTGTATTGATCATTAATAAATTTTTTTAATTTATTAAAAAAAAATTTTAAATGTGCACTTCACATCGATCAAGCGCGCGCTTGTGCTTTGTGCTTTGCGCCTAGGCTCCAGGAGGCCTTGCGCTTAAGTGCACTCAGCAATTTTAACAACACTGGTGTAACTACTTGATGAAAAAAAGGAAAAACATAACTTATCAAAAAAAATAAAAATAAAAAGGAAAAACATGACAATGCTTATCCGGTTCTATAATGCCTTATCAAAGTAAAAAATTTTCTGCAAAATACTGTTCAAGATCTTCAAAGAACCCTTGTCCACAGAAGCGTTCAAAATGATACTAACACCAAATTTTCACTACCCCACATCACCATTAACTGCTAGGACCACCATTATTGACAAAACTAACACTTAAACCGACAATATCCATTCAAAGCAAAGTACAACTCAAAAAATACCCTTTAGACATATATTTCCATCTATAGCCCAGACTCAGGCTGGATCAAGCCAGGGCCATATTAGTAACAAAAAAAGTGAACTATTTAATGTGTTTTTGCAATTCATAATTTCATCGAAGAAGACATTTCCCGTTTGGTACAACTTTTTTTTATTTCATTTTATTTCAGCTTTTTGAAACTGGGGTTGAAAAGGTTGTATTCAGGAGAAGGGCACTTTGAAACTGAACCTTGTTACCAAACGGGCAATAGTGAATCATGGATCAGGTAATTTGATGTAGGAAAGACATGAATTTAGAGGTTACACAATAACATAACAGAGATGGAAATTTAAAGAAAACTTACTTGTGGAAAGCTTTCTGAATTTCCCGTTGACTTGCAGTTTTCTCGACCCAAGAACCTAACAACAATTTTAATCATCCACAAAAAAGAGATAGATAAATACTCGGTAATTAATAAAAAATGCAAAGAAACAAAGAAGTAGGGACGATACTTAAAAGATTATATTATATAAAGAAAAGGATTATTGATATTTTCTAATTGAGCTAATTGGAACCCACGAAAGGATCAAAGATTCAAATTTGAAATTTCTTTTTGTTTCCGTGAAATCTAAATTACCTAAAGCACACAGAACTCCACAAATATCTAAAGCTACAATATTTTTCCACCAAAAAATCTCTATATAATATGAAGTATGAACTATTTCAACCCACATTACAAAATTCATAGCATGAGAATTTCCCATCATCAGCCTAATCAAGTAATCAACTTTAAAGCAAATAACCACAAAGAAACAAGTTAAAAATTGACATTATTGTAACAAAAATAATTAGCAATGATGTCAATTAAGATTTCCCATGATCAATTTAATCAAGAAATCAACTTGAAATCAGGTCATCACAAAAAAAAAAAAAAAAAAAAAAAAAAAGCCTAGAACAATATAGCTATTCAATCAAGGCCAATTAGCAATCTACAAAGAAACAAATAAAAAAAACAAACTTTTTTTGTTTTCTAAAGCCACAATTAGCCAAAAACAAGTTCAAATTGACATTATTTTAAACAAAATTAGACAAAGTAAATTAATCAAGAATGAATTGACATGCTTTGCTTACCTTGTAGAGGTCCTTGGTTTTCGCTTCTAAGGTTAAAACGAAAAGCGAAACCAAGAGGAGGGTCAAGAATGGTAATCGGGTCATCGTATTCGGATCCGGGTTTCGCCGAAGAGTCGAAGATTTTTTAGGTTTTTTTTATGAGAGTGAGTTTTGGAAAGCTACAGACAGAGACATAGAAGAGAGATTGAAATTTGGGGCAATTAAATAGGTTTCCGTGGCGGAAAGAAAAATCCAGATCCTTCAGGGTTAAGGTCCGTTTGGTACACGTGGCGGTGAGAGGGAGTTCCACGCGAGTTAGCCAATGAGATTTCGAGTTAGAGGATGTTGTGAGGAAAGAAGAATGGGGGTGGGCCTGGTCCAATCCATGAGGTTGAAATTGTGGCCCAACATTTGAGAGGAAAAAAGTGTACAGAACTCAAGTAAGGGGTGTATATGGCTGGGATAATTCGGGAGGTTTTTTCAACCTAACCTATGGTAGGTTAAAAAAAGGTTCAATTCAAACCAATTTATTGCAGAGGTCCAATTCAACCCAACCCATGTAAATCGGGTTAGACCCATAAGATAGACTGTTTGTTTTTTAAAATTGAGTATTAGAATAATACTATCACAAATAAGAGTAAGTTTATAATAAAATAATCTCGAGAATAATACCAAACTATATGAGAAGAACTTAGAATTTGAATTTTACTTAAGAAGAGGGCAAAAAAGTAAATAACAAAATTTTATTATATATAATAATGTATTTTTTTAATTTTTAAATATATATTAAATGTAGGTGGATTAAGTCGAATTAGGTGGATTTATAAATATTATGACCTGAATTGACCCGAACCCAATATTACCCATTATAAAAAAAAATTTCCCCAACCCACTAACTCAAAAAACTAACCCAATCTGACCACTGTAAAAAAAAAAATAATAATAATAATAATAAATTAAAAAAATTATAATCCAACCCAACCCACCAATCCAAAAAACTGACCCAACTGGGCGGATTGGGTTGGATTATGGCCAGTTGGCTACACCCCCAGAAGAGAGAGATGGAAACGTTTTAAGTGGGCCTATTTTTTTGGCCCAAATAATAAAAGTAGGCTGATGTTCCAGCCCTGTGTCAAACCCGAACCTTGTACCCGGCCCATACATTCATCTCCACCCATTATTAATTTATTATTCAAAAACAGAGCTCTCCGTGTCACTGTTTTGCTACCGGAGATGGAAAAAACAGAGCATCAATGCAGAGATGCTCAGCACTATTTTGAGCAAAAAATTTAAATAAATAAATAAAAAACCGTACCTAATATATGAGCTCACCTCTCTGTTCTCTTTTAATTCTCTCACGCTTTACTCTTTTTTTTTTCTTTCATTCTATAACACTAGCTAGTCTCTGGTCTTGTTATGAAAAACTAAAAATGTCTCTTTTTTTTGGTTTGTGTGAGTGTTTCTAGCTAGTTCGCAGTTTGAAACTTAGATTTTTCACTGCCCTTTTGAGAAAAAAAAAAAAAAAAAAAAAAAAGAAGAAGAAGAAGAAGGCAACACTTTCTATAGTTTGCAAAAGGTATATCTTTCATTTCCTTTTCCTTTGTTCCTTTTTATCTTCTGCTTGGATCTTGGTGCGTACAAATTTTTATTTCTTTGTTACCAAAAAGTCTCTTTTTTGGCTTGTGTGAGTGTTTCTAGCTCACAGTTTGAAACTTAGATTTTTCACAACCCTTTTGAAAAAAAAAAAAAAAAAAAAAAAGACAACACTTTCTAAAGTTTGCAAAAGGTCTATCTTTCATTTCCTTTTCCTTTGTTCCTTTTTATCTTCGGTTTGGATCTTGGTGTATACAACTATTTATTTCTTAGTTAGGTGTGTAAAAGCCAAAAAGTTCTCTTTTTGTGGATTGTGTGAGTGTTTTTAGCTCACAGCCGAAATTTAGGGGTGTTTGATAAGGTATTTTAAACAAAGGTTTTCAATGTTTAAACTACCTTACACATATTTTTATATATTTTTTCATCCACACATATTTTTAAAAAATATAAATAACATTACCAAACGCATCTCTAGTTTTTTTGCAACCCTTTTGGGAAAAAAATTATAGTTTTTACTTAATAAAAAAGTTTATGTTGCATTTAGATCTGGATCTTTCTTAATGCATTGTTTGCAAAGATTTCTTCTTGGCCTAGGAAACTAAATATATCTTTTTCACATCCTTTTTTTTACCATATCTTTTCAGATCCTTACTTTTATTATAATAATAATAATAAAAAATCAGATATTACTATATATACGAAGTATAATAAATTAATAACTAATAAGTGTCTTTGGAGACTAGAGAAAATGGATGGCAAAGTTCTGCATAATGAAGTCACTGCATCTGCATAAACTACAGTAGTTTTGATATTGTGCTATACTGCCTGTCGTATGTTGTGATCTTCTGATTTTATGTTTGACAGAGCATGTGATATGCACGTGCATCTTTAGTACAGGTGGCTTTGTGTAATTGGTCAAATGCAGGGACGGACCCAGGATTTCAAGCTGGGGGGTGGCCGGAGATAAGCGAATTTTTTTTTTTCAAATACGCATCCATATAGTATTAATAAACTATCGACCAAGACAAATACCCAAAAATCATTGTTTCATAATATATCAAGATCAACTTTTTGAAATTGTGTTTGAGAGATATGGTTATTTTCCGGAATTGGGATATTGGCATTTTCTAGAATTGGGGAATAAATATTTCTTAGGATTGGAACATCGACATTTTCCGGAATTAGGGAATGAATATTTTCTAGAATTGCAACATCCACATTTTTTGGAATTGGAATAGCAACATTAGTTGTTGGCAATCCCACGTTGACTTCGAAAGAATTTGAATATTTTCTTTTGAAAAAATCAAACATTGTAGTTGATTTTTTCATAATTTACAAATAAAATAAGAATCATATATATTATCTCACAAATAGTTGTTGTTACTAACTAAAGACAAAGACTAGAATCTCGCTAATATGCATGATGCATTTAATTATAAATTTTCTAATATATTTTCTAGTCTTTACAAACTCTACTCTCTCACTTTCTCCGTCACAGCGTCACAGCGTGATGGATCTCTCACTTTCTCTGTCTCACTCTCGCCTCTCCCTTTCTTTTCTTTTATTTTTTTCTTTTTTTCCTTCATTTCTGGCTTTTCTATTTGGTTTTGGGGTCTTACTGACTGCTAGGTTTTCTTCTTTCTTTCTTTTTTTCTTTTTTCTTTTTTACACATATATATATATATATATATATATTTTTTTTTTTAAGGTTTTCATGGGCTCTTGAAAACTCCTAGGCTGGCTAGCTGGGACAGGGATGGGTGAGGTGAGGGGGGCCCAAGCTAAAAACCAAGGGGCCCAAGCTTTTTTTATGAAAATTTTATATACTAAAAAAAAAATTTTTTTGGACCCAGAGGGGGCCCGGGCCCCCTTTGCCCTCTGCCTGGGTCCGTCCCTTCAAATGTAAAATAACTTAGTTTTTGTTATGATGATAATATATAGTAAAATAACTTAGCTTGTTTTTAAGAATCACTGTTCAACGGCTAATGCACAGTGATTGATTCTGTATTCATTTAGTTGTTAGTATATAATGCAAAGATCATGTAAATAGTTAATCTAATCAATGAAGAGAGTGTTTTTCTTCTCAATTATGCCTGCCATTTCTAAATTAAAAATAAAAACGATGCCTTTTTTAGTGGTATTTTCGAGATTCAGGATTAATTTTTATGAGAGGTTTTTTTTTTTTTTTTTTGGATATATTTTTACTTATTTTACTCTCTTTATTTTATTTTTTATTTTTTTTTAAAGAGTTTCAACCTATGACATTCGCTCCTGATGATAGCTCTTTATCATCAGATCAAGATACCAATTAGTTTTTTATGTAGGCGGGGATTAAACCCCATATCTCTTATACAACCTTCAGAGATTTTACTAATTGAGCTAACTGAAACCCACATCTTACTCCCTTTATTAATTATAAGAGTTTTATACATTTACTCCTCTCCCAAATTGTATACCTTGTTTCAAGTTTTGACAAAAAAACCTCTGGCTAATACAATAAGATTTACATATTATTTATCTCTCTCAACAATCCCAATAAATTATTATGTTACATTCTTATCTTTTTTAGAATTCAACTCATGGACCCTAAAAATAAAAAAATAAAATAAAAAAAACCCATTTTGCACATCTATTTCTTTTTCCCAATTTTTTTTAAGGTTACACATTTCTCATTTATAGTGGAACATCCATTTATTTTAAAAAAGAATAAAGTGGTACACTATATGGGTGGGAGAACTATCAATTGTAAAAAGATGTATATCTTAATTTATTTTGTTCTTTAATTTATTTTTTTAGAAATTTTTTTTACAATACTGCAACATCCTTTTTAGTGTTTTCATACACAAATTTGTAATAATTAAAAATAAAAGTTAGGGACTTAAGGTATGTTTGGACGGAAAAAGAAAGCTTAGGTATTGTGCAAATTCCTAAATAAATCAAAATGCATATAGAATTTTTTGGAAGGTTATAGTTATATCTCAATTTACTCTTAAGTAGTTAAATTTTGTATTTGTTTACATTTTTTTTTTTTTGAAATGTTTATTTATCTATTGATGAATGTATATTGACTCTGTGTTAGTATCTTTTAATTGATACTCTGTTTTAGAAATAAATTACATTTTATACCTATATTTTAGGTTAAAATTAAAATTTTGTTTAGATATTTATTTATCTTATTACTTACAATAATTACCATTTATTAAATCAAATTTATTTTAACTTTGTCTTTCAACCTTGCCCTCAACTAGAATCATAGCTACACCACTGGAGTTGTAGTGTTTGAGCTCCCTTTCCATTGACAATTGAGTTGACTTCGTGCATAGTCTGATTATTTTTGTGAAAATCAAGTTATTTAACTCAATGGCATTTTCATCTTTCATAGAAACTTAGAAAGTCTTTTTTTTTTTTTTAGGGAAGTAAGCAATGGAGATCAAAATGATTAACTTACTCCATTTGTTTCTTTGGAGCAAGCCAATTCAAGTTTATTGTGGGCATGGTTTAGTCAATGCATGCCTTTTATAAAAATAATTAATTAAAAAAAAAGTTCCACCATTTTTTTTTTCTTTTTTCCACATCATGATTTTATTCTTTCAGTATCATTGCTTGAATTTTCTGCATCACTCCGGTACTCTATGTATGCTGTTGATTTTTAAAAACAATAAATGTAAGGATAAAATGAAGTCTCCCAACTTCACTTGGGTTGGAGAGGATTTTATTTGACCCATACATCAAGTCTTTTTGGCCATGCATGCATATAGCCTTACGTAGACATGATACTTCTCCTTTGTAGAATATGCACACTTGATTTTACTGTTTGCCATAGCAGGAAAATCGTTTTCAAGAGTTACAGGAAAATATTTGATTATGTTAAAATGAAGATTGATTGTTTCTATTTATTTATTTTTTTTTAACAGGAATGATGAATCATGATCAGCGTTGTGTTCAATGTAACGAAGTTCCTCATCAAGCACTTACGCTAATATGCAGTAATCCAAATTGTAGGAATCTTGTCTGTGGCACGAATAGCCAACGAAGTCACTGTATTTATCACCATCTCATCAGACATGGCCATAGAGTCCTATGGAATAGGACTCAACAAAGAGCAGAGATTTGTGCCTGTGCTGCTTGTGGGGGCACCATCCTTGGTGTAGAAGTGGCCGCAGTGCTCAGGCCAATTTATAATCTTCTTGACCGTAAATGCGACCATTATATGCATGGAGCCACATGTTCTAATCGGGGTCACCATCTAGATATAGAAAGTCATGTTCATCGGCGTCATACTTTTTCTGGTATGTTTGACCAGAATCGTGATGGTGGACTTGAGTATAAAACCCCAGATGATGACCGTGATTTTATGGATGTTAGTGGTATGCGTTGTTTTTTCTGTAAGGATGTCCCTCACCAACCCTTGAAGCTCAAATGTAATGGTATAGCTAAATGCGCACATTCGATATGTGGCACTAGCAGATTTAGATCCAACTGCATCGATAAATTCCTTCGAGGTGGTGCAGTTGTGAAATGGGATATGATAAATGAATCATTGTTGCTTTCTCGTTGTCCAAGCCGGGATGGTGGTGTAACTTTAATAGAGATGCAATCACCCGAGGTTACTGAATATTACAACGGTAAACAACGAAAATGTGATTGGAAAGGAGAAAATGGTAAGCAATGTGATGATAGAAATTTTGTAGAGGGAAATCATTATGAGATTGAAGAACATATAAGATCATACCATCTTCACATCGAAGCAAATGAGGATGATAATGTCAATGATGATGGTGAAGGCAGAGGAGAAGGGAGTGGTCATGAGTTTGATGATGATGATCCTGATAACAACGAGGATGCTGCTATGGAAAGTGATGATCAAGAACAAAGCACTGTTAGTAGTGTTGCAAGTTGTTCGAGGCACAAGTTTCAGCGAAAATTGGCGTTTTTGTTTGGTATGTCCAATTTGATAAGTCTAGTATAAATATTATATTTACAACATTTTTACAATAAATCAATGTTGTTAGTTTAAATATGAGCTTATCACTTTTTACTAATTAGTAACAATTTGCTACGTAAGATTCATTATGAATTACGAATGTAACATTTGTTTTTTCTTTTTTCTTTTTTCTTTTGTGGTAAACTGAATGTAGCATTTCTCTCTTCTTCTTCTTCTTTTTTTTCTTTTTTTAATGGTTTCCTCAATTAATTGATCACATTCAACTTTTTAAAGCATTCTTCCATGTTGGAATGTATAGGAAATGCTACGTCAAATATGCATTAATTTTTGTTGTCTTTAAACTGAAGGTATTGCAGATTTTAGTGACTTACTAGCAGGAATTAACAAGCTCGGTGTGTTTGATGTTTCATTTCCCATTTCCTTCATGTCTATTGGGCATCAACACATGACAGTTCCCAAAAAGTTGCAGGTAAGATGTAATTTAGACTTGGTGACCTGTATGGTCAAATTCAAGTACTCAACATGTTCTTGCATCGCACTTGTCCACTTTCCTATTATTTTGATGATTAACAGGTTTAATTTTCTGGCCAGTCAATGGTTAAGTTGTGTTCTCCATATAAATTTATAAAGTCTTGATAATCGTCATGATGATTTATTATTTTTTGTAACATGTTGCACTCTCAATATCCTCTCTCATGCGGTGGGGGGTGTGAGACCCATGCACCCTCATGTGATAGGGATATTACATCCAACGGTTACACATAATATATCACCTCTTGTGGCACCTAATGTATTTAGAAGCCGGCTTGATAAATGACTTTTGTTTTGGCTGGGTGATGTTAAACAAATTGGGAAAAGCGTTGTACCTTAGGTAGAGACTAAAAGTATGGGAACTTAGGTTATTAGACTAATTATGATCAGAAGATAGAGAGGGAAGTAGGATCCGGTGCGCAATTCACCTCAGCTGTCTCACAAACAAATTTCACTTTTTACCTTTTTTACTTTTATTTTTTTACTTTTCATAAAGTTTTTTTTTACTTTTTTTTAATTAATGATTGAGATTGAAAGTTGTTTTTAACAACTATCAGTCTCAACCATTAAAAGTAATTGAATCAGGTGCAATACCCTAAGTATTGCACCTGATCTCAATCCGAGGAGAGTAGGAAAAAACAAGATGGGTCAACCCCACTGTAACTATCGAATCATCCTTAAAAAGAAAGAAGAAAGAAAAAGACCCAGATTCACTTTAGTGTTCTAGGATTCACTCCTAGGGCTTAATGCTTCACACACTAGATAACACTGGTAGAAAAATTCTAGAAACTGTCTTTATTTCTTAAGAGCATCAGCAATGAGCTCACCACTACTCAAAATTTCCAAATTTTGGTGAGTAAATCTCATGTATTTAGTATCTTCTCTCAATTATTTGTTTTTTTATAAGTTTATAAACAAATTAAAGGCTGAGGAAACTAAATCAGTTAGCATCTTTACAAAGCCCATACTAGCCTCTTATCCAATGAGATCCTTTGTAGCCTTTAGACAACTAGAAGATGAAATTACTTGGCATGTGAAATTTGTGCAAGAACCACATAGAGGTGTTCATCTCATATATTATAGACACTTTCAGACGATTTTTTTTATGAGGATGCCGCATGTGTACTAATGAAGGATATCAAACTTCCAGTATTGTTTGGTTTAACTATTTTTAAAATTCATTATAAGATTGAATTGAAGTTATAAAAATGATATTTTCGAATCTTTTAATTCTTTCTTAATGCCAGCCAGTGATATATTATTGATACATCAATTGAAGTAATGATTCCTTTTTATACATCTCGTCTCCAGTTTTGTGTGATTACACCGCATAATTAAATGTCACTCTTTCTGCTTTGGCACCTGAGAGTGCTCCTATTGTGTCCTAATGGCTAATCCTGACTTTTCTTTTGGTCCCCTTATTTTGATATTGTTGTCAAATGTCCTTTGTTAATTGTTAAATATTTTCTTTCTTTCTCTTTTCATGAAAATGGTCATTGCCTCCATGGGTGATCGAAGAACCTCAGTTGCTCTTTATATATGTGCATATTCTTCAAGAATGAACTTCTTCCTGATTTTATCTCTCTGTTTGCTAAGGCATGTATGAACTTACCTATTATGTATCTGTGTTGCATTGACCTCTATTGTTGGAAACATGATCAGAAGCTCGATCAAGCTTGTGCTTCTCTTTTTATTAATTAATGTCATTTATGTTGTTCCACATACATGTCCCAGTTTGAGTTGTATGTCCTCTCACAACTATTATTTTTCGAATTACTTCATCTTAGTGGTTTTTTTTTTTTTCTTTCCCAATAGGTGCTTATAACAATGATAGCTGGCAACGGTAAAGGGGCAGCAAAGAACTTAAAGAAAGCACTGAGGCCCATTGATGACAGGTTTTTCAGGATAGTGATATGGCACTCGATACTCATTAAATTAAATATATTACATAACGAATGGTGTATAGTGTATGTAGCAGTTATAGAAGGCCAAGAAAGATACTAACTTACCTAAGAGGCCTCCTAGTGCTTTCTCTGTGTTTCTGTTGCTATTTCCTTTTTAGTTCTTTTTGGTAATTGAAGTCATTTGATGATTGTGCCTTCGAAGATTTAATTGTTAATGTAATAGTGTCAGGAAGGATTTTGAAGATTTAACTGTTCGTTGTGTTCTGCAATTGAAGGCTGGGGAAGCTGGACAAGGAAAGTGGAAATCCACATCTAATGCTGTAATTGTAAGCATTCTAATATTTCCGTAAGTATATCAAATAATACTCTTACACAATGCACATGATTAAGAGAGTGCAAGGTGTGGAAACTTTAAACTTGCTGCTTTGGCTTAAGTTCTTTGGATCAATTCTCTCTCTAATAGTGGTGCACTGCTGCAGGATATAGTATTTTGTAAAACTATTTGATTTAAAATCTGTACTCATAAAACAATTTTGGCTTGGTTGAATACTTGTCAACATAGCCTGGGGTTGCATTTCATGGATGGTTTTCATGTTATTGCATTCTACTGGCTGTAGGCAAAATAAGTATTTTACTCAGAGCACTGATGTTTTGAGTAAGCTGTTTGGTGTTCTTGAACCTGTTAAAAATGGCTCCATGAGTGGAGAGGATAAGTGTGACATTTATTGTAGACATGACAGGGTATCTAGCCATGATGTTTGGTGCTTTTGTGCAAGTTTTCTTTTGTAGTTGAAGTACCGGAATTCTTATAAGATGTTTATTTCCATGCAGGAGGAACAACAGCCAAAAGATAATGACTGAAATTGAATGCATTTTGACTTCAACGTGGTCGTTCAATTGGATTGGAATGTGGATTGTCTATGTCCTTACTCTTACAAGTGGTGTTTTTTGAAACAGCAAAAACATTTGGCTTTGTTACTGCTATGATATCTTATTACTTTCTTAGACTTCAGTAGAAGCTTCATGTTTAGTTATAGTATTTTTAGCTATGTTAGTGTGCATGTTAGCATTATCCATCAGAACTTGTTTTTACACTAAAGAGCTGAAGACCATCTCATCAATGGTGCTATTGAGGAGAAAGTATTATCACACCTTCCTTTTCTTTCTTTCTTATTCTGCTCATTTACTTCATAAAATCAAGGTAGTCCTCTCCATATTGAAACCCTCCTCAGTTCTCAGTTATAAACCGTTCTTGCCTAGAATCAAATGCAGGACCAGAACGTTGAAACTCCCCATTATTTTTCACAAGGGGTGGTGCCAGACTGCCAGTAGATCAAGCAGGTCCTTGGCAACCTGAAGATACTTGACTTAATTAATTAATGGGGGCAGCGACATATAGATTCTCTTAATTGACCATTGCAAACTTGATAACCACCTTATGTCAAAAAATTTACTACATTGATAATTGCATGTTTAATCATGCATCATGGTTATCTAACAGAAAAGTCATTTTGTCCATGTTCCAGAACTAGAGAAGAAGCTTTGTTATTATTATTATTTTTTTTTTCCTTTTTTTGAGTAGGAATTTCAGGATCTTTTTCATCTTTGACCTCAATGACAACCCCAAAGCAAGTTTAAGATTATACAAAATCAAACCATTGCCATGGGGCATTCATCTTCACTTCGAAGAAAACAACTGATTGAGTTTTCATATCTTTGGACCATCCACAGATCCACTCCCTATCTTCTCGCCTCAGTCAATCTGCAATCCTATCCTTAACTTGATTTCTTTCATATTATTTTTCCAGCGATGATGATCAAAGCATTAAGGCTATATTATCAGTTTTCAGACGCTCAGAGTTTACTAGATCAGTTGTGCTTTCACAAGTGTGTACATGCCAGGCTTCAGACAACATATTTAGACAACATCCTTAAAAAAGGACCTAAAAAAGAAAATGTAAGCACCAGAGTCTGATCCACTACATGTAAGTACACATAAAAATTAAATAAAATTTATGAAATACTACAAGTAAAGAATTTTACTTCTTAACTTTTGCATCTAAACTGTCTACTGTACGATCCAGTTTGAGAAAAGCCATGATATTCCGCAGCAGACCTTTGGCTGACGTTGACGCCCGATTTCTATACATAGTCTTCATTACAGTCCTCATAATCAGAAGCTGACTCATCACTCTTTGGTTCCATTAGTGTATTGTTGTCAAATGATGGCTATGTTTCCATCTCCTCTATGTCAATAGTATCAGAGAACACTTTAACCCCTTCTTTGCAACCATCCTATGTCTTGGTTTTATTGTAGACTCCAGACCATAAGTAAAGAATGCAGGGAAAAAAAATACAGCCCACGACCATCTTCCTCACTTGTTGCTGGAGAATCCACAGTTCTTTAGTAAAATCCAACGCATTATCACAGGTTCTTTACTGAGGCTAATTACCTGTGGCATCTTCTCAACAACTTTGCCGAAACCTGGACCAATATCAATAATTGAACTAAGAAAACTCAGTTGACTGAGAAGCTTTGGCTTCAAGTCAAGTCCTATAATCTCAGGATACTGTGCTACTACATATGGAAGTAATGTTTTTCTAAAATTGAGCTCCAAAAGGGATAATGAACATCAGGTTTTACCCCCTCATCTAATCCAAAGCCCAGGATGTGAGGCCACTCCTTTATCAGTCTAGCCAGTAGCCACAGCCAATCTTGGAATGCTCAAGCTCTCCAGGTACTCCACAAAAGGTTTGATCACCCTGCCTACCCGCATGCCTAAAATCTCAGGGTATCTAGTTAAAACCCCCTCCAATTTCTCTTCTTACCACCCCAAATCCAACCAAATATGCCACCGATGTGCTCAAGGAATCCAAAGGAATATCTTGATAGCCAGGAAGATACTTGGCCACTAGAGCAAGGTCAATAACAACACCAGCATGTAGAACTAGTGGATATCTTCTCAAGAACTCAATGAAAGTGGATTTCCTAACACCCAATTTTCCAAGAAAATCGAAGGGAATCATATTTTTCTGTACGCTACAGCCAAGAACAAGCGGATAGTTTTTAAGGTCATCAATTGTAAGTGTTAATGTGTGATGAAAATCCACTCTCCCTCATAAACTCAGTTGTCACAGGAATCTCCAAACCATCAAGCCCATCAGGAACAATGCCAATTCCCCGCAAGAACTTATAAAACCTGGCACGAGTTGCTGCCTTCTCAATCTTCATTTCCAATAATCTAGGACAACTATATAGGGATGAGGATTTAGGGTTTAGACAATACATAGGGACGACTATATCAATTCTTCATTTCCAGATGCTGTTCGTTATCAATTCTTAAGGAGCTGGGTGACCAACTGACCATGAGAGAAGGATAGGGTTGATTACAAAATGAAAACATTTACATTGGGTGCAAGTAAGAATAGGTAACTCTGAATGTACAAGCAAAAAACGAGGCTTTGAAATGCCAGCATAGCCTCTGATCATCATACTTTAGTATCAGGCCATCTGAAAAGAGACAATACATAAATCAAAGGTTAAAGGTTATGCTCTCCACACACTAAATAAGTTATACAAACCGAGTATGCTTATTACTCTGATCAGAAAAACCACCCAAAAAAAAAGGATAGCAAAGTTACCTTTTAAAAAAATGGTAAGGAAGTAAACCTTGCAGTATGTATATGATGGTACAAAATAGTATGAGGGAAGTTGTGTGAAATGCCCGCAATCTTCTAATTTCCTAAACAATGACCTCCAAAGCTCAAAACCACTTTCTATTATACGTGACCATTCTTTGAGTCATTAGACCACAATATCAATCTGGCTTAGCTCCTTACCCAGTTGAGATTCCAGAAGATAAAAGCTCAAAACCCCTCCAATTGCTTTTCTTGCTACCCCAAACCTACACACGTTTGACTAAGGCTTCATGCTTCCCTTTTTCGTTGGTGTGTCTCTTAAACAAACACCCTCACACTCCACTTTGCTCTTACAAGGGGAGGATGTGCCACTTGAGCAAAAGCTCTATGACACTCTTCCTTAATTCTTATTTTCTACAATGGAATAAAAACCAAACACACAATAAGCATTTGGGCTCAGTTCAGTGGAGCCTTTTTAGTTTTCTCTACGTCTCAGCACATACATTTTCTCTGGAACCAAACAGAGCACTGCTTCTCACTTCTAACCCTTCTTTCTTTCTGTTTTAAGCTAAAACTCTAATTCCAATTAGTTATATGAATCCAAACTTTCATTTAATTCGTTTATAACAGAATATGATATAGACCAAGCAGAAAATCAACCTAAAAGAGTTCACAAACTTAAAAAAAAAATTTACAAAAATCAATCCTTTAAAGTGACAATGTATGCAAAAACATCAATGCAAGAACTTCCAACGGCAGCTAAGATAACTTTTTTTTGTTGTGAAAATTGACTTCCTGCTCCCAATCACATGCGATAATTAAAGCCTTTATGCATTCTAAATTTACCCATACTATATGAACAGATTAACAACCCAAAGATTTGAAAAGGCACCAATAAGGTTTGAACTCATAAGAGGATGAAAGTAAGAAACAAGCTTTTATAGTAGGAATTTTAGTAAAACTTTTCGTCTTTGTCCACGATAACATTCCCAAATTAGTTGCCGTAAGTAAACTCTTTACGTTATTGTTGTCCACTATTTATCATTCCCACGAGATAACAAGCATTTATCCTTCAATCAAAAAAAAAAAATCTATCTTTTGATGCATTCTAAATTTACCCATACTATACAGTTCCAAACAAAGGACACCACAACCAAAATAAAAAAAATTTAATGGACAGAAATTTACAGAAACCGGCTCATTAGGCACGGAATGTCGAGGTGAAGCATATTTTCCAGAAAGCCAACTTTTGTGCAGACCAACTAGCAACTTATGCGAGACATCCTTACAATCGACCAACTTTAAGGCACCCACCTTTGTTCGTTCTATTTGTGTGAGTTTATGTACCAGATATCCTTACGATCGACCAAGTACAGTAGGCAAATAGAACCCATATTGGATAATACAAGCTTCGTTCTTACAAGGGGAAAAAAAGGATATATATATATATATATATATAAAGCCGATCAACCAAGTACAGTAGGTAAATAGAACCTACATTGGATAATACAAAGCTTCGTTCTTACAAGGGGAAAAAGATGATAAATAAAAAGCAAATAACATGTGGCAATGAGAGACTCTATTTGCTAGGTCCTATACTGCTATGTTTACAAACCAAGCTTCTTTGGTCTCAGATTCGAGAAAGAGCCATGCCGCAAGCCTGGCATCGACACATGTTGTTGCTGCTTGGCCCTCCTTTCTCTGTCTATTTTCTTGTTGTTTCTATCAGCATCTGCCTGCACTTTCCTCAAATTCTCCATCTCCTCCTCCATTGTTGTTTTCTCCTTCTCCTCTCTCTTCTTATGCTCCAAGAATGATGTATTTGACTCCTTAATTGAAAAATACATTGGCCCCGCTTCCATCAGCCACTGGGGCTCTACACACGTAACACACTGCATGTACTCCTTTTTTGTCAAAAGGAGTTCATGATAAACCACATACTCTGGCGTACAGCCCATACCATACAGAGCACTGCTTGGGTGTAAATGACATGGAATTCCATTCCTGCAATCAACATATTGCCCCACTCCCTTTAACCTTGCTGCATTATTGAAAAATGCAGAGCAGACAGCTTTTCTAACCAGGTCAGAATCAGGCCAGCAAGATGATGATGGAATTTTCAGTTTCCGAAGAATTTTCTGCAGTTGATGTCTTACCTCTCTAGCCTTCTGTAACGCTTTAACATGCAAAAAATGGACATTACACCAGTCTTCCTTGAAGTTGTGTTTTTCCCATTGCTGGTAAATATTATATAATGTTAAGTGATCAGATTCGGGGATAAAGAATTTTTCCCGGGCAGCGTCACTCTCTACCGCTCGATCTTTTGGCCGGAAGAATACCGATGGCACCGAGAGCATTGACACAATTGTCACAACCTCTTCCAGACATCCGAGCTGTTCACCCATCAAGACCATCTTAGCAAGTGGGGGATCCAAAGGGAAATCCGCCATTTTCCGGCCAAGATCAGTTAAGCTCCCAACATTGTTCAGAGCACCCAAGACCCATAACCGGTACATAGAATTGAGTATATTATCCTGCGGAGGAGGGTCCATGAAATCAAAATCTAGCAAGTTCTCAACGTTAAGAGATTTGAGCAACAAGATCACATAGCTAAGATTGGTCCTTTGGATCTCCGGAACGGGACTTGGAAGCATTTCATTTATGTATGCATTTTCTGTATACAATCGATAACATGTGCCAGGCCCAGTTCTCCCTGCACGTCCAGAACGCTGGTCAGCAGAAGCACGACTGACAGGGAATACTTGAAGAGCATCCATTCCCATCCTAGAATTGTACACTTTCATTTTCCCATACCCTGTGTCAATTACATAATAAATTCCATCCACTGTCAAAGATGTCTCCGCAATATTGGTCGCAATAATGCATTTTCGGGTGCCAGCTTCAGCTTTCTGGAATATCAGTGCTTGCAACTTTGACGGTAGTTCTGAATATAAAGGGAGTATCAGAAGTTTAGGAACCACTTTCTTTGTGGACGATATTAGCTGTTCCATGCGCTCTGCAAGGGAGCAACAGGCAGCCTCAATCTCTTCTTGGCCAGTCATGAAGATGAGGATGTCCCCTGGAGGGCTAGTGATGTGAATTGTTATTGCCTGCTTCACTGCAGCTTCAACATAATCTTCGCATGGAGTTCTATTGTACAGGATGTTCACAGGAAATGTTCTTCCAGGGATGTTGAAAACTGGTACACTGAAACAAATTCAAAGAAATTAATTAAGCACAATCAATTAGTACATACAAAATCCTCCAGCCCCCCCCCCCCCCCCCCCAAAAAAAAGAGAGAAAGTAGATGCAGTATGGTCACTAATAAAATGAAAAAGGTTACCTTCCAAAAAAATTTGAAAACTTTTGTGAATTTAGGGTTGCAGATGTCACAATGAGCTTAAAATCACGGCGTTTGGCTACCACTCTTTTGAGTATCCCAAACAACACATCAGTGTTTAGAGACCTTTCATGCGCTTCATCCATCACAATGACACTACCACAGTAACAAAAATGAAGGTAAATGATTTTGGTTTTAAATGCGAACAAATTACAGGTAAATGTAGACATGTATGAAATTTCAAACTTTCCATACCGATACTTTTCAAGATCACCATCACTCCGTGTTTCATGCAGAAGTATTCCATCGGTCATGTACTGTAGAGTTGCAAACAAAAAGATTTAGCATGTAATATTATCAAGGTCAAGACACACATCTTAGTTAAATAATAGTCTCCATAAATAACCTTTTGTGCCTGGTGAAAAACTTAAAGGGGACATAAAGCATCAATTGGTGATTTCAACCATTATGAACAATAACACATAAAATAATATTAATTCAAATAATAATACTCACATAAAGGAATCATGAGTCGTGAATAATGAAGGCATATAAGGAAAGTTTCATAAGTTTAGTTTCCCTTTAAAGATAAAAGAACCACTCACCTTAATTATGGTGTTCGGCCCAATCTCATCCTCAAAACGAATAGCATAGCCAACTTTATCACCAAGCTTAGTCTCCATCTCTTCACTGACTCTATTTGCAACACTCACAGCTGCCACTCGCCTTGGTTGGGTGCAACCAACTATACCATTCACCGTATACCCATCTTCATGCAGATACTGTCAATAAAATCAGATATCAATTGATGCCTTACAAACAATGCTGTCTAAACTCTAATTTGTGTGGAAAAAAAAACCAAAACATTAAAGAACCTGTGTCAATTGAGTTGTCTTTCCTGAACCTGTTTCTCCAACAACCACCACCACCTGATTTTCACGAATTACCTATCCAATGTAAAACAGAATAAAAAGAACAGATCAAAAAAAGGTTTAGACATTTCAAAGGATACAGCCATGGCAACAAAATAAAATTGAAGTGATGTAAAAATCATTTCCATTTCAGGCAATCAGTGGGACATAGAACAGAAGAAGCACTGAAATATCTATTAGGGTTAATTGCGAGATGTTAATCATGTCATTGGTCTGTCAAAGTAATTTTTCTGTGCAAAAGAATATGCAGACCACAACACCAAAGAAGTACAAAAATATAGCTTGATATAGAGTCTTTCCAAAATATTCCTTTAAGATGGGTTCTCACGATGAATGTAAATTACTTCCAAAATTTAATTCCAACCTACGAATCATTAAAATCTAGAGACCCAGCCAAAAAAAATAGGAGATAATATTGAATGATCCAAATAATCCAGTCAAAATTTACTCGAATATTCAAACAGTTATGAAGTTAGATAAGAAAATTTGATTGTAACCATCAATTTAGTGGTTGATGGTTACAATCAATTCCGAAAGCAGTGCTCCGAGAAGGGACAATTTAGTGGAATGTCAGGGAGCAGTTATTTGATCACTATCACATGTCACTTATAACACAAGTAAACAAACATATACCAAAGGAGAAAATAAAACCTGCAATAACTCATCTCGCACTGAATATATGGGGAGATACTGCCGTTGCTCTTGTATGGTTTTGGACTTCGCAAAGTCACTCACAGCATCCCCCTTCTTCAAAAGCTCAGAAAACTTGGAATCTTCCTTGAAATCAACTTCACCATGTTCTTCAACTACAGCAGAATCTGCATCAGTCTTGAGTGAAAAATAAAAGGAGTTTAGACATGTTAGCCATATTAGCAGAAAAGTGTAAAAATATCAGTGTTAAATATAATATATAAATAATAGGCACAAGGGAAAATATATATTATATCTTTATTCAAATACCTGTTCTGCAGCTTTTGGAACACCAAGGATATCACCTAGTTTTGAGCCTGCAAGCTCCCAAAAGCGTTCACGTGATCTGTTCATATTTTGTTTTTCATGAATTTCCTTAACCAAAGCAGATCCTATACGTGAAATTTTAGCCATATCTGATGTGGGATCCTTGATTGGCATTATCGGCTCGGCTTGTTTAGTAAAAACAACTCTCCCATCCAGGAAAGGAGGTTTTATATCTAGACAAGAATAATATACAGTAGAAAATTTAGTTAGAGCGGTCATGCATGCATGCAAATCCACACGTTGCATCTAATTATTGTAAAGGCCTATCACACAATTACTTACCATGTACAAGAAGAGTAACCTTGTGTTCTTCCTCATCATCAAATTCAGTCTTTACCTCAGTGCCTCTCACAGCTCCAGATCTCAGAAGTTGACGGTCTTCCCAAAGAACATTATCAGAAATTCGTTGAGCCAACCTTTTGCTCTTAGCAACTGTCATCCTAATCACATCTTTTTGAACCTGTATTAAAAATAACATCTTTTTGAGAACCTTAAACTTGCTTGTCCAAAATCAGAAACCATATGATTCCATCATTAAGAACATCAATAAAGTAAAATATAGTAAACATCAATTATTTATAATATAGTAGCTAGATTAAAGTAACATGGAGAAGAAATCTATATTTTATTTCCTCAATAAATTCAGAAAATTTCAAACTAAATTATTTTGTTCCCCCAGCTGGGCAGTGGGGGTGGAGGGAGGTCTTCAAGAAACCAAGTTCACATATGCATGTTTAGTTAATGGATGTATGACCCCATATTGTCACCTTCTTTATGTACTTCTAAATATAAGCTTTGTAAAATAGACTTTACAGCATTCATGAAATCCATAGCAAAACATAGTATTCACATTAGGATTTGACCAAAAAAAAAAAAACAACTTATAACAATAATTGAAACCAACCACCCCCCCCCCCCCCCCCCCCCCCCACAAATATATATATAAGCAACAAAAGTGGCTTTACACAATTGCACACCACCAGGCTTTCCATAAAAAACAGCAATGGTATAATACTAAAACACCCAAAACAATATGGTTCAAGCATGTTTTTCAACCAAATAAAAAAAACACTACAGACGATTACAACATACCATTTTTTTGGCCACCTCTGCTTCTTTCTTCTGGAAAGAAGCCTCGTCCCCGAAAAATAATGAAGAGGTATCCGCATCAGACATCGTATTACTTTCTTCTCTGTCATACCTACATGACAAAATAATATTGTTAAAAACAATTTTGACAACAAAAAAAGCAAATATAAACTTTATAATAATGATTCTCATTTTTTTTTATAGATAAGAAAAATTTTTATTGAAAAAGGATAAGCATGAAAAATACACAAGGTTCACGATAGTGAACAAGTAGAAAAAAGAGGTAAAAATAAGCAAACAAACACTAAGCTATACTAAGAGACAAAAGAAAATCCGTGATAGTAGAACAAGGTTCACGATAGTGGATCATTTTTTTTTTTTTTTGATAAATAATACTCATGAGTGAATCATATAACCAAGGAAGGATAAACCACCACTTAAAAGCTCTTTCCTTAAAAAAAGCAACTGCCCAGGGATTAAGGTCAATATCTAGGAGTATATTCCAGTGTAATAAATACAATTAAAATGTGCTACCCTTAATGCTTAGGAGAAGATCTCCAAAAAATTGTATAGATGAAATGCTAACTTGGCAGAGCGAACACAACCAACTGAAAGTTTAAAAAATTCAAGATGTCCACAGATAACAAAGAAAAAACATTCATGCAATCTGGGCTGGTCTTAACCACAGATGATGCACTAAATTCAGCCATTGTACAGATGGTGAAATTATTCACTCCTACAGGAGGAGTCCTCCCTCCTCTCAAAACAAGTGTGGGCCCCGGTGTGGGACCCATGGTGGGGTCCACATTAGAGGAGGGAGGACTCCTACCATAGAAGTAAATCATTTCTCATTCAGAAGATCCCATAGATATCATGAACCTAAAGCTCTCAAAAAAATAATAAATAAAACTAGTCCATTACTAAACTTACCATGCATGATCAAAATTATACTCCATCTTTGCACGCATATCAGTTATCTCGTGGGTGAGTTCTTTGGGCAAAGAATCCTCATCTGCTTCTCCATCCTAGATGAAGTCAAAATATGATAAAATTAGCAGTGAGCAGTGACATAGCAGCAAGATTACAAGAAAACTATTTCAATAACAAATGATAACAACGCACAATTGTCACCAACATTAAATGTGAAAAATATACTTCCTTTCTCAAAAGCAAAATATGTACATGTGTGTGTGTGTGTGTGTGTGTGTGGGCATGTGTGTTAGTATTATGTATGCATGTGTATTTTAGAAAGACCTCAACTTTCTTTTCAAATGATGGGTCTTGTTTGTAATATTGGGTCTTGTTCTACACATACACAAAAGTTTGGATAATACACATGGATGTAGAGTGCTCACATTGGCTATAATACACATGGATAATATTGGGTCTTGTTTGTAATTATAAATTTATAATATAGACATATATTCTGTATGTGTAATAATAAAAACAGATACACATTCCTGACCATTCAAAAAGACAGAAATTCCTGCACAAAGAGTGAGAGGGGGTGTGGGAGGAATTCTGTCTCTCAGACATTAACCATACGAATAATATACCTCATGTCTCGATCTTGAGGATTTAATTGAGGAACCAGCAGCACGTATTGGAACTGGAGAGGGAAGAATGCGGTCCCAAGCAGAAATAGAACAACCTGTCCAATCCCAGGCATTAAATTAATTTATGTTTCCAAGAACAGCAGCTACAATAGCCATTTCAGGTATTCAAAAAAAAAAAAAAAAACAGATTTGAAATTCACAAAATGGAAAATACACTATGATTAGCATACCAGCAGAACGAGGTGTATAGCCATCCAACCATGGAGAAACTAATTGTTTATCAGGTGATGCCTCGGCTAACATCAGGGGCGGTGAAGGCTGATGGTACCTACTGGTAGTGGAGCAATTATTCCGGTTTGGTGTATCTTCCCATTCCCATCTCCCATGATCCCAGTCAGACTGGCCTGCAAGATCAACGGAATGTTCAATATTGTTGCAATTTCTTTTATAAAATATAAGTGCAGCTTGTTGTAAAAATATTGAGAATACAAGTGATTTCAGAAATTGCAACAAAATAATCAATAACATGTTTATTAGGAACTTGTTATTTAATATTTTGATAGATCTTGTTATGTTATATTAGTCCATGTTTGATACTAAAATGGGGAAAATAAAAGGAGGAACAAATCTGCAGCAATGATGAAAATGTGTCATTAAAAATTATATTTTTAAAAAAGATTAAAAAATGAATATTATGAACGTAACCAGCTTCAATCACATTCCATTAATTTCTTTTAATGGTAACGTGATAATTTTAATTATAAAAAGAGAAACCTAAGTATACAAGTTGAACATGACGGAATCCCCAATTACAATTAAATATTATCAGCAAAACTCGTCCAATTAATTTTTTCTTTCCTTTGAACTATGAGTTTTTTTTTTTTTTTCTAGAAACAAAGGAAATACACTATAATGGAAAGAAAATAAAAAATTACATACCAACTGTCCTGCTTGAACCTTTATTTCTACTTCGCTTTCTTCCAAATTCTCCACTGTACTCATCTCCACTTCGCTTTCGTCCATAATCTCCGGTATACTCATGTCGATATGGACCACATGCGTCACTTCCCTTAAAGTGGTGTTTAGTCTCCTTGAGACTGTGTCTCAACCTCCTGCTTTCATCTCTAGGATCCACCTTCAACTTTCTTCGTTCATCCCTGTGATACCCAGGACTCCTAGACCAATCATGCCGAGAACTTTGGGGTTGACTAGCAGTAGCAGGAACCTTCAATTCAAAAGGTGAAATTTGGAACATGTTAAATAATTAATTGAATAAATTTTACATTAGCACTATCAAAGGCCTTCTTGCATACATGAATACTGAGAACAAATTGAACAACAATCAACAGTGGAAAGAAACAAAATGATCAAAGCATCAAAATACAATAAGAGTGACCAAACACAAACATCAGGTAAAGGGTGGTCAATTCAAAGTGAGCCAATCAAGTCATAAATCAAAACATGTTAGCCATGCATCTTCTTGAAAACCCACCAAACCATCAGAATTGTAGTCATGAACCACATAGGCACCCACATTTGTCATGCCAGCCAGAATTAAAATGTACCAGCATTCCCAGAAACTTATTTCAATCATGCAGCCAAAAGTTGACCAACAAACAAGACCCAACCAAATTGAATTGCAGAAGTTTCCAAACTACAAGAAATTATACCACACACCCGGTGTACATGCTAAGCTAGTGTGAGAGAGGAGTATGTATGTACTATGTAGTACACCAAGTATCATGAATAATTTCACACAAACCACAAACGCTTGTTTAATGCAAAACCAAAAAGGCAAAGATCATGTTAGCCATTTGAGTTATATTTGCTGTGGATTAAAGTTTGAGTGGTTAATATAATGGGATTTGGCCAAAGTAGACTCATATATTACATGTAAAAAAATATGTATGCATAACAATAACATTCATCTAGCTAATCTTAAATAGCACTACAACTTGGTACCCAAGATAAAAACAATATAAATAAATAAATAAATAAAAATAAACACTAACCTCCATATCAATACGATGAGCTCCAATGTCGAAAGACTCGAAACCTCACAACAATAACAATGTACCTGCATATATCAACGATATAAGTAGGAATTTTGCAATTTTAAAATACATTAAAGAGGGGGCTTCGAACGTAAGGTTTGTTTGGAAGTTCGGAAAATTCTTAAGAACTTAAACCCTAAGGAAAAAAAAAAAAAAAAAGAAAATCCAATTTGTGCAACATAATCCATGTTTGGCAGTCGAGAAAAAACAATTTATAGGAAAGATTAAAACATCTACATGCCCTAAGTAAGCATTTAGGCTAAAAACTTCTATAAACCCTAACTAAAGTAGCTATATATATGACAGTGTTTGGGTGGAGAGAAAAGATGAATAATGCGGTGAGATTTGAGGGTTGTAGTTGAAAATCGCGAAGGAAAATAAAAAAGGAGAGTGTGAAAGGCTTCGTCTCTAACCTTTGGTCTGTGGTTGATGAGTTCTTCACGACTTCCTTGCCTCGCTCGGATTTTCTTACTGAACAAGCAAGGTCAACTTTGTAAGAGTATTGTTGGAGGGAGAGTGGTCCGAAACTATAAATATAGAAAATCCAGAACCTACGCCTTTTTATACCGGTTGATATGTCGGTTAGCGACTGCGCATGGTAGAGCAGTATTAATTATGGGCCTGTCAAAATAATAATCTCACAAGGCCCAACTTTAAAATCCTTTGTGGCAAGCCACGATTCAAACAAAAGCTACCCCCACAACACTAACCAACTTGGGCCCGCAAAAACAAAGCAGCAAAAAGGTAAAATTAAGGATGGGTAGGGTTACTATTGCGCACCCTTGACGCAATGGTCACTCTACAAATATTAAATACTTGTGAGATGTAAGAGCAAGGATCAGGATTCAAGTTTTTAGGAAAAAACTTCACACTTAGATTAGGCTAACTAGAATTTCTATCTATTTTAAAAAATAAAATATAAAAAAAAAAGTTGGTTAGGGTTTATTGGAGGGCAAAAGAGTTATTTTACATCGATATCTTTTTTTTTTTTTTTTTTGGTCTAAAGGAAGATAAATAAAAGCTAACAGAAAGAAGAGGGGGCAGGACAAAGCCTGTTACAACACGATCCAAGCGAGTCTGCCTCAACCAGAGAAATCAACTCCACAGGCGGAACTGAATGAACAATAAAATCCATAGCTTGAGACAAACCTGACTTAGCTAGCCTATCCGCACATTTGTTAGCTTCCCTATAAATGTGCTTGACACGGACCTGAGAAAAATGGCTAATTAAAAGTTTACAATCATCTAACAGAGGAGATATCACAGCATTGCTGTAGGCAGAGTTGTTGAGAATATCCACTAGAGCCTTTACGTCAAGCTCAATCAAAACAGCACGAGCATTCATTTGCTGGCAAAGCTGAAGACCATCACGGAGAGCCCACATTTCAGCAACAAAGCCATCAGTTCTGCCAATTTTTCTGGAAAACCCAATCACCCAATTACCATCTTCATCCCTTATCAAACCACCACCAGCTGCTGCGCCTGATGAACCCCTTGAAGCACCATCAATATTAAGCTTAAACCATCCCAGATCTTGTTTGACCCAACTAACTCGCTTCACCACCAGTTGATTCTTGCAGGTTGACCGAGACACACAGAATAGGAATTCCATAGCTTGCTTGGTTATCATCTTTGCTAGGTTCGGATTAGCCCTCTTGTTGGAAAAATAACTATGGTTTCTTTGCTTCCAAATCATCCACACTGAATAAGGAAAAAGAATCTTCCAAGGAATACCAGCAGCATTTTGGGAGGACTTGAGATTAGAATTAGAGATTAACCAATCTCTAATACCCTGAGTAAAAAAGGAAGAATTGAGACAGTGGGTTCCCAGTTGCTGCCAAACTGGTTTAACCAAACTACAGTCCCGGAGAGCATGAGTTAAGGATTCTGAATCGGAGTGGCACATTGGGCAGGAGGTGTCAATGGAAATACCTCTATTTGCTAAAACTTCCTTCACAGCAATACTCCTATGCATACATTTCCAAACGAACATTTGGATTCTAGGCAAAGTATTGAGCTTCCAAATCCAAGAAACATCAAAGGATTCCGCTTCCACCAGATTCGAGGCTATTTGATAAGCACTTCCCATGTCAAAACTTCCTTTGGGAGAGAACTTCCAGGCTAGCTTGTCATTATTTCTTGCTAAGAGGGAGATAGGAATAGCTTGAATTTCATCTCTAATCTCCGAAGGAAGGATGAAAGGAATTAACGACCAATCCCATCTCCCCACGGAAATCACATCTTTAAGCTTAAGGTTAGCCGAGTCTAGAGGAAGGGGACCCTGAATGAGGGCTCTAATGGGGCCAAGATTGGACCAGCAATCAGTCCAAAAATTCAGATTACTCTCATGACCAGGAATCCACTTTATCCCTTGTTTAAAGGTGGCCTCGCCTTTCTTTAAACCTTTCCAAATAAGGGAACTAGGAAGCCTAGCTTCATTTTTTGAGTTAACTCTCTGCCTAGTACAATATTTAAATTTAAGAACCTTGGCCCAAAGAGAATCACTCTCAGTGTGAAACCTCCAATTTAGCTTGGCTAGGAGAGCAGTATTCCTACCTTTAGCCGACTGCAAACCAAGACCTCCCAAGAACTTAGGCTTAGTTACCACATCCCAATTGACCCAATGCATTTTCCGCACATGATCAGGAGAACCCCACAAGAAGTTCCTGTTGACCCTATCGATGCCCTTGAGAATTTTATCCGGCAGCGAAACCTGCTGCATTACATAATTCGGAATGGTGGAGGAAGAAGCATGGATGAGAACCATTCGGCCAGCCATGGAGAGTAAGTTAGCTTTCCACCCCGCAAGCTTTTTCTTAACTCTATCTAGCACATAGTCAAAGTCATGCCTACTGGCCCTTGAGTGTTTAAGAGGAAACCCCAAATACTTGCCAAGATTGGTTGTAGAGCTGAAACCAAGAGTGCTAGACAGAAGCTCACTTTGATCAGAATCCACATTAAGAGAAAAGAACACCCGAGATTTAGCTTCGCTAACCTTCTGCCCAGATTTAGAACAAAACTCCTGAAGCACATCACGAATAGCAAGGCAGTTTTCTGTATTTGCCTCAGCAAATAAAACCAAGTCGTCTGCGAAGAATAGATGGGAAAAAGACGGACCATTCCTGGAAGTTTTCACTGGATTCCAAACCTTCGCCGCACACTTACCCTCAATTAAATGCCCCAAAAACTCCATGCAGAGAATAAAAAGATAGGGTGAAAGGGGGTCACCTTGTCTGATGCCTCTAGATGGGCAAAACGATTCCAAGCAGCCCCCATTGAAAAGGAGGGAAGTTGAGACCGAGGAAACACAACTCATGATGAGCTCAATAAGCTTGTCAGGAAAATTGAACAAAAGGAGAATTTCTCTAATGAAGCTCCACTCAATCCTATCATAGGCCTTCTCCAAATCAATCTTGATTGCCATATACCCCTTCCTTCCCTTCGCTCGACTCATGGTGTGGATTAATTCTTGCACAATGATAACATTATCCGTTCCTCTTCTACTCGGGAGAAAAGCTGATTGGAAGGGAGAGACTAAATTTTCTAAATGAGGTCTAAGCCGAGCAACAATAACTTTAGAAATAATCTTGTAAATAGAGTTGCAAAGGCTAATAGGCCTATAATTCCCAATAGATTCCGGGCCTTGGGTCTTGGGAATGAGAACAATGAGAGTTTTATTAAGAAAATCTGGCACCTTTCGATCAACAAAAAATTTCATAACTTCCTTTATCACCGAATCCCCCACTATGAGCCAAAACCGCTGGTAAAACCCAGCATGCAACCCGTCCGGACCTGGGGATTTGTAAGGTTTCATAGACCAAAGAGCCTCCTTAATTTCCTCCAACGTAACCATGTCATCCAACGAGCTCTTTATTTCATCTGATAGCCGTACCTGCCACTGACTATTATGGTTAAGGACCCTCTCTGCCTCTGTAAGAGAAGAGGTGTATAAGGAAATAAATCCCCTTCTAAAATGATCCTTCACTTCTCTCCCATCTGTGAGCCACACCCCTCTCTCATCCATAACCGAAGTTATATGATTTCTTTTCCTTCTAGCAAGAGCAGACACATGGTAGAAAGAGGTATTGCGGTCCCCTTGGATCATCCAATTAATCCTAGACTTCAACAACCAAAGGTCTCGCTCCTGATCAAGAATAGAATCCAGCTCAAGCTGAAGCTGTTGATCAAGATTGATTAGCGAGGAGCTCGGGTAGTTGGAAAGAGCCTTCTGAACACCATAAATCCTCGCCAAAACTCTCCTTTTCTTATGATGAATATTACCAAAATGATTCCTATTCCACAGAGTTGCCTCTTTAGAAAAAGAATCTATGGACTCCACCAGACTTCTACTATTACACCAGGCCTTAGAGACGATACTAGGAAAGGACAAATTTGACAACCAAAACTCCTGAAATCTGAAAGGTTTATTAGCAACCTGAGTGCTGACTGGCAAGGCTTCCATGAGCACAGGGCAGTGATCAGAGTGACAACGGGTCAGATGAGTAACTTTCGCATCTGGGTACAGCACACACCAGTCCGGATTCATGAAAAATCTGTCAATTCTCTCTAAGATAAGATCACTAATATCTCTCTTATTTGTCCAGGTGTATCTGGGACCATTAAAACCCATGTCAACCATATTGCAACCATCAAGACAATCTTTGAAAGCTAGAGAACGATTAACACTAACCCCCCTTCCTCCAAATTTATCCTCATCAATCAGCGGCTCATTAAAATCACCAGCCATAACCCATGGCTTATTGTGCAACTCTGCTACCTTTGAAAGGTTATTCCATAAAATATATCTATCCTCCATCCTAGGACTAGCATAAATCGCAGAGAAAATCCAAGATAAATTTGAGGCACGCACCTTAACCTCAACATGAATTTCCTGCTCTGTTTTAGCTAACTCTTCCACCGACACTTTATCAGTATTCCACAATAACCAAAGGCCACCCGAAAGACCAACAGTTTCAGTGTGAATTGCCCCATCAAAAGGCAACCTGTCCGTGACCAACTTTGCTCTATTTCCACCCAATTTTGTTTCCATAATCACAAAAATAGCTGGATCATATTTTTGAGTAAGATCATGAATATAATTTTGAAATGAAGGCTTTTGAGCCCCTCTACAATTCCAAATTAAAAAATTCATGGAAAAAGAAAGAAAAAGGAAGGAGAAAAAATCAATCAGAGGAGACCATACCAGTCGCATCCTCCAATTCCATACAGGCAACAGACCCATCTTTAGAACAGGGGTTATAAAGCATACCGGCACTCTCAACCCCATAGTCATGACTGGTGCAAGCTTCGGACTCAACAGAAGCACCCAAAATCCTCCCCGAGGAGTTTTCATTATCTTCATCTCTGAACTCACTTACTTGGATAGCCAACTGCGCACTAGCTTCACTGCCACCATCTAAAGGAGTGCTATCTTCCTGAAAAATCTGCCCAACGATGGAAGGAGCCGTGAACTCAAAAGGGGCTTTTGAAGACCCACCCTTATCCCGGTTAAGAGGAGCATCACGGTCAGAGGAGAGGGAGATGATATTAGCAACAATGGTTTTTGCGAGAGGGTTGTCGGCGCTGCTAACTTTAGTTTTAATTGGAGAACCTCTGGCAATGGCTTTTTTCCCTTTGACTGAAGACGCCAATTTCCTAAAGCCTTGGTTTATTTGATTTGGGCTTTTACTCCTACCTTGGCCAGAACTATTAACATTCACCTTAACCTTCTCTATACTACTGTGGGCTGGGCCCGAGCTTGAATTACCCACGGAACCATTGGATTTAGCAGCCCATTTTTCAGTCACTTTCCAAAGAAAGCCTCCTTCAATACGTGGTTCACCGATGAGACCAATGAGTTCATGATGGATGCAATGTGCAATTAATGGTTGCTCATGAGTTCCATTTCAACCTCTAGAGTCTAGACTAACAACAAAAGTGAAAATTCAATCCATTAGGTTCTTTAATTTGTGATATCAAAGTGAGATATTGATCACACGTTGGCTTGGTCATTGCCTCTCATTATTCATTCGTTTCAGGGTTGCTAATTACACTATACCAAAATAACTACAAACACATATAAGCTTGCCTAAGCACTCACACTAAAGATGCTAAAATAACTTAAAACTTATTTTAGCAACCAAAGCACAAAAAAGCAAGCTACATTAAGGTTGCTACTAGGCTACAGTAAAGTATCATATTTGACACTCTACTGTAGCTCCAAAGCTATAAAAAAAAAGTATAATATTTCATTCTCTCTCCTCTTTATTTTAATGTGGTTGTTTATTGTGTTGGGAATATTATTTTATTATATTGTTTATATTATTAAATCTTTGATGTTGGATGTATTATAAAGTGGAGTGTCAAAATAGATAAAATAGTGTTTTGAGTTACTAAAAACTATATTTTTTAGCAACTTTGTTGTGAAAATAGAAGATATATAGTCTTGTGGCTTGATTTTACAAACACTTCTACAAAGGTTTATAGACTCTATTTCCAAGGTAGTACCAGTATTGTGGACACTTTTTTTTTTTTTTAAACAATAATTATGGGTTTAGGTTCTGCGGATGCCCAAAATTTAGTAACATAACCCGCTTTTATTTTTAGAATAAACGGTTTTATTTTTTTTGGGTAAAAGTTTTAAGAAAAAACAAATGTTAAAAATAAAAATAAAAATAAAAAATCACGAGTTTTTGTTGAAATGATTTTTTTTTTTTTTTTGAAAAGTACATTATTGTCACCCTTAAAGTGATAAAAATTATATGAAATTCCTAATGCAATAATTAATTGTTCACAATGAAAATTTGTGTATAAGACTATAAGTGCATTCATTAAAAATATTACAAGTTTATCATTTAAGGAGTGTATGTTAACTAAAATATCAGTATTCACGAAAATAGTATTTGAATTTTGTCTAGCTACTAAAATCTTTTTCGCAAGAATCACAAATGGAATTTTAAAGTAAAGAATACAAAATTCCTTATTCTATTGTAACAAAACCGTAACAGATAAACACAATATAACAATTTTTTTTTTTAATTCTTGTATTAAAATATCCCTCAGTATTCGCATGAACAAATTTTTACCATTCAAATTGGTCCCAAGTACTTGTATGCACATGTGTGCATGTTTAGTTCACTAATAACTTTTACTCCCCCTAAAATCAAATCTTGGCTCCACTTCTAAACTTAATATATTAGATATTGATAATGCTAAAGAATGATATCAATTTATTTATTTATTTATTTTTATGACAAATATGATAGAAATTTCAACCTATAGCGACCACTTTATGATGATTACCCTTTATTATTAAACTAAAACACCAATCAATTTTGGGTGTAGGTAGAGTCTGAACACCAAAAATGGCATCAACTTAACTCATGGGCAAATCTCAGTTATTTATCTCTTTGCCATTAAGTTGGAACTTTTTTTTTAAGAACTTTCTTTGCCATTAAGTTGGAACTTGGAATAACGAATAACAAAATTGAAAACAATAAACACAATTTGCGTTTATAAGATATGCATAATGGCCAAGTATGGAGAGACTATAAAATGGCCTAAAACATTGATGCCAGCCAGCAATAGAATGCCATCAATTAATAGTTAATACTATCTTATGTAATGTATTTGTCCATGATTTGATGTAAAGCAAAAAAACCAGTGGTTAAGAACTTTGTAGTTCAATTAGTTGACACATCCTAGCGTTTTAGGATCCTAGTTCAACTTTCTACAAAATTGAACCATTGCCATGTAGCATTCATCTTCACTTTGAAGAAAACAACTTACTGCGTTTTCAACTTTGGACCATCCACAGACCCACTCCCCGTCTTCCCTCCTCTGTCAATCTGCAAGCCTATCCTTAACTTGATTTCATTTTTATTTATTTTACAGCAATGTTGACCAAAGCATTAAGGCTATATTATCAGTTTTCAAGCACTGAGAGTTAATCAGTTATGCTTTACCAAGTGTCTATATGCCAGGCCTCAGACAGCATATTTAGACAACGGCCTTAAAAAAGGACCTAAAAGGAAAATGTAAGCACCAGACTGATCCATTACATGTAAGTACACAGATAAAATTTAAAAAAGCTTTCTGAAATACTATAAGTAAAGAATTTTACCATTTAACTATTGCATCTAAACTGTCTACTCAAAGATCCAGCATGAGAAAAGCCAAGATATTCCACTGCAGACCATTGGCTGAAGCTGACTCCTGATTTTTATACATAATCATCATCACTGTCCTCATCATAATCAGAAGCTGACTCATTGCTCCTTGGTTCCATTAGTGTATTCATGTCAAATGATGGCTCAGTTTCCATCTCCTCCATGTCAATAGTATCATAGCTCAACCGCTCCTCAAACTTGTTATCAGAGCAATTAAGAAGCCATGCAAGAGAACACTTTAAGCCCTTCTTGGCAATTATCCTATGCCTTGGTTTTATGGTAGACTCCAGGCCATAAGTAAAGAATGCAGGGAAAATAACCAAGTCATCCAAAGGCCTTTTCATCACCATTTGGAAGTAATCAAAGTTAAGTTTCATAATTTCGAGATTCAAAGCAAGCAATTGGGGACACCCCACGACCATCTTCCTCACTTGTTGCAAGGAGAATCCACAATTCTTTAGAAAATCCACATGCTTTATCACAGGTGCTTTACTGAGGCTAATAACCTGTGGCATCTTCTCAACAACTCTGCCAAAATCCTCAGGACCAATATCAATAATTGAATTAAGCAAACTCTGTTGACTGAGAAGCTTTGGCTTCAAGTCAAGTCCTATAATCTCAGGATACTGTGCTACTACAGAAGGAAGTAATGTTTTTCTAACATGAAACTCCAAAAGAAATTCAACATTGGGTTTTACCCTCTCCTTCAATCCAAAGCCCAGGATGTGAGGCCGCTTCTCTATCAGTCTAGCCACAGCCAATCTTGGAATGCCCAAGCTTTCCAGGTACTCCACAAAAGGTTTGATCACCCTGCCTACACGCATGCCTAAAATCTCAGGGTATCTAGTTAATACCCCTCCAATTTCTCTTCTTGCCACCCCAATTCCAACCAAATATGCCACTGATGTACTCATGGTCCCCTCAAGCTTGAATCCCAACACTTCTGGATATCTCTCAAGAACCCGAGGAATATCAGTGGGCTTGATATCCATTCCTTGAAGATACTTGACCACTGGAGCAAGGTCAACAACGACACTAGCATGGAGAACTTGTGGATATCTTCTCAAGAACTCAGTGAAAGTGGATTTCCTAACTCCCAATTTTCCAAGATAATCAAGAACAGGAATCATATTTTTCTTTACACTACAGCCAAGAACAAGTGGATAGTTGTTAATGTCTTCAATTGTAAGCCCTAATGTGTGAAGAAAATCCACACGCTCCCTCATAACCTCAGCTGTCACAGGAAGCTCCAAACCATCAAGCTCATCAGGAACGATGCCAATTCCCCTCAAGAACTCATAAACCCTGGCACGATTTGCTGCTTTCTCATTCCTCATTTCTGATAAACTAGGACGACTATATAGGGATGAGGAACCTCCTTGTTTCCGACCCAAACGAACAGCATCTGGCTTGGACTTTGATGAACCCACAGAACCCGATGCAAATGTTCTATCAGCTACAGAGTACTGACATTTTGTAATTAACCCTATTCCTCTCTTGTGGTCACCCAGTACCTTTAGAATTGATAAGGAAGTCAACTTGGGTTTAAGGAGAGTAAGAACAGGTAACTCTGAATGTACAAGCCAGAAACCAGGTTTTGTGATGCCAGCATAGCTTCTAACTGTCATACTTCAAAAGTTTGATGTATCAGTGCATCTGAAAAGAGACAATACATAAATCAATGGTTAAAGCTGATGCTCTTCACACACAAAATAAGTTATTTTAACAAACCAAGTATATGCTAATTACTATGATCAGAAAAACCACACTCACACACAAAAAAAAAAAAGAAGGGCAAGGGAATAAAATCTTGCAGTATAACGGTACAAACATTATGAGGGAAGTTGAGTGAAATGCTCGCAATCTGCTAATTTCCTAAACGATGGCCTCAGAATAAACAATAAAGCTAAAAACAACTTTCTATCATAAGTTCCATTCTCTGTGTCATTAAACCAAAAAATCAATCTGGCTTAGCTCCTTACCCAGTTGAGGTTCAAGAAAACAAAACCTACACATGTTTGACTAAAGCTTCATGCTTCATTTTTTTTTTTATTGGTGTGTGAGTCTTAAAAGTTAAAACCAACAGCCTCACCCTCAACTTTGCTCTTACAAGGGGAGAAGGTGCCACTTGAGCTAAAGCTTGATGGAACTATTCCTTATTTGCTGATTTCTACAATGGAATCAAAGCCAAACACACAACAAGCAAAAGTCTAAAAACCAAAACCAATATATGAACCAAAACTGTCATTTTATAACATGATTATAATATAGACCAAGTACACAATCAATTCGCAAACTTTTACAAAGAATACAAAAATCAATCATTTAGAGAGGCAATGTATGCAAAAACATTGATGAGAGAACTTCCCACGGCAGCTAAGGTCACATTTTTTTTAAAAAAAAATTCACTGCCTGCTCCCAATTACATGACATAATTAATGGCTGTTATGCAATTTAAATTTACCCATATCATATTAAACAGAACAACAACCCCAAGATTTGAAAAGGCACCAATAAGGTTTGAACTCATAAGAGGATGCAACAATTGATAACTAGGGAGGGCTACTGGCATGTATCGAATGCATATTTTACATATATGCATTAAAACAACTAATGGTATCTTAGGATATTGAGTGCTACAGGTGGGTATTTCATAGAGCACTGTTTATGAAAGACTCAGCATCTATTAAAGTAACCAAACATGTGCAAATTTCCTCCACTTTCAAACAGCAAGATTTTAATTTCTATCCGTATTTGTACTTCAAATTTAAATTGTATACACTTACCCCTCAAAAAAAACTATGTAATTTATTATTCCAATTCATTGAATCCAGTTAATTACCACTTAGAAGTTAGTCATCGTCCTTCAAAACAGTTTTAGCTGCAGCAGAATGCTATGGAAGTTAAAACATGATCATTCTAGGCAACAGAAATATGAGAAAAGAGACAGTGTGTTGTTATAGTTCCACAGATAAATTCCATTCAACAACTTTAAACCCCAAGAGTCAGAGAGAAAATTTTGTATATTTATTGACAAGAACCTATTCAAGACCCAAGAAAGCATTTCAACAAACAGATTGTAGGCAATAACAAAACTCCACAATAGCATACAACTGGGGTTTTGCATAGCTCAAAAGCAAGGGCAACACTCAATTACCAGCCAAACTACAAATACCCAGTTGAGAAAAGTTGGTAATTCAGATAATGTTCAAAATTTTACAAAGCAAAAGTGGTAAGTAAGAGATAGTGACAAAAATTAAGCAAAGTAAAATACTGACCTGTGACTCTGTGAATGCTTGGAACAGAGAAGAGAGGGCCGAGAAAGCTGAAGATGACGCGGAGGAAGCCACAATCTCAAGCTCTGATATACATGTTACACACAGTAAGAACTAAGAAGGCACTATATAATATGAGCCTAGGAAATGACAGCTTTCCAAAAAAACCAATGTCTTACTTTTTGGTGAGAGAGAGGCTGTCGAATGAGGTTGTTTTTGCGCGATGGTAGACTTACTAGTTACTAGTTAGCTTTATCCATTCCTTTTGAAACGAATGACACCCCAACTCATGGGATTCCACCGAGTAATAATCTGGTGTGCATTGGAACTAACTACACATATTTTTGTTTCTCCAAAAAAAAAAATACACATATTTAAAGGAATAAACAGAAACTCAAAAAGGTCTAGATATTTTTGTTCATTAACGTAGAATTACATGGATTTTGCGAGTCATCAAATGATAAATGCTTTCTTAAATATTCGGCTTGGTAAAATTTAATACGCAAGTTTCAAAATGAATCCAAGTATAATTATCTTAAGAATTCTAAATAGGAATGACCATCAAGTAGGCCAAGGTCACTTGTCTTATCTTTGTTTTGGCCTTATGGGTAAGTGAAGGGCAGGTCAAGTTTGGTGCAAGTTAAAAATGTGTTGTTAATCCTAATGAGAAAGATGAGATAAAGATGAAACATAAAGAAAAATAATAATCTCATGAGTACAGTACTAAAAAAGAAAGAAAAACTAGTATTTTAAAAATGAAAATAAAAGATGTAAAGAAAACCCTAAATTATAACTAGGATATTTATTTCATATGTATAAATAATTAAATACATATTCAAGGCAATCTAGGGTGAATAAAACCCATCCTATTCCATCACCTCTTTGGGTCGGGAAAATTCAAATAACGTAGGGTGGGTTAAACAAAGTGAGAGGTTTTGCCATTTCCAAATTTAAAGGAGCTTAATCCGTTTTTGCAAGTCATTTTTATTAAGGGCAAAACTTTGTTAAAGTAATTTTGGTATTTCTAATCAAATTCAAACATGTGACTATATTGAAATTAATTGTCTTTGGAAAAAAAATTGTATTTATTTCATTTTTTATTATTATATTGGTATGCATTTCGTTGGTTAATGTTTAATAGTTAATACAACTATGTGTTTGAATTTAATTAGGAAATCTTATGCACTATCTTTTTCTTTTCTTTTCTTCTTTGAGGAAAATGCCAACTCGGCAAACTTAATTAATACTTAAAAAATAAAAAAACATAACAATTGTAAAGATCTAGTGGAATAGACTCCATCTAGACTTGTAATGGAAAAGAAAACCCCAAATAGAATCCTAGGGAAATAGTTTTGATACCATCCCTAATGAGATAGTTTTGAACATTTTGGCACTATAAGATACATGTGAGGGATAAAAAGTGAAAGGAAGTGATGAGAATGTTGAGGGTAGAAGGAGTTTATGAGTTTATTCAAAGTGGACCAAAATGGACAGAATTGATTGAGGTGGAGACAAATGGACCAACTAAGACCAAAGTGGACCGAAAAAACCGATTAAGACCGAATATAACCAAAGTGGACAGAATGGACTGAATAGGACCAAAGTTGTCCTAATGGATCGAATAAGACCGAAGTGGTATAGATCCAAAATGGACTGAATATGACCAAATTGGACCGAAGTGGACAGAATGGACCAATGTGGACCAAATATGACTGAGTTGGATCGAATAGAACCAAAGTGGACTGAATAGGACATGTGAACTGAATAGAAGCAAAGTGGACCAAATAGGATCGATTAAGACTTAAATAGATCGAATAGACCAAAATGCTAGGCTAATGTGACTTAAAAGGAGTTTAGCAATAATAAATGCTACACTTAAGCTTTTTTTTAAGAGATGGTCTTAACCTATGACGTTTGCTTATGATAATTACTTATTAAATCTTAGATCTCTTATTCAATGACAATAGACTTTACCAATTAAGTTAATGGGAACCTACTACACTTAAGCTTCTAGATATACTAGATTTTGTCCCATGCGAATTTCTTTTTATTTTTTTATTCATAATTATTAGTCTTTAGACACCAAAGTATTTTTTTTATGTGTATTTTCTAAGAAATATATAAAGTATTATCAAAGAGTTTGAGTTTTATTGTATTTTTTTACTTATGCTACTCCCTTTATATTTTTATTTTTTTACATATATGTTATGTGTATGATTCCATTGCAATATGCTGGATTTTTATTAATAAGAAAATTAGACCATATAATAAAATATAAAGTTAATATATTTTTTATTAATAAGTAAATTAGACCATTATAATAAAATATAAAGTTAATATATAGTCTACTTATTCAATATTTTAAAACCAAATGGGTTGAAAAAAGAACTACTCAACTTTGTCAATGGTATTTTGTATTAAATTTTAGTTTTATAATATTTATTAAAAAAAAAAGATTTCTATCAACATAATTTTATGAATTTCATGACTTTCAAATGACAAAATAAATAAAATTTCATAATTTGATAAAAAAATGATATTGCTCCAAATAAAATTTTCTTAATTGTATATAGGGTTGTCCAAATCAAACGACCACCCACTTGGACCCAACCCATAACCACCCGATCTGATGGCTCTGGCAGTTGGACTTGGGTCCTGGCATCGAAAACCCAACGACGGTAGGTCAATTTCGAATCTCTTCCTCTAAAACCCATGAAACCCGACTCGCCCGAAGACCATTAACTCCGGCCATTTTTTTTCCAAATTTCTGGCCACTTTTCACTTAAATCCATCAATTTTTGGCACAATAAACACCAGATCTGGCTGAACCAGTGATTTCTCTACATGATTTGGCAGAAATCTCACTGGATCCAACGAGGTCTCACCGGATCTTGGATGGATCTAACAAGATCTTGCTAAATCTTGGCAGATTCCGATGATTATCGATTTCACCCAAAACTAATAGCCACCTGCCAACAACCCGAACTGATGAAGCTATTACTGTTACGAGTCAGTTACAGGTAAGGGTGTGTATGGGTCGGGTTAAGAGAATTTTTTAATCCAATCCACCATGGTGGGTCAAAAAAAATTCAACTCAACCCAACTCATTACATAAGTCCAACCTAACCCACATGGGTTGGGTCAGGTTGAATCCATGGGTTGGATAATTTTTTTTTGTTACTATTATTATTAAATTGAGTAGAAAAAAATATGTCGCACTTGCCACATGAGTTGATAAACAAAATATACATTAATATATAAACTAATATTCCAACTTAGTTGTAAACAAAATATGTTTAAGTATCAAACTGAGTTGATAAACAAAATATAAATAAACTAGTATTCTAATTCACTTATAAACAAAATATACATGAGTTCTTAACTCAGTTATAAACAAAATATATTTAAAAATTAATTTTGTTTTATTAATTATATAATATATTTAAATATATATTAAAAGAACTAATAGGATTTTATATTAGTATATGATAGTAGGACCCGAAAAAATGCTCTACAACTGTTTTTTTTTTAATTTATTAAATATATAATATATTTTAAACATATATTAAATATATGGATGGGTCGAGTTTGGTTAGTTTGTAATTTTATGACCCAAACCTGACCCGACCCGCTATAATTTTTTTTTTTTGTAATCCAATCCAACCCACCAGGGCCTAAAAACCGACCCAACTCGACAGGTTTCTGCACACCCCTAATTGCAAGTTGGGTAAAAACGCAACCCGTCCAACCCATGGACAGCCCTAATGGTATATATTTTTTTTAAGAAAATTTTTATTTATTTATGGTACAATTGTCAATTGATGGATCCGATCCGACCCATTACCAGGATTAGGCAAACGACATCCGTGAGGTTTTACTTTTTATCAAACGGATTCTTAATTATTACTAAACCCCACGTTCTCTAGTTTCCTCTTTCACCTCGGACTCTGAATCGAGTCTACAATAAATCTTGTTTTTGTTTTCGTTTTCAACATAAATTTTCGCATATTTTGACCAAGTTCTCTGTCTGCGTCTTTCTCTATTTCTAAGCCCATCGAAGGATTAGGGTTTTGCTGCACAAAATTTCGAATTTCCACCCCCCCCAAAAAAAAAAAAAAAAACAATTCCTTCGATTCTCTCGGCATCTTCTCAGGTGTTTCATCAACTTTAATCTCAGCTTTTTGAATTCCGATTATTTCAATTTCGCTTATTTTTCATATAAACGAGCAGAGATTTGTACTCTAAAGTGTAAACTCTACATCGTTGACAAATCCTTGTAAGCCAATCAATCTTGTTGTATTGATCATAAGAGATTGATAGAGTTTATGAATTTATTCAAATTTTTTTGGAAGTATTATTCCTGTTTGCTTACTTAGAAATTGTGGGTTTTGACTGGAATTTTTTGTACCTATATGCTTATTTTGATTGCCATAGACTCATAGGTATATAATGAATTGGGTTTGTGTTATGGGTATGTGTTAATGTCTATCCTGATATAGTTTGCAATCAGAATATGTTGTTTGTGTGATTATCAGCTAGTATACCCAGTGTGTACTTGTTGATTTGTGAATAAAATTTATTACTTACATATATAAAAGCAATTAGAATTTGTTGCTGGGATTGCTGCTGCAGTATGATTAAGTGTATTACATATGGGTCTTCCATTTATATGTGTGGTTGTTGCCCTCTTTCGGTTTTTTGATTAGGTAGTAAAGTCCATGAAGTTGATTGGTTTTAATTACGTAGTACTATGTCCATACTGTGGAACACGTCATAGACATGTATGCAGCCTTGTCCATGTCCGACACAGACACACATGGGTTTTTCTTTGCTTTTTAAGGACCTAATTAAATACTGTGATACCAATTTTTGGATCAAAAAAGCTTCTTGGTTATAAGTTGATAATTCCTCAGTTATTGGTTATGCTGAAAAAGTATTTTAAGTCATTTCTGCCAAGTTGATGATAGTGTATTATTGTTAACAGCTATGTGGAGTTCATTTTTAATTATTTTTCTAATGTTTACATCTCTTTGTATGTAGAATCACTCTTTGCAAGATCGTTACTATTTTTCTTTTGAGAAAGTGACAACAAGATGGAGGACTGGGGTAATTCTTTATTTTCTGACTTCTAATTATGCCTGCCATTTATAACTTATAAAGTAACTGAAGAAATCAATTGATGAGAGCAAAAGTTAGTGTCCCCCATATACACAGGAATTGTACCAGAGCAACTACAAAGATAATCTAAAGTTACATACATCTAGAAATTCCTCCAAACTTGAAAAAGAGGACCACTTAGCAGCTATAGTCTGTAACGAAAGTCTAGTGAATGTGACTTCCTATTACATAGTGCTGCTATTCCGCTACATATAGTCTACTGCAAAAGTTTCTTATCTCAGGCCCAAACATTAAAATCTCTATGAATTCAAACATTCCAGCTCTGTGTATCCCCTTCTATCTAACTAACCAAAACTGAATACATTGATGCACTAAGAAGCACGGACACGATAAGGATCACAAGACGTGGTGACTTAGCAGTTAGCAAATTTAAATAATTTAGGACATGGTACAGTGAGATGGCAATAAAATAATTAAGAAATACATGTATTTAGATATATTTTATATATTTTGAAGCATATTTTTGGTTTTAAAAATAATAGTATCCGTCAAAATAATCAAAGAAGGGATGTAAAGAATTTGCATGCATGAACTGCAACAATAGTCAGTGTTGTTTTCTTGCAATTGTGGGCATAATATTAGTGAAGTTATTTCTAATTTTGCCTTTATAATATCTTTAGGTTTATTTTATGTTTTCTTTTCTTTTCTATTGGAGTCTGCTATATAAATTTACAAAGGCATATGCTCTTTCTTTTTTTGCCCCTCCAGAGGATGAGCAGATTCCACCTATCCCTACAAAGGAGCAGCCTAAAAGTAACTGGGATGATGAAGATGTGGACGATGATGGTGTGAAGGAATCATGGGAGGATGAAGATGAACCTACGCCGGTATGGTTGATGATTTAAATGCAATCTCTTAGACCCTTAGTATTTTCTTTCTTACCACACTTGTTGATTTGAATAGAGGGCCACATATTAATTGGTTGATTCATTAGTTAAATAATGAGGCATTTGTTGCATTTGTATCATTTGTTCTGAATTGAACAATTTCTAGAACCACTGAGAATATTATTTGTATTCAGATCCTGTTTATTGACCTTTCTATTTGATCAGTTCAATTAAAAAAATAATACACAATTTCTTGAAAATTGTTTTGCTATTTTTGAGTTTGGTTTTTGGAGGTAGTACATGGTTGTCCCCAGTGGTCTGGCCCATTTGGGGCAAACCAATAAGTCCAACTAACGTGGACCTTTCGCCAGAGACTGCAAATGATGGGAATCCTATCGATAAAGAAGAGGCATAGGCATCGCCTCTCGATCCAATCTGTCTTCCCTGGCTTCCCCAACACACTCTTGATACGAAAGAAACCTCCCGCCATAGAGAAGAGATTTAAAGTCTGGGTCCCCTCAATCACCCTTACCTTGAACCTGAACTGGTCAAGAGAGATGAACCCGCACCACATTTTCATTTTATAACCCTCGAACCGAAACCCCAACAAAAAGATGTAAATGTTGTCTTTCAGTGGTCCATTGTGGTGATTGCATAAATTCTCCCCTGCACATGTTGTTAATTGTTCTTTTTGTACTAAAAGTTTTTTAGTTTGGTGATTTTCCAAAGTATTATTTATTTCACTGTCAACTTGTTGGATACATATGTTTTAATGGAACGTGGATTAGAGCTTGCTATTATGCAGTTGTGGTCTTAAGAACTCTGTTATATGGAATGACATACCAATACCTCATGTTTATGGTGGTTGCTTTCTTTATATTATGCAAAATCTATTGTCTATATGTGATTGCCAGGCTCCTGAAACTAAACCTCCAGTTGAAAAGGCTCCAAAGAAAGTGAAAGCTGCTGAAAAGAAAGGAAAAACTGTTGAAGTAGTAAAAGAAGAGCCACTAGATCCTGTAGCTGAGAAACTTCGCCAACAACGGTAAAAGTTTAATTACTTCTTACTGCTAACAGTGGATTTATTTTCTTCTTTTGCATAATAAATTAGTTGTAGGCATGTCTATGTCTTATCTGATGAATGGTAAATAATATCCAGATAACCCTTGAAATTACGGGGCAGCAATAAATATTCTTTTTTACACTATCTGTCCTGAGCAGCATGATGTGTTAAAGTTGCATTTCCTTTTTACAATGCTAGACTCAGATTGTTGGTAACTGTTGATGCAAGTTGGTTTCTCTCATTACACTGCAACCTGCAAGTCTTATGAACCAACAGCTTCAAGTTGGATTCTCCTGTGCACAATAAAATTGATAATATCTAGAAAGCAATTAACTGAAACTGCGTCAATTGAGGTTTTGTTAAGTTTGAAGCTAAGTTTACAGCTGAACTGACCCTTATTTGAGCTGATTTCCCTAGCTCGATTGATGATTTTGTAGATATTCATGTGTGAGCATTGAAGGCAATGTTGATGGTTTGACATGTCTGTGTTAGGGCCTTGGGTTTGGTGGTATGCTCCCTCCAAGACTAAGGTTTGAATCCCCTTGGGTGCAAACAATTTCTAGGGGCCATGTCGTCCCATTGGCGAAGCCAATGACTTACCTGATCCGTGTGATGTGGGTGCATTACATTGGTCCGGTCGTCTGGGGTTTAAGTGGGTAAAAAGGCACGATGCTCTGCATGGCCTCCAGGTTTCCTCGTCATCAAAATAAAATTTCCTGCTAGGTTAGCTTAAATTTTATGAACTAAGAGGCTCGAAGAGAAAATAATAATTGTTCAATGCTGACATATATATACTGATTTGAAATTTTCTTCACTTGTCAATAATACAAATGGACCTTGACTGAATTTTTGTCTCCAAGTTACTTGGTATATGAGCTAAAATACTCCTTATCATCAATGTACTTGTTCCTGCTTTAGACCATAATTAAAACCTAAACCCAGTTCTTTGTCAATGCCTAAAGAATAACTTTAAAAAACCTTAAGCAAAATGAGATCACTATGCTGCTTAGCAAATAAAAATAAAAATTAGACCACTAAACTGGACAAAGAACAAAGTTGATAGCCCAGATCTTAAGTGCTTTTGTCTGTGTTTGGCATCCAGACGTGTCCCCCAACGGCCTTGTTTGTTATTCTGATCATAGTGCATAGTTGATGGTGGATGTTGCCCATAGTTTTGAACAGTTTGCTTGGTAAGTTTTTGCATCATGCTATAGGATGCACATTGTTCTGTTTTAAATTATGGGTTTGCCTGCATTTGTTTTTCTACTAAAGTTTGTTTGGGAGCAAAATCATTGAAAAACAAATGCAAATTATGACTTATTAGAATGGAATGATCCCTGCAAATTTGGAAGTTGTATATTTATCGTAATAGACAATTAGTGTGGAGGCTTGTAAAAACTTAATAATGGGCACATTTTATTTGTTTTTGGTATACTGAGAGGATGTTTACTGCAACTATATAGTCCATGACAGGCTGGTGGAAGAAGCAGATTATAAATCTACTAAAGAACTATTTGGTGAGAGAGGAGATGAGAAGACTCTTGATAGTTTTATTCCCAAATCAGAAAGTGATTTCTTGGAATATGCCGAGCTCGTATCAAATAAGCTGCGACCATTTGAGGTGTGTTATATTGTCTTCCTCTGTTTTGACCAAAGGTAAAGTGAATATCTAACTTTGTTAATATATATGTGCTTCTCTGATACAGAAAAGTTACCATTATATTGCCTTACTCAAGGCTGTAATGAGACTGTCAATGACTACTTTGAAAGCAGCAGATGCAAAAGATGTTGCATCTTCTGTCTCGGCAATTGCAAATGAAAAGCTAAAAGCAGAAAAGGAAGCAAATGCTGGTAAAAAGAAAGGTATCTTTTTGTATACTTTGACTTCCTGTATACTTAAAAGAGGATCCCACACGGGTCTGTAAATCCGTTGTGATGGATGGTCATTGACATATGTATCTTATGAATTTATCTCTCCATTGTTTCGGTTGGTGTCCTCAATTGTTCTGTAATGTGGAATTTATCAATAACTTGTCAATTGGTGTTTCTCAACTGTTTTTCCTTGCCTTGCAGGCTCTAAGAAAAAGCAGCTCCTTGTTGACAAGCCAGATGATGATATTGCCGTTACTTCCTATGATGCTCTTGATGACTATGATTTCATGTGAGTGTTTTGTTCCAGTCAGAAATGGGATTTTGCTTTTAAAACATTGAAGAAGGGATAACTTCCTCCGGCGTCCCCCTCAAATATTCACGAGTGTTATTGCTGTATTTGTTGAATAAGAGATTGTGGCAGATTGCCTTCCTATAATTTATGTTCAATTTTGCTAGTTTTGGAAACTAGTAGATCAACATTTGTCTGCTTATACTATATGTTGTGTTTGCCTGAGTCATTGAAAAATTTGTGACCCTGTCGAAAGTAAAATTACTAGTTATTGAGATTTTTTTATTTAAGTCCTTCTACATTGCGTTATCAAATATTTTAGATTGGATAAATGTGATGCACGTTTGAAGGGTCGCAAATAATAATGAATGGGAAAATTAGAAAAATAAAATGCCAACAGGATCTTTATTGACATGCCTGGTAAATAGCCACTGGTTAAACCCTACGCAAAATATCATAGTTGCTTTTATAATCAAAGGATAGATAGTTATAATAATTTTATTCATCAAGAAGCAGACACCATGAGTTTGAATCTATTAAATAAATAAATATATTTTATTCTTAAAAAATTTGCCATTTAATTATATTTTCTTCTTATACTCTTTATGCTGGCAAGATTTGAAGATGATCTTAAATAAACACAATTTTTATATATAAAAATTTTAAAATTTAAAGATGAATATAAATCTACCGTTTGCTTACATTTCCTTCTTATATTTTTATACTTGCAAAATTTTAATACAATCTCTTCTCTGTATAGATTCTCATTGTTGACAACTTTGCCACAATGTCGTCGAGCTATGAGAGCTAAGGATATATGTATTGTGCTTCAAAATTAATTATATTTCTCACTCTTTTTATAGGATTTGTTTATTTGCTTGTTTTTATTCTCATTTTGTTGTTACTTGTTTCATAAAGGAATTTGAGTGGTTCTCATTTTTAAATTTAGAAATAACTGATAGGAAATTGGGAATTATTTATGCATGTTTCATTGTTGTCGGTTTGTTTATTGTTGTGGGAATCAATTTCTTTACATTGTTGTTTGTTTCATCAAGGAACAAAGTGGATTCAAAGGGTGTTTTAGATCGAGAAGTTACAAAAAATTATGGGTTAAAGGCTTCAAAATTAATCCGATTACCAATTTGAGCATGATTGCCTACCTAAAAATGAACAACAAATAGTTTCACCTGATCTGGGAGTTGGTATTGGATGCGAGTGTTTGCCACTTAAATGGATCAGGTAAAGTTGTGGTTTGATCCTTAGTTTGAACTTAATCGACTTGTGATTACACATACATTTGATGTTCGTCATATTGCAATTCATGTTCATATATATATATATATATATATATATATAGAGAGAGAGAGAGAGAGAGAGAGAGAGAGAGAGAGAGAGAGAGAGAGAGAGAGAGTTGAGTTAGTGCAAACCGACAATAAAATCCATTCCCACACTTCCCCTCTTTAAAGCGGGGAAAACCTATGTGAGATATTTTGACATCCATAATCCGAGAGAGAGAGAGAGAGAGAGAGAGAGAGAGATATCTATATATTATGGTTTAAATTTTATAGATACATCCTATACACTTGTTATAAAATTATGATACCATCCCAAACACACACACCTCTCACACTCTCCCACTGTCACTCACCTATGCCTCCACCTCATCTCCTATGGTTTCCATACCTAATTTTTATCATATACATTTGTATAGTTGAGTTGTTCCAAATCAATAGATCCATTTGAAGCATGAGCATCACATCTAAACCGATCCCTTTTCTATTAGTTCTTACATATTAATTAATATTAATAAATACAATAACAAAAGTCTTATAATTTATTTGTCCAAAACCTATGCTTATGTCAATAAATTTTTTATCCATAATGAATTTATTTAATAATAATATCGCCTCTCATACAAGTTATGAAAAGAATCTTCTCAAAAAAAAAAAAATTTGTGAAAAAAATATATATTATTCAAAAAAACGAAGAAGTAAAATTCATTGAATATTGTATAAAAAAAAAAAATCACTGAATATTAAATGGATGCAGGTAAACCCAAATTGAAGACAAACACCGTACTACTGTTGTAGACTTTAGTCTTTGGTCTCTCTCTCTCTATCTCGGTTGCCAGCTTTGGAGCACCACTATATAAGGATCGCCAAAACGACGACGACCAGCGTCTCAATCATTTCATTCACTCTTTCATTTCTTTTAATCACTTCCCAAATTCCAAATCTTCCATCACCATTTCCGTACCAAAAATTTTCACACAAATTTCCAAGATTCAACATACACCTTTTTATTTTCTATTATTTTTTTAGTATTCAAAATTCTTAAATACACACAGACCAAAAAACCTCTTTTTTTTTTTTCCAATTTTGCTTCGAAGATTTTTCATCGATCGGAGCTCAAATTTGTACGGACATCCATGGCGCTCTCAGCTTCAGACCTACCGGCGATGTACTCGTTGCTCGCGAATTCAATGAGCGGCGACGAGAGCGTTCGCAAGCCGGCGGAGTCGGCGCTCTCTCAGTCCGAAAGCAGACCTGGCTTTTGCTCTTGCCTCATGGTACTCGCTTCTCAATCTTCTATTTCTAGGGTTCTTATGCGGTTTTTGTTTTGTTCTGCTCCCGTCGCAATCTAGCTCAATGCATGTCTATTTGAATTTGTGAAAACCTGTTTTGAAATGCGTTCGCAATCGTAATCGAAACCGTAACATTCATGGATAATGCAGGAAGTGATTACTGCTAAGGATTTAGCTTCTCAGGTCGATATTCGTTTGCTGGCTTCGGTTTACTTCAAGAACAGTATCAATCGGTACTGGAGGAATCGGCGTGATTCTTCGTAAGATTGTTAAACTTCATTTTTCATTTTTGAAAAGTGTTCACATTGTTGTGAGAATTAGTCTTGAAAAATTCATGTATGCTTGTAGTGGTAGAGACTTGAAATCTCTCTTATAAGTAAATTTCATTTTGATGTGTATTGAACATGTAGTTTTGGATTATAGCACCTCAGCATTTACAAGAATTAGCTTGATGATAGGTTTGAAAGGTTCTAGTAATGCTTGTTGTGGTGGAGATTTGGAGTAATAGTCTATTGTAGCTAGATATATTTATCTGTGTATAAAACATGTAATTTTAAGCATTTACAAGAAAGGTCATGTCCTAGTAGTGCTTGTTGCTGTATAGACTCTTTAAGTATTTTGTCTCTCGTAAGTATATGTATTTGTACTGCATAAAACATGTATTTTGATGATTGAATCTTGGCATTTACAAGAATTAGTTTGAGGATAGTCCTAACTCCTAAAAGGTTGTATACTGGTAGTGCTTGTCATGGTAGAGATTCAAAGTTATTTGTCTATTATAAGTAAAGTACATTCGTTAGCTATGTATAAAACATGTAATTTTTCAGTTGTAGGCTGGATGTGTAATGTGGAATTTTATGTTTCAGGGGAATTGGCAACGAGGAGAAAATACACCTGAGGCAAAAACTGTTGTCGCACTTGAGAGAAGAGAATTATCAGGTGTTTCCAGAAACTTGTTCTTCCTCTGCTGCTTATCGTTCTTCCTGTTTATAGAGTTATTTTTAAACATCTGTGTGATTTTTGGAACTATTTTAATGTATTGGTTTATTTTCATGAAATATCTCATGCTACTATCTTGAATCATGATTATTGAAGAAAATTAAAGCTACCACCAAAGTGGATTGTATTATTTAATTTATATTATTTCTTAACTCCACTTTCAGTGGCTACCATTTTGGAAATGGTTTATTCAAGGTGATGAACTAATAGACTGACTCCTAAATGAAGTGAATGGGGGCAATGCGATCATCCTTGAATGCCTGAATGAGCCCTTATTTCGTAGTGGCTATAATGCTGACTTCATCAATTCATGATTTGAAGATATATGATCTATTTTTGTATTATCTCCGATAGATTTTGAGGCTAATGATAGATGCTTTCTCTCTCTCTGACACACACACACACACACTTTAGAATGCCTCAACAATTTACTTGATTTTTTTTTTTTTTTTTGGTGTATCAATTCAATTGATTTAGTAATCATATTTGCTAATTTCCTGTGTTTACGATATTTGTTCCTATACAGATAGCTCTAATGTTGGCTGTGCTCATATCCAAAATTGCTCGAATTGATTACCCCAAAGAATGGTAAACATTTTGATCTCTCTCTTCATCAATATTCCAAAATTTTTGGAATTGTGAATGCTTCTCTAATAAATAAAACTTATGTTGATGAATGTCTGACTTAATCATTTTGTACTTGCATGAATTGTATACATATGAAGTGTCTAGTGTTAAAATACTTGTGTAGCTGAGACCAAATATCTGGATTGAACATGTGTTTTCCATAATGTATCCTTACATAAAAAAACTTACTTTTTAACATCTCTTAAGATGAATTGATCATCAGAGAGAGAACTTCTAATGAGCACTACCTAGTGATGTTTTGGTTGCAAGAAAAAAGGAATATACATGATAGAATTATGATTAAATGATTAAATCAATATTTCTTAATAACTTAAACTTTTGAGACAATTGGTAATTTATCATAGTATCAGAGCATGTTGTCTTGAGTTGGAACACCATCTCTGCTCTACCTTCCATTTAAAAAGTTAATCTCACATGTTGGGCCTCACATATTAAGGGGAAGTCTCGGTCCACATGTGAGGGGGGAGGGGTGTTAGAATTATGGCTAAATGATTAAATTCACCATTTCGTAAGATCTTAAGTTTTTGGGAGAATTGGTAATTTATCAATACACTTTTTCTCCATGCATTTTGGTTTATTTTTACTAAAGGACAAAATTTTCCTAGAACGTTCCTCAAACTTATTGTGGCAAATCAAATGAGCATCCTTGTGTACATTTAGTCGCATGACTTATATAATTCATGTGATTTGTTTAAGTGATGTAATGAGTCATTGAAATAAAAAGTCATTGAAATAAAACATGTGGAAGGTCATTTGAACCACCACGCAATTGGTTTTGGAGATTCCTCCAAATTGGTTTAGAGGAAAACTTTACCCCTTTACTTAACAATATGTGGTTTAGAAAGTGTAACCTAGCCATTCCAAGTTCTCTCTACACACATTATGCCTCCTGAAACATGAGCCTTTTATGTGCAATTTCTATCTATTACAGAAACAAAACATAACCAAGTAAACCTCATGGGAGTAGAATATCACTTCCCAAACCACAGGGTGGCAGGTGACCACGAGCCAAACTACATGGGATGAACTATAGTTTCTTCCAAAGAAGTAAACTTGTATTATTTTTGGTTGATTCTTATACGAAGGTTCAATTTTCTTTATTGGTTTTTTCTTCTTCCTCTATGTTGAGCTGGAGCAATATGCATAAAAGTTTTGTTGCATCATAATTATTTGTTGTTGTGTGTATATTTAACTTTCCATTATTATTTAGCAAAAAAAAAAAAATCCATCATCTTTTGATTGTTCACTATCCTTATCTGCCAACTCAATGGTTTATCCAGGCCGGAGCTCTTTTCAGTTTTAGCACAACAGCTTCAATCGGCAGATGTTCTTACTTCCCACCGGATTTTTATGATTATTTTTCGGTCTTTAAAGGAATTGTCCACTAAACGTCTTATTTCGGACCAAAGGAACTTTGCAGAGGTATGGGTTGATGTTATTTTTTATTCCGCAGATTCCTTTTCCCTTTTCCATGAACATAAGATTCCCCACACTCCCCCCCAAAAAAGGCCATTAAGAATTAGCTCTTATGCAATGCAGTTTCTGCACATGTTCTGTGGTAATGGAAGGACCGGCATTCATGAATATACATTACATATACATTAAAATGTAACTTCACATTTATGAATATTTTTTGGGCTGATTGTACTTACGGACTTTATTTTGCAGATTTCATCCCATTTCTTTGATTATAGCTGGCACATTTGGCAGAGAGATGTGCAGGCCATATTGCATGGTTTCTCTACTCTTTCTCAAAGCTATAATTCAAATGATCCAAATCAGCACCATGATGAACTTTATTTACAGTGTGAGAGATGGTTATTATGTTTAAAGATAATACGCCAGCTTATAATTTCTGGGTTTCCAAGTGATGCAAAACAAGTACAGGTAGTTATTCTCATCTAATGGATTTGTTTCTTTCTTCCTTTCTTTCTTTATTTATTTATTTATTTTTTATATTTTAATTTTCAGAGTTTGGTGCAACCCCCCACACCCTCTAAAAGCCGTTTTACTCCTTTCCTTAGTTTAGCTGGATCTGTTGAAGTCGATGTTTTAACTGACTCATCTTTTTTTTGCAGGAGGTCCGGCCAGTCAAGGAGGTTTCTCCTGTCCTCTTGAATGCCATTCAGTCATTTCTTCCATACTGTGAGATCTCTCTCTCATACTAGCACGTGCCCACACTCTTAAATATTGCAGTGATTTTGAATTGCTTTATGCCTCTTCCAATTGCTTTTTCCCTTGTTTTATATAAGTGTTTGAGTAAGTAATAATTAATTACTTCAACTAATGTAAATCTATAGAGACTCTTGCTTTTATCTATACCTACAGACAGTTTCACTTGAAACAGAACCCAGATTTGCAGTTAATTATAAAAGACAATGTTGGTATCAAAATATTGAATTACCTTTCTAGTTTTGTAAAAAATATGAGAACATAAATTAGTGTTTATATTGCCTTTTATGATTAACCTCATTGAACTTAATGATTATGAAATAGGGACAATTGAAGAAATAATAAAGGTTTAGTAAATTAGATTTACTTTCTTGTCCACTAAGTTTCCTTCAAATCCTAGATGTATTTATGATATGGGAAGCATAAGGAAAGATTTATTTTTAGAGTCAATTGTGTTTTTATTGGTCAACAAGATTTTATTAGGTACTATTTAGGTTGTTAGTATTTTATTTTATTAAAGTCAAGGTTACTTTTGAATTCAATAATTGGGTTTCCCATGTCGGTTATAATAAGGATTTATAAGTCTATATAGGCATAATATTCTACTCTTATTTCTTGTTCTATGAATTCAGTGTCGCATTTTTGGTTTATCCTGCGACAATTTAGATCTTAAAAATGAAAAGTTGACTTTTTAAAACCTACAACTTGTCAATTTTTATAAGTTAGACAGGGTCCCTTATTACTGTTTGTAAAGTGATGTTCAAGGTACATTATAATCAGCTATGGAATTTCAATTATTTGAGTTCATTGCTGGTTAATTTATTAGTGACATAGGAAGGGACATGTCAATGGTCTTTGTAAAGAATGGCTTTGGCATCTTTTCCCCCTACCCAAAAACTAGGGATGGAGGGTGGGCTGGCGAGGTCTCCAATTTAATCCTGTACAGCTGTATGTACTTAACATATTGTAGATGAATCCCATTTGATTTGCAATAGCAAATTTTATTTTCCCCTCATGCTTTTTTCCATCTGGTTTTCATACCTTTGGAGGGGATAGGAAACTAATCCCAATCCTTTCTCTTTTTTGTTCTCTCTCTCTCTCTCTCTCTGTTGCAAATTTTCAAGTAAGTTAATCTTTTCTGCATATGTTACCTTATTTTGCAGACTCATCTTTTCAGAAGGTATATCCTAAATTTTGGGACTTCACAAAGAGGGCATGTACTAAATTGATGAAGGTCTTAGTAGCAATTCAGGGCAGACATCCTTATTCATTTGGGGATAAATGTGTGCTTCTTCCTGTTCTGGATTTCTGCTTAAATAAAATAACAGATCCTGGGACAGATTTGTTATCATTTGAGCAATTCTTGATTCAATGTATGGTAATGGTGAAGTGCATATTGGAATGTAAAGAATACAAGCCTAGTCTCAGTGGTCGGGTGATGGATGAAAATCAGATTACACAAGAGCAGATAAAGAAAAACATTTCAAATGCTGTTGGTGGTGTATTGACTTCGCTTCTGCCCAATGAACGGATAGTACTCTTATGTAACGTATTGATAAGAAGGTATTGGTGCTGACTTCTGCCTCACTTCATTAATTTGTCGGGCCTATTATGGCTTGATTAATTCCTATCCACTTTTAGGCTATTACGCACTGAAAGGAAGGGCCCCAAGGGGAAGAATGCACGCATTTAACAAGTCAATATTACTTAATTCCATAACTCAATTATTTTTCCAAAGGCTCATGTAAAAAACTTCTTGGAAGGCGCAATCAATGCAATCAGTGATCTTGCTCGCCATAACTGAAATCCCTAGGGAAGCATTATGACAGAGCCAGGATGCACTAAGGTGCAAGGGCTATGGCATGATATTATTAGTGTTCTTCATCAGGCTTAGAGGTTTAAATTATTGTTCTAAGAGATATTGTTGATTCTGGGAGTGAAATGCATGGAGTAAGCTAGTACACCCGTTTGATGGCATTCATATATCATGACATGGAGAACTAATATTAAATAAATAAAATTGTCTATACTTGTAGTCTAGATGTAGATTTTGAATGCTGTTATTCTGCTAGAACTTTGTCAATAAAAAACCTTCAAATATACTTTGTTCCTCTGGTTATGGTGTCTGATTTCCAGAAAATCATTGTACTAAAACTGTGCTATTACTGTCTTGGTAGGTATTTTGTTTTAACAGCGAGTGATTTGGAGGAGTTGTACCAGAACCCGGAATCTTTTCATCATGAGCAGGACATGGTTCAGTGGACAGAAAAATTGAGGCCATGTGCTGAAGCTTTGTACATTGTACTGTTTGAAAACCATAGCCAAGTAGGTGGCGTTTTTCTTTTTTACAATTTCCCTTCTATAAATCTTTTGTTGTTAGTTTTAGTGCATAAGCTCTCTAATTATTTCTGATAAAGGATGTGTGCTTATGTGATCTTGACTTTTACTTTTAGCTGCTCGGTCCTGTTGTGGTTTCCCTTCTTCAAGAGGCTATGAAAGGTTGCCCGACTTCAGTGACTGAAATTACTCCAGGGTTGCTTCTGAAGGATGCTGCTTACGGTGCTGCTGCTTATGTTTATTATGAACTCTCAAACTACCTGAGCTTCAAAGATTGGTGTGTCCATTCTTCACTATATGCATGGTGTTTGGTCATTTCATGTCTTGCATAGCCTATCTAATTTGAGGTGCTATTAACTGCTGCAGCTGTTAAAATAATTTTGCAATCAGTTGGTACCGCATTGTTTAGCATTTGATGGATGCAATAGTTATTTAAAGCTCCTCAAAAACACTTAATTAGCATTATGGGGAGTCATTCTGCCCATTTTTTTATTTTTAAAATTTTTTTTTATAGATAACTTTCATAGAAGGCAAAAACAAAAATTTTAAGAGAAAATTAGGAAAATTTGTTTGGTTACCATCTTCATTTGGCTGATGTTTCATTTAAAATTGTTTTTCATAGAATTTTTCACTGTAGTATGGTTGAGCATTTTCATCATCCAATACGGTCATTCCATTTTATCATGCTTTTAAGTGTAATTGCTATACACGGACTTTTGACTTTTCTCCAGGAAACTATTTATTTCAGGTATAATGGTGCACTATCCCCAGAACTCTCAAATGATCATCCAAATATGCATATCATCCATCGTAAAGTTGCACTGATATTGGGACAGTGGGTTTCCGAGGTAAAATAATATTCTATGGAGTAAATGAGTTATATTAATTTTTAGCTTCTCAATTTTGTCAAGAGGATATTGCAAGGCAGAATAGACACTGAAAGATGCAATGAAGCAGTATTTCCCTCCTTTTAAAATCAATAGTTAGTCCAAGATTGTTGCTTCAAACTGCTATGCCATTGAAGAAATCATGCTTACAATGTTATTCTTACATTCAATGAAATCTAGCATGTGTCCTCTGCTTGTAAAAAGTGTGCGCTCTTGGCTGAAGTCATAAGCCAGTCCCTCTATAAGTTACTGTCTGTTTCAAGGCTATTAGTTGTGGTCTACCCTCTATGCCACTTTTGTGGATAATGGTTGGTTAGTTTCTTAGTTCTAATAAAAGGGTGACAGGGTTTTCTTATGTTGCCATCGGTGAGCCTCATTTTCAGGATTGGATACTTGCAATAATCTTTGAATCTATAATGCTCTATTCTTCTGAATTGACATTTGTTATGGCAATTCAATCCTGTGATAAAATATGCTTCCTCTTTTGGTTTTTGATAAGCCATTGTTTTTTCATACCTTAGTCACAAATAAAGAGGCATATTTGATGATCGATTTCTGATTTTTACACTTTTTACAGGTTAAAGATGACACCAAAAGACAAGTATACTGTGCTTTAATCAAATTGTTACAAGAAAAAAACCTTTCTGTCAGGGTATGTAGCATGGGTCCATTTTTCTTGAGTACATCACCTCTGCTGGTCTTTCTGTATAATTCTGACATATTCCTGCCTCCTAAATCTATATTATTGTATCCTGTTCAACTATTGAATTTCTGCATTCTTTTTCAAAGCTGGCAGCCTGTCGGTCTTTGTGCTTACATGTTGAAGATGCGAACTTTTCAGAACAAGAATTTGTTGATCTCCTACCAATATGTTGGGCTTCGTGCTTTAAGTTGGTTGAAGAAGTTCAGGAGTTTGACTCCAAGGTAAAACATAGGTTTCCCATCACTTTGATGTTTAGTACTTTGGGAGAGAATATTTTCTCATCAAACTTTTCCCCTTGTTGTTTCTTATTTAACTTTTGCTTTATTTGATTATATGTCGATCATGCTTCAAGTGATAAAACCATGAAGATTTGGTGTGCAATAGCAATTCTTTTATTTTCTTTTGATACAGGAATGCACCTGCAATTTTGCAGTGTATTTTCTCCTGTCTAAATGCTCTACAATTCTTTGAATCTGCATATTATCAAACAATTGGTTAGGGTTTTGCAAGAGCAAACTTTACTTTTGGATGTTATGTAAGATAAATTCAAATCTACAATCTTAATTATATTTTTTCTTGGTAATTTACCTGACGCTCTTGTTATTCTATCATTTATTTCAGGTTCAGGTTTTGAATTCAGTCTCTGTTCTTATTGCACATGTTAGTGAAGTCATTCCATTTGCAGAAAACTTGGTGCAATTTTTTCACAAGGTATTATACAGTAAGAGTTATGTCTAGTCATCTAATGCTTAGAAGAACTATGTATCATCTTTAAATAAATACGTATATATGTGTGTGTGTGATTAATTTCATCAAAAGATAAAGGCCATAAGGTGCGCAACCCTAGTACATGGAGAGTATACAAAGGAAATCCCAAGCAAAATATAAAAGAATAAAAGAATAAATAACAAAAATAGTTAACGGAAGCTCAAAGTGTCCAAGAAATCTAGAAAGTTTGTAGTAGAAAAAGTATGAGAAGACAATGTCCAATCATAAAGTCTTCAAAATTAAGAAACACAATGGAGCATCTTTCCAAATCTCCATATTGCTTGTCTATCCAAAACATCGCTTCCAGTACCATAACAATTCCAAAACAGAATAAGGCATTACCCAAAAAACGCCAAATAGACAGAAAACCAAAGACCACAACTCTTGAGCCACCACGCAATGTAGAAAGAGATGAGCCATATTCTCTTTGTTTCTTGCACATAAAGCACCAATCCTTAATGACCAACCCTCAGTTTCTTTAGATTATCTGTACTCAACGTCTTATCTAATGTCACACACCCCAAGAAAAATGCCATCCCTGTTGGTACATAAACTTTCCAAATGGTCTTCACTAGGAAGCCTTTGGATTCCAAAGGGATCCATTTCAGTTTATTTACCCCCACGGCATAATTTTGTAGCATACATGTCATCCAACAATTGAGTTATTGATTCTAATTCCCAATAATGCACCTCTCTAATGATCTCCGGATTCCAATAAAGAATATAATCTAAGAAGTTGGACCTTGGTGTGATGTCAAGTGTCTCTGTCCAAGCGATGTGTCATGAGTTCCTATCAGGAAAGTGATCTTTCAAAAAATTGGGAGCAAGGCTGCCTACCAACCACTCCTACTATATCCCATAAAAGCGAGAGCCTTGTGCACTGGGTACAACCTTTCCAATTGTGTACCATCTAATGTAATGATGGACGTAAAGATTATAAAATCCGAGTTTCTAATTGAGTTGACTAGCCATTGTAAGTCACTTAATAGAGATGTTGAATTATTAAGTTTGTTATAGTGAAATAAGTATTTGTCTGGAAACATTGTTCATCTCAGCAAACTTGGATTTTCACTTCATCAAAGGGGGAAGGGATATTTTTCAGAATCATTGGCTCTGCACTTATTCAAATTACATTCTTTTAGTTATTTTTGTTTTATTTCTTATTTGAAAAGGTTTGGGAGGAGTCTTCTGGTGAAAGCCTGCTGCAGATTCAGCTTCTTATTGCTTTGCGGAACTTTGTGGTTGCACTTGGTGGTCAATCACCCATTTGCTACAACATGCTACTGCCCATTCTGCAGAAAGGAATTGATATAAATAGCCCAGATGAACTTTTAGAGGATAGCATGCTGGTTAGTCTGCTAGTTTGATCTCAGTTATCTAACTGGCTATCATTTTGTTGTAGTGTAACATGCTAATTTCAATTGTTGTGATTGTGCAGTTATGGGAAGCCACACTTTCTCATGCCCCTTCGTTGGTGCCTCAACTATTAGCATGCTTCCCATGTCTCGTGGAAATTATGGAAAGAAGTTATGAACACTTGCAGGTTGGACTTACAGGATCTCTGATTATAATATCCTCCATGGGTGTGTGTGTTAATATATTCTCCATATATATACTATTAATTGGTGGATAGAACTTGTGTGTGATCTTTTTGCCATCTTTTATTAGGTTTAGTCATATGTATTTTTTTTTCCATTCTGTATTATCTAAAATTATACTCTCTATCACCTCCTTAATTTACTTGTCATTTTTCACTATTTCTACTAATGTTATTTTAGGACTTATTTTACCTTTTTTCATTTTATTGACTTGAATCAACTCACTCTTCCTCACTGGTGTATTGATTGCTCTCCTTTGTGCATGACAAACCATCTCTAGCGACTCTCTCATCTTTTCATTAATAGGGCCCTATCTTTAAGCTAATTTCTTTATTTTGAATCCTATCTTTCTTTGTATTTTCACGTATTCATCTTAATATTCTCATTTTAGGCTGTGTTTGGTTCGCGTAAAAGTATTTCCGGAAAATATTCCATTTTCCGGAAATGCTATTTTCCGGAAAGGAAAACGTTTTCATGTGTTTGGCTGTCACAAAATTCGTTTTACGGAAAATTAATTTCGGTGTTTGGTTCATTCAAACATTTTTACAGAAAATGCATCAAATTCGGCAAAAGAAACAAAACGCGGCAAAAGAAAATGAATCAAATCTGGCGGAGGAGAAGATGAGATCGCGCGGTGAAGGCGACATCGAGCGGAGGCGAGGTCGGTGCGATCATCCGACGAGCGGTGCGCGTCCGAAGAGCGCGCTCGTCGATCGCGCCGCTCGATTGACGATCGCACCGCGCGATCTCATCGATCGCAATCGTCGATCGCGCCGCTCGTCTAACGAGCGGCGCGATCTAGGCTCTCTCTTCTCTCTCTCTCTCTTTTTCCGGAAATGATTTGAAGTGAAAATGAGGGTGAAAAATCATTTCCGGGTCAAAGGTGAAAATATTGGTCAACTGGAAGTCATTTTCCGGAAAATATCATTTTCCGTGACAGCCAAACATGCGGGTTTGGGGGAAAATGATTTCCTGAATCATTTTCACCCAAAACAAACGCACCCTTAGCTACACTCATTTTATGAATGTGTTGCTTCTTAATAGCCCAACATTTAGTAACATAGAGCGTAGTTGGTCTTATAACATTCTCATTTCAACTACACTCATTTTAGCTGTGAAAAATTATATAAATCTTTCTTCATTAATTTAAGGGGAAAATGCACCTACATCACCCTGTTGTTTAATGCAATTCTATTTGAGTATTGACACCTCGTGGGTTTAAAATTTTTCTAATTATATACCTTGTGGTACTCAAATGTTTTCTTTACTCCTGTGTTTTTCATTTTCTCCCTTTATATTATACGTAATGCTGGTCCCTACTACCCCCCACCCCCCCCCCCCCCCTCCAAAAAAAGAAAAAACATTTTAAATGTCTGATGCCCTTGGACTTGGTTGTTAATTTGTTCTTTTTTGGCCTTCAACTGCTTGTTACTCTGTTACTTTAATATTCTTCTGTTACTTTAAATTAGGTTGCTGTCAGCATAATTGAGGATTACATTATTTTGGGTGGAACTGAGTTTCTAAGAATGCATGCTTCCAGTGTGGCTAGAATTCTTGATCTTGTTGTCGGAAATGTCACAGACAAAGGAATTCTCTCAATTCTTCCAGTCATTGATATTCTAATACAGGTACTTCAATTTCATATTGGGAAGTGCAGATTTTTAGGGTAGTAGATAGAATGAAGATGGAATATTTGGAGGTTGTAATTGAGAAGCCAAGACTGCCTAGTGCAATTTGACTGCAGATCTTCTTCTCCATCATCTAATCATGCATTTCTTTTAATGTCTAGAGAAAGTTTTCATATTGTTTCATGTAGTATCACTATATTCAAATTTATTTTTACATTTTGAAGCAAACTATATCTTTTTCACTTATTGGAAAAGTTATACTCCTCATTGGGTTCACTATGAAATGTCATTATTACTCCGTTTCTGTGATTGATACTCACATGAAATGAATTTTGTTAATGTTGACAATGGTTATTTAAAGAATCGTGTTGCACTTGTAGACGACTTTTTAGCATTTGCTGAATATATGGTGATTCCTCTTTAATAATAGATCCATCCAAGGGACCTCTTGGGTTGCTAGAAAACAATGTATTTGTTTCATTTTCCCCAGTTTAATACTTGTTTATGGTAGTTTGAAGGTTATAAAACCGTTATAGCAGTAATTTGATCTTAAAGTTCCAACTAATATCTTTTTATTTATTTTTGCTACTTTGCAGTGTTTCCCTGCTGAAGTGCCTTCATTGATCAGCAGTGTTTTACAAGTAAGTGGGATCTATTTTTGCTTGTGTTGATATACTGAATCCATCAAGAAGTCCCCTATAAAACTTACACTCTTTGTTCGATGCTGCTAGAAATTGATTGTTATGTGTTTGAGTGGAGGAGATGACTATGATCCTTCTAAGACCGCCGTTAAAGCATCTTCTGCTGCCATCCTGGCAAGAATTTTAGTGATGAATACCAATTACCTTGCTCAATTAATGTCAGAACCATCACTTTTGTTACTGCTTCAGAAGGCGAGTGTTCCGATTAAAGACAATATACTTCTTTGTCTGGTTGACATTTGGCTTGACAAGGTCAGTAGAGCATGTGTTTCCATGATAAGGATACTTTCAGTGATTGTTGAAGTGTTCTTTTGCACATCACTTGAATGTGGATTTTTTGAGAAACCTAGATTGCATCATTTTATAGATTCATAGCATGGACTCTGTGTATATAGACTTTGTTTTTTAAATTTAAGTGTTTCTGGCTAACCTTGATTTGAGAACTAAGATAAGTTTTGCTGAAAGACATGCTCTAACAGTAATATTTTTTACCTTACACTAACCCTTTCTGCCCAAAATAAAAAGTGAGCCTTTAACTTTTATGATATTTTTGAGCTCTAATTTATTTTCAAACTGACTGATTTGATCCATAAACAGAAATTATAACAGTTCAGTCTTGTACATAACTAATTTCTGACATTTATATCATAGTGACATACCTGGAATTAGAAAATTGTTATTATAATGATCTTAATGATATGAATATAAGTACAACACCTAAGATCACAAGCATTGATTTGACTACTTTTAAGTTCTTGCTTCATTTTTTTTTATTGCCAAATTATTTCTATTTGGTCACAGGTAGACAATGCATCTTCCACCCAAAGGAAGACATTTGGCTTAGCCCTTTCAATCATTCTCACATTGAGACTGCCTCAAGTCCTCGATAAACTTGATCAGATTTTGAGGTATGGATTCATCTTTGTATTTTACACATTATTTGCAAATGAATATTGGGTAACCTTTGATTAAGTCTTGCAATTGTGCCTTTTGATTTATACAGTGTATGCACAACTGTAATATTGAGCGAAAACAATGATTTATCTGAGGAAGAGTCCAGGTTGGATCTCTAATACTTAATTGAACTTGTTATCCAAATTCTCAGTTGTCATTTTAGAATCAGCTTCTATTCTTTGTTGTTATTTCTCTCTTTTGTGATGGCAGTGGTGAAAATATGAGCTCCAGCAGGTGCCATGGGGAGGGCACCATTCCGAGTAAAGAGTTAAGAAAAAGACAGGTGAACATTTTGGGGATATGCCTGAAAGTGCTGAATTCAGATGAATAAAACATGAATTTTGAATTTAGATGATGATGATTTATGAATAATTTGGTGATGGATTTGTTATTTGCTCTGTCAGATAAAGTATTCTGATCCAATCAACCAATTGTCACTAGAGACCTCAGTCAGAGAGAACCTTCAAACATGTGCTGCCCTTCATGGAGAATCTTTTAATTCCGCGATTGGTAACATGCATCCAGCAGCATTAGAACAATTGAAGAAGGCATTGAAGATGCCGTAGCTGCTGCAACACTTGGTATGATCTCTTATCAGTTGGTTCTCGTGTCCAGGACCCTTCAAATTTTCCACTGTTCCATAGATTGAGAAGATATGGGGTCAGTTTTTCAACCACCTGCAAATTTTATACTGATTAGGTATAATGTCTCTCACTTGTTATAATTTCTGTAATTCCCTCCAGCAGGTATTCTCCTATGAAAAGGTTGATGTTGAATGCATGTGCTCTTTTAACAATACGCCCAGATTGCTTTATGTTTTAAATGTAGGGATGTGCTTATATGTGCTATTTGCTAGCATCTAACAGGTGATATATCTATTCGTCCAGGTTATGTGGAAGCTTCTGTGCTTGGATTTGCGAGGTCTACATTCTTTCTTTTCCTTTATAATTGCCTGGGCTGGGTTTTAATCTCAATTATAGTTTCAAATTCATTTGTATGTGCAAATTTGATAGCACAAAACTTTGTAAATAGCTAGCGGATCTGCACTTGTCATTGTATACCGGGTGTAGAGGGTGGTGGTATTGAGTTCAGAGAAATGCAAATGAAATGAAATTTTTTCAGAAAGAGAAAAAAAAAAAAAAAAAAAAAAAGGAAAAAAAAAAAGAAGAGAAAAAGAAATTTGTGCTGTTCTTATGCTTATTAACCTCTAATTTCTCTCCATGGTCTCGTAAATTTCATCAAACCCTGAGATGAAAATAATCATGAAATTCCTCTGTTCTAACTTCTAAACACCAGACTCCCTTTGCTGAGAATTGAGATTTAAAATTTAGGTACTGTGCTATGTGGCACAGATGTTTGAGCTACAACTCTATTCCAAATATTAGACTTGCTTGAGCTGCTTTTATGCTGAACCCGGGAGTGTAACAAGTTGTGGTTCAGTATGCGTTTCCACTATTATCTTCAATAACAAAAAAATGTTAAAATACTGACAAAGGTTGTGTTGTGCATTTAGCCTTTGGAATTTTCTAGTTAATCTTTTCAACTATCCTAATAGAAGCCCGACCACTCTTGGGATAGTTAATCACTACTAAAAGCTTGGCTTAGGGTTTGTTTGGATATGCTGTTTTAAAAAATGCATTTTTTAAAAATGGTGTTTTTAAAACATGTGTTTTGACAACATTATTTATCAAATCACACTTAACCATTTGGTAAAACCATAAAAAAAAAGTGTGGTTTCTATAAATTGAATGTTTGGATAAAATTGGTGTAAAATGTATGTGGTAGGTGTAATTTACCAAAATGGGCATAACTATGTTGTTAAGGCTCCTTTGTCATCTTGTAACTTAAGGCATATAATAATAGCATCTTTTTTATAGGGTAATGACTTCTTATAAATATAAGAAAGAGATTTCTTAAAAATTAAAAAAAATAAAAGAAAAGGACACCCACTCTATCTCCTAGACTCCTACCACAATTTTTGCCCATGTGTGTCTTCTTTAGGCTTACCACCACATCACTACTTTTCTACTTGCTTGTCTTCCTTTTCTCATCTCTACAGCGCCACCCATTAATCTTCTTTAGCTCCATTCACCCTTGCCCATAAGATTCTAGTCAAGCAAAACAGTGAGGACAACTAATCCTTGCAATGACAACGAAGCAACAAGCTAATTGAGTCAAGGGAACAAAAAGTGAACAACTGGATGACAGGAGATAGACAAGAGGCACCTGGGCAAAAGCACAGAGTAGATCGATGGTGTCAAGCCAATAAATTTTTCTTTAGTATTTTGGTCATTATGCAATTTTGTGAGGATATTTTAAGAATTTCACACTTAAAAAAGAACTTTGATAGTAAACTCATTTTGCATTTTCACTAGTGTTTTTGAAAAAGCTTGAGCTCATCGTGTTTTGAAAATGCGAGTTTTTCGCAATTTGAAAACGTGATTTCATTATAAATGCAATGCCAAACGTTTGACTTTTAGCATTTTCATACAAAAACGCATGTTTTGATTATCAAAACGCTTATCCAAACGGGCTCTTAATAGAAATTAAAAATTGTCACAAAAGAAAAACGCTAAAAGGAATAAACTACAAGTCGTTTTGCCTCCCATTAACCAAAATACTTTGACTAAAATTCACAATCGCTATGAATTAGTGAATTACCTATTTCTCAAAAAAATAATTAAAGGCTCCTGTTAGCAAGAACACTAACGGATTTCTCAACAATAATGATCTTACGCAAAAAATTTCTTGTTGTTCTGGGCCAATGACAAATCTATAAATTTACAAGGACCCTGATACGGGACATTGGGGACGCATCAAATTTCTATGAATTACTTAAACTGAAACATGGTGTGTGATGATTGATTTAGAACCTTGAATATATATAAAAATTGGTACATCAAATCAAAGTAGCTATCATCTCTTTGCAATAGTATTGTTGTGTAAATGGCTTGCTAATGTCTTGGTTGATAAATATTCAAAATAAAAGGGGTCTAGTATATGTTATCCCAAGTTCTCAACTAATAATTTTGTTCCAAAAGTTTTATTCCAAGCTGCAATAGTCTAAACTTTTGTCATGTGACACATTTCTTGAAGGAATAAAATACTCTTAATTTTTTATGACACTATAATAATTAATTTCTATGTGTTTAATGTACTATACTTGCATTCATTTCTAGGTATTATCTTTTTATAGTTGGTGTACTAATTATTATTGTAGAAGGGAAATTTATATGATTCTTTTTTTTTTCTTTCTCCTTTTTTGCTCACAATAGGTTGGGAGGGAATTTAAATTTGAGTTTTTTTTCTGGCAATGGCACTAAAACTTAAGGGTCTTCAAATTTGTAAGGTTATTTTTAAAAAGAACTTCTTTGAAGCTCTAGTTTAGTTATTTTAGCCATAGTCAAAACAAAAATTAGAAAAACATTTAATTAAATATTTTTGAGTTCATTCAAACATATATTTATGTACTGAATTATATCAATTATAATAACTAGCTTATAACCCGCACAATGTGCGGGATACTTTTATTTATTACAAAAAACAAATCACATGTGAAAATTTAAAATTTTCATAATTAGATAATACCCACAAAAAAAAAAAAAAAAAAATTGCAAGAAAGAAACCTAAATTCAAGGAGTCTTACATAGAGACAGTGAAATGTAATCTTGAAATTTCTTGCTCATTCAACAAAATTTGAAATAGACCCAAAAAAAAAAAAAAAATGTTTTCCTTTATCACACATGCACTCAAGGAAATGAAAAAAAGTGATTTTTTTCTTTCTTTCTTTGGACTCCAACCAAGAGTTAATTATTTTGTTTTTCTATTAAAAAAAAAAGAGTTAATATGTAAAGCATGTTTCAAAGTTCCAAAAAGATAAACAAAATAAATTTAGAGTGGTCCAAGAGAGAAGCAAGTAGCAATGTCTTCAACTAACAATAATTAATAATTAAAATATCATGAAATTCAAATCCTAAAGTAATAACCTACGAATTACATCAACTACAATAGTAAATAGTCTCACAAATTTCACTTAACCCCCCCCCCCCCCCCCCCCCCCCCCCCCCCAAAAAAAAGAATTCACTTAGCCCCCCAAAAAAAAAAAAAAAAATCACATTCTCACTATAAGAGTGATTCCAAAAATGTAGTGCCACGAATTTATAACAAATTATCAATTTCACTTCTTTTTTTATGACAATACCTACTACACCAAAGGAAAATATAGACAATGTTTATAATGTAAAAATATGAAAAAGTAAGAAACCATGGGTGAAGCCTACCAATTGTATTAAAGCAACAAAATATTGAATAGAACCCAAATGAAGGCTAGTTTAACTGTGAAAAATATCAACGATGTATAAAAATCAAACTGAATATTACAATTTTTTGTATATAATTGAGAAATCTCAACCTTGTATAAAACTAAATATGTTATTCATTTAACTACTGATATAGATTGTCTATTTAAGGTAGAAAGATCATACGCTCTACCAGCACCTGTATACAAAACGTAAATAAATGAATACACAATTTATATGAGATAACACATCTATTACCAAGTTTATCCCCCATAAGTTTACGGAGATGTAATTTCTTTATGTCCAGCTCTTATGCTTTAGGTTTAATGTTATATCTTTAAATTATAAAATGCAACTTTTATATTTCAGTTATGGTTTAAATTTGATAATGCAATTTTCATGGGATCCTCTTCTCAACGATGTCACTCAGATTAATAACAATGGGCTACAGGCTTCAAACCTGTCTATGTTTTCTACTTTTAACTATCTAAGGATTGGAAACATTTTCAGTCCCCACTAACAAAACCATTTTAGTAAATAATGTAACTCAAAATATTAAAAAACAAATTAAGCAAGATGAATATGGTAATGCCTCTCTGTAACTTGACAATTTAAATAGACAATTCAATTATTTTTACATAAATATGCAAAATTAAAGATAAAAGCAAATCATTGTATCAAAAGATTCAAAACCCTCTGATTCAACAAATTTGAACCTTTTCACCACAATCTATGAAAGCACAAAATCAAAGAGATTTCAATAAAGTAAAAACTATACATTGGTCATACCATATCTTCTAAGACTTGGATTGCATTAAGGAAACGCCTTTCCACCTACAAACCCAGGTGAAAAAAATCAATAATAAATGAAGAGTGATAAGTAAACCTAAAATTGTTCTTGATGAAAGTTGAGTGAAAAGTTTGTAAACTCAGGTTGAAATGGTCATTCAAGAAGCATGATGCATATGCAAAAGGCAAAAACTCTTATGCTGATTGAAAAATTGCCAAAATCATATTAACCATATATCCAAAACCAAACCAAATCAAAACAACTATACTAAGCAGAAATCAATACTAACAGAAATACCTTGATTGGAAAAGCACATAAACATAAGCACTCAATAAGACAGCAAGAATCAAGATTAATTACACTAAAGTTCCTCAAATTTTTTAGGCTTTGCTTCAAAATTACACAAAGAGATAGATTAGATTATACACACACCCAAGTTATGGAATTCATGAAGCTTTTCACCCATTATTATGTAATCATCTATTCATAAAATAAATAAATAAAATTAAAGCATCTATAAGTACTCAATCCAAAACACTAAGACATACACAATAAAAACAAATGAATAAACAAAATAAACAAAGCTAACAACAAAAACATTAAAAAAGCCTGCCAATAAACTGAGCCTAATAGCCTGAGCAGTACAAAAATTAAAAGAAACCAAGTCTAATAGAACAATTTTGAAATATATGAGAAATTATTCTTAACGCAAAAGGAAAGCGTAAGATGCTCCCAAAAAAAAAAAACAAAAAACAAAAAACAAAATAAGCATTCTAGTAAATCAGAGACATATATCAATAGAGAAATAATAGTAAAATTAAATATCAAGAAGAAAAACAACAAAGGCGATCAGAGAAAATGCAGTTCAATCTGCAAAAACTCAATAATTAACATAAAAATCCAATAATTTTACTTACAAAAAATTACAAAATAACTGTACTCCCCAAACATTCACATTTTAAACCATCCATCTTACAAATATGGCTATTAACAAAACATAGAATACAAAAAATAGGTGATATTGGAGATTAGAGGATGGGTGATTAGAGATGGCATCACAAAATTGTCTCTAACAGCCATATATGAAAAAAGAGCCAACAGAAAATAACAAAACGCTATTCTAAAGAGAACCAAAAGCTCAGTAATTAACATAAAAAACTAATAATTTTACTTACAAAAAATTACAAAATAACTGTACTCCCCAAACATTCAAGATTTTAAACCATCCATCTTACAAATATGGCTATTAACAAAACATAGAATACAAAACATAGGTGATTAGAGATGGCATCACAAAATTGTCTCTAACAGCCATATATAAAAGAAAAGCCAATAGGAAATAACAAAAACTAAAGCAATGTCATCACTGAGCTAGTCTAAATTGTAGTGAAAAAAATTTGTGGAGAATTCCAACCTTCTATTAGGCTGCTGCAAAAATGGTAAAAAAACTAAAGTAATTCCAAATTTCCAACAATTTTATGGGACAACAATGGAATAATAAGATTTTCTTTGATAAAAGAAAAAAGAGCACAACTGTACATGCTACCAACATCAGCACAAACAAAAGTTAGAAAGATGGCAGTGAAAGCAGTGACAACATAAAAACATATTCCTCAAAATTTTTAGGCCAACTTATGTTTTGATATTGGGTAGCCATTATAAGGAAAATCTTATGCAAAATTCAATAGACATTATAAGGAAAATTTTGATGCATTCAAGCAAATATATAACTGATCTAGACAGTCACAATACAATTAACTACGCAATACAGACTCAGTCGAAAAATAAAAATAACTAAAAACATAGGAATCAGAGATGTAAAAAGTACCCTTTCCAAGCAATATTGATCAGTTCATGGTTGTTTGCTATGTTAACTGCATCCCACATTCACTGATATTTACTTCAAAGTTTTGTACTCCATTGTGATTTGAATCTGTAATATTTGAACATTCTAAACATTAGCAAATAGCAGAGTACTGGAGTTGTTCTTCCATGAAATCTAAAAGACCAAAACCCACAATCACCAAAAAAGAATAAATGCTATAGAGACCACAATCATAAATCAACAATCATAATGTATATGTGAGGGAAAACTCACAAAATCAAATTGAGTTCAAAACTTCAAATACACAGGGAAAAGAAAAAAAAGGAAAAAACCAATTTAATTAAGTATCCTAAAATCCAAAAAAATCATATATAAGTATATAACCCATATAGGCTCTTATAGAATCAAAATCCCATAACCTTGCCAGCAAGAAGAGTATTAATATAATATATACAAACATATATAAGAACTGTATACAGATATAAAAAGAAACCAACTTGAACTAATTGATCCTAAAACCCAAAAATTCATATTGGCAAATTATGGTCTTTTAAGAGAAAAACCCAGAAAATTTGCAGGATAGTTAACAAACATGAACAACGAAAATTATTCAATAATCCTAAATGGGTAAATATCATAAAATTAGTATTTTAAAAAATTATTTATGAAACATTAAAAGAAACAAAAAAAAAGGGTAGATTTACAGAAATTAAACACCAATTCAATAATTAAAAAGAAAACACAAATAGAAAAACACCTTTTTCGTGAATTACGCTTTTTCTCCTCGGTCAGTTGCAAAGAAATGCCGAATCGCTCGGCATGGCGGATCTTCTTCTGAATATTGAAAGCCGGGGATCCACATCAACAACATCCCCTACAGGCAGCGGCTACAATGCTCTTCGAATCCTCGCCGTACTTCATGTCAGAATCGACAATGGTTATAGAAGGCTGATCGGAAGCCTCATCGGTTGGTTCTTCCTCTTCTTCTTCTTCGAGGCGATCTGGTGGGCATGACAGCAGTAGTTGTAGTGTCACCGTCTAGGGTTTGTTTAGTGCTTTCTTCTGTAGTAGTAGTAGGGTTGAAGTTGAGTTGGTCTGATGAATCGGTGGCCATTGTGTGAGAGAATCGGAGATTGAGTGACTGCTTACTTCTTTCTCATCTAAATTTTGGATTTTGATTTTGGGGGAAGGATATGGTTTTGATTTTTGGGTTTCTGAGAAGAGAGAGGAGTTATGGGTTTCTCTCCTTTCTCCTTGAAATGTGTCGCCATTGTTGGAATCTCTCGGTCTCGGTCTCAGTCTCTCTGTGTGTTAGGGTCTTCGGCATGCCTCATCTCTCTCTCCTTTCTCCATGTACCACTCTCTCTTTCTTTTTTTTATTTTGATTTAAGCGGTTAGTTTCTTTTTATACCCAAAGGCTTCAAACAGTGTTTTAACATAGTGATATATTGTAATGTATCACTTTTTCCGGCAGCGCCTTGTTTTTTTTTTTTTTCTGTTTTTTTTTGTGGATAATCGGCTTGATCTCCCTTATAAGGGTCAGCGTATTGTTTTTTAATTTTTGGGTCAACAGACGCACCGTACGAATTTTTAAAAGAATTACCCCTCTACGTGTCAGTTTTTGAAGGGGGTATTTTTGCTAACGTGTCAACACCTAGTTAAAAGCTTCTGTTTTTATATATTGTATTAGATTAAATTAGATTTACACTTCCCTTTTATAAACGACTTTTTTTTTTTTTTTTTTGGAGAAACTTTTTGATTGACATGTAATATAACTAATTCTCAGATAAAATATAATCTAATGAGTATTATACCTAAACTATAAAGATAATTTCTTACAAAATATTTTTATATAATAAACTTATAATGTACTTGCACGCAGGGCATCTTCCACTCCATTATTGTTGAAAAAAATGCGAGTGAAATATAAATATATCTCACGTAATATGAATCTTTGTTAGTTTAGCGGTTAGCAGTTAGCACCCAAATAAACCATGCGTGATGCATCCTAGTCTTGGTTAATAAAATTTTCAATCTAACAAATTATACAGGCATGCAAAATCTTTAGGAATTGATTTGTAAAATGACCAATGAGTCAATTAGTCAATGACAACCACATTGTCTACAGTAGAGCCACTGGCACTGTGTTGAGAACGAAGTTTGTCAGAAATGAGAGAACTACATCGTAATCCCTACGCTGGGGCCAATTATTTCTCAAACATCAATCGTCACATTTTTACCATTGCTCCAATTGAAGCAAATTATCATCTATCTCCCATTCTACACTCTGTTGACCTGCAGTGCCAAACTCGATTGGTTTTTGCTTTTTGATAACAAGTCAAAAAGGCCATGCTCATGGGTCTTTACCCTCCTGAACCAACCATTAATTTCATCTCCTCTTCAATTCTTGATTGTAAGAGTGTATCTTATACAGCCTACAATGAAAATTCCGTTCTTTTCATGGCTTTTCTTGATCACCATATGCTCACTGTTTGTCAACTTTGGTGTCTTTGTCGTGTCTGACCAATGTCTTCATGATCAGCGAGATTGGTTGATGGGATTGAAGAACAGCCTCAAATTCAATAGTGCTTTGTCCACAAAACTGGTACACTGGAATCAGAGTCTAAATTGCTGTTCGTGGAAAGGTGTAACCTGCAGCGAGGAGGGACGTGTTATTGGCCTCAATCTGAACAACGAATCAATCTATGGTGGACTCCACAAATCAAGTAGCCTTTTCAGTCTTCAGTATCTCCAGAACCTGAGTTTGGCATATAACAAGTTGAACTCTTCACAAATTCCATCTCAGTTCGGCAATCTGACGAATTTGTTTTATTTGAACCTGTCAAATTCTGGCTTTGAGGGGCAGATTCCTTCAGAGATTTCGAACCTGAAAAGGTTGGTTACCCTTGATTTGTCTACCAATTTTTTGCTGAGTTATTCTATGCTGGAAATTAAGAAACCAAATTTAGCTACGCTGGTAAAGAATTTTGTGGAGCTAAAGGAACTTTATCTTGATGGTGTAAATATATCAGCGCCAGGGAACGAATGGTGTAAGGCCTTATCTTCTTCAGTGCCAAATCTAAGGGTGTTGAGCATGTCTGATTGTTATCTTTCAGGGCCTTTTGATTCCTCCTTACAGAAGCTTCAGTCTCTCTCAATTATTCGTCTCAATTTTAATCTCTTTAATGCTCCCGTTCCAGATTTTTTTGCAAATTTCGCAAATTTGACTTCCTTGGGTCTCAGTTCTTGTGGATTGAATGGAACATTTCCAGAAAAAGTCTTCCGGATTCTAACACTGCGGACAATTAACTTGTCAAATAATGAACTACTTCAAGGTTCTTTGCCAGAATTTCTTCCAAATGGTTCTCTTCGGTCACTGTTGCTTAGTGGTACAAAATTTTCAGGGGCACTGCCAGGTTCTATTGGTAACCTTAAAATGTTGTCCACAATAGTTCTTTCTGGATGCAATTTCAGTGGATCAATCCCGAACTCTATGGCAAACCTTACACAGTTGGTTTATTTGGACATGTCATTCAACAACTTCACCAGACCAATTCCATCATTCAGCATGGCCAAGAATTTGACAGAGATAAACCTTTCCCATAATGATCTAACAGGTAAGATTCATTCCCTTATCTGGAAAGATCTTCTGAAACTGGTCAGTCTTGACTTGGGTTACAATTCACTTGAAGGGAATATTCCGGACTCCCTGTTTTCCCTTCCATCGTTGCAAATATTACAACTTTCCAACAACCAATTTTCTGGTCGGCTTGAATTTAATGTTTCTTCTCACCTACTGAACACCCTTGATTTGAGTAGCAACAACTTGGAAGGGCCAGTACCAACGTCTTTCTTTGAACTTCAAGGTCTTAAGTTTCTCTCACTTTCTTCAAACAACTTTAACGGCTCCTTGCAGCTAAACAAGATTCAGCAGTTGAGAAACCTTTCCAATCTTAATCTTTCCTACAACAGCTTATCGGTTCAGTATATTGAAACTAATTCTTCATCATCTTCCTTTCCCCAAATTGCTACATTAAGATTGGCTTCTTGCAACTTGAAGACTTTTCCTCATTTCTTGACAAACCAATCCGAATTAACCTTTCTAGACCTTTCAAATAATGAGATTCCCGGAGAGATACCCAACTGGATTCAGAATCTTACTAATCTTCTTTACCTAAATTTCTCGTATAACCTCCTGGAAGGGCCTTTGCTCAATCTTCCTTCTACGTTAAGTTTAAGTATCCTAGATCTTAGTTCCAACAAACTCCAGGGGCAACTCCCAACTCTCCCACCATCTGCTACATATCTGGATCTCTCATGGAATAATTTCAGCTCTGTTATACCTGCTGGCATTGGCAGCTCCCTTTCTGTTGCTTATTTCTTATCTCTTTCAAACAATCAATTATCTGGCAGTATCCCTGTATCAATATGTGGTGCTATATATCTTAAAGTTCTTGATCTGTCAGTTAATTTATTGAGCGGCGCAATTCCCCAATGCTTCTATGAGATGGGTGAGACTCTACGGGTGCTGGATGTGAGGAGAAACAAACTCAGTGGCAATATATCTGATTCATTTTCAGTTAATTGTGGTTTACAAACTCTAAATATCAATGGAAACCAATTAAGAGGAGTGATACCAAAGTCTTTGGAGAATTGCAAAAACTTGGAGGTCTTGGATATGGGGAACAACCAACTAAGGAATGTCTTCCCATGTAACTTGAAGAACATATCCTTATTGCGTGTCCTTATCTTGCGATCTAACCAATTTTATGGGTCCATTGATTGTGGAGGGCCAAATACCTCTTGGCCGATGCTTCAAATTGTTGACATGGCTTCAAACAACTTTACTGGTCAGCTTCCAAGGGAATCCCTTTCTGCCTGGAAAGCAATGATGGATGATATCCAGTACCTCCAAATTCGAATCCAACAATTTGATCATATTTATTATCAGCATTTGATAACAGTTACCATTAAAGGTTTTGACATCGAGCTGGTTAAGATTCTAACTATATTCACCGCAATTGACATTTCCAACAACAATCTTGATGGCCCAATACCAGAAGAAATAGGAAAGATCAAATCGCTAGTTGTTTTCAACTTGTCGCATAATGCTCTTACTGGCCACATTCCACCATTTCTGGGAAACTTAACTCAGCTGGAATCATCGGACTTGTCAAGCAACAAGCTTACAGGGGAGACCCCTGTGCAACTTGCAGATTGTCTTACTTTCCTGGAAGTCCTAAACCTTTCATTCAATCTCTTGGTGGGACCGATTCCATTTTTCAAGCAATTTGCTACATTTTCGGAGGCATCCTATGAAGGGAATGAAGGATTATGTGGATATCCTTTGAATAAAAAGTGCACTCTAGGACCAAGATCGCCACCTCCAACATTTCAAGAAACTCATTCGAATTCTGAAGAAATTCATTTGAATTTCATAAGTGTTGAACTAGGATTTATTTTTGGTTTTGGGATTGTCATTTGACCCCTTATGTTTTATAAGAGGTGGAGTACATGGTATTTCATACACGTTGATGACATTCTTATCAGGATCTTCCCTCAACTGAATCTTGGAATCAAATACCGTCGAAGATGAGCACACTTGAATCAAGGGCGGAGGCACTAATGATAGGGGAGTTGCAGCAAAGTTGTGTGGTACTAATGGTAGTTTATCTTTGTTTGGCTTGCTTATTTTGTGGCTTATTTAGTTTATTTGGTTAGGTATAAGCATCTAATTTTCTAGTTATTTGAATAAAATGCTGTATCATGTTTCTCAAAAAAAAAAAAAAAAAAAGAAGTTAGGTGTGGGTACAACTTTTAGAGCATTACTTTTTAGAAGTATAATTATATGTTTACTCAACCTTTTTTTGTTGTTGTTGTTGTTGTTGTTGTTTTTTTTTTTTTTTTTTTTTTTTTTGCTGAATAAGACAATATATTAACACAAAAAGGAAAGCAGAGACAAATAGAAGCAAGGGAAGGGGAGAGAATTAGCCTACACCACCTTCCAAGAACCCAGAAACAACAGAGAGAGTGGGGGACCAAAACTATTACAAAAGTAAGCTCATTGGGCAAGGGAATGAGCTACAGAGTTAGAATCTCTAAAAATAAAGGAGGCATTCCAACATACAAAAGAGTTTAGAATCAACCGGATATCCTCTATTATAGCATTGATGGACTAGTGGGGAGTTGTGGATGGGTTTATAGGATAACTTTTATCACTGATTGGGCATCTCCTTCTAGCACAACTCTATCAAAACCTTCTTTGCGGGCCAAACTAGCTGCTAAGAGAGTTGCTTTGGATTCCGCCCATAAGGGTTCACCTGGGCATTCTTCTTGAGACTCTGCTGCTGCTATGGATCTGCTGCTATCTCTGCAAACCACTACCAGCACCACCTTATCAAGCTTCACTGCTACATCAAAGTTACATTTGATCCATCCAAGAGGAGGGGGCTTCCATGAGGGAGAGTTCTCTTTTTCTCCAATAATCAATTGCCAAGCTTGCTTGTGTTGAATAAATACCTTATTTATTTGGATGGAAAGCTTGATTGAGTCTACTGGTTGGTTTCCCCACACTGTTTGGTTTCTATTCATCCAAATTTGGTCACAGAGAACTGCTGCAAAAAGAGTAAACTCTTTTGCTTCCTTGCCTTGGATCTGTAACATTTCTATTGGATTTATTATAATCTTTATCCACTGATCTATACTCATATCTTTGAATACACCCATCCTGCAGTGGCCCATGTGTCATGCAAAAGTTGTTACTTTTTATTTAATTTTATGTTTTCTCTTTAGGTTTCGATGTATTTCAAAAAAAAGCTGCAGTAAAGAAGAAAATCAAAGAGATTGTGTAGGTATATAAATTTGAATGAGATTGCTGAGACATGTTTGCGTGTGGGGTTCTCTGTTGTCATACTATGTAATCTCTGCATTAATAACATTTTTGTCGGAATAAAATTGTATTCAACGGTGAATTCCATAATATACATATCAAATAAAATATGTGGTGACAGACCAGGTAGGCATTCTCCCAGCTGCATATGGCACTAGTTTTGGTACTATTAATTGACATGATTTTCCTGCATTTTTTGTATATGGCACTAGTTTTGATGCTATTAATTGGATAATTGAGATCAGATGATGGCTGATAAGTTGCAGCATATTTTCAGTTTTTCACTTTTTAACTGCTGCAAGTCCAGGAAGAGCAATGGCAACATCCCTGCCTCACTGGCGGGGAGATTGGGAAAAAATATGAAGTGGGGCAAGTAGAAGCTTCGGGGATACCGTTGAACTTATTTTATTATTTGCATTATCCATATATCTTAGATGCACGTATTCAAACTTGAAATAGCAAGAGAGTCTGATAAGAACATCAAACATGTATAAGTTCCTATATTCTAGGAGTATATCTGATTGTAACAACCACATTGACATTGACAATGAGGATGCCTTCTTCCCGTGTTACTTCAGGAACATATCCAGGTTACATTTCCTTCAAATTGTTGACTTAGCTTCAAACAAATTTACTGGTCAGCTTCAAAGAGAATAATTTTCTACTTGGAAGGCAATGCTGGATGATGAGGATGAGGTTCAGCCAGTAGTTCTCACACATCCAATTTGAACTCCTAGAATCAATTATACTATAAAGATGCGAAAACAATTACCAGCAAAGGCCTATAAGTTGAGTTGGTGAAGATTCTGACTGTCTTCACCTCGATTGAGGTTTCCTACAACAATCTTGAAATCATTGTATGTCCTAAACTTGTCACATAATGCTTTCACGAACTCAATCCCACCTTCTTTAGGAAAATTGAGTCATCTTGAGTCACTAGATTTGTCTTACTATCCTATCAGTTCTAAACATTTCTTTCAACCAATTGGTGGGCCAGATTCCTCAAATTAAGCAGTTTGCTACATTCTTTGGAAAATTCCTATGAAGGGACCGAAGGATTATGTGGACTGGATTCCATTTGAATGTGGAGTGCACATATGATCAGCCAGGATCGTTGCCTCCAACATTTGAAGAAACTCAGTCAAAATCTTGGGTTTGGACAGATTGGAAGAACTGTGCATCATAAATGGCTTGCTAACATGTTGGTTGATAAATCTTCAAAATAAAAGATGTTTAGGAACCTCATATGTGAGAGCATTAGATTCCACCATGTTGCCCATTCTTTGAAAATTCTTTCGTTTTGCGTTCCATTCATTTAATTAGTGTCAGTTGTTACTATTCTTTGAAAAAAAAAAGTACTATACATTTAGCCTTTCACCTAAGCAAATTTTTAAATGAATTGTTTAATTTTTTTTTCTTATTTATTTATATTCAACAACAAATAATTTTATTTCCGTAATATTTAAATTTTAAAATAATTTTGGTGCAATCACTCAGCAAGATATATATATATATATATATCTTTAAAAAAAAAAAAAAACTTCAAAATAGATGATATTGTGCATAATAAATGGTTGATAAATTTTCAAAATAAAATGAGTTTAATATATGTTATACCAAGTGTGGGGGCAATTTTTGCTTCAAGGAAATTCATGTGTACTCCTAGGCAATTTTTGTGCTTGTCCCACATTGGAAAGAACTCCTCCCCCTTACTACCTTATAAGACATGAACCAATGGTTGAAGAGTACCACTAGTTTCAACCATTGGTTCATGCCTTATAAGGTAGTAAGGGGGAAGAGTTCTTTCCAATGTAGGACAAACACAAAAATTGCCCCCACACCAAGTTTCCAACTAGTAGTTATTCAAAATAATAAAATACTATTCAGATCAATATTATCAATCGCAAAGTTACACCTGATGTAACTCTACAAAAATTACACCTTTTTAAAAAAAACATTAAATATGATTCTTTCCATCTTATTACCTAATTAATACTAGCATTTTCTCTCTCTCTCTCTCTCCTTATTTATTGCTTTCCAAGAGATAATATTTTGTTCAACACAACTTAAACAAAAAAATTAATTTTCTGGTTAGACTGTGTTGAAGTAGCAGATAACTTTTTTTTTTTTTTTTTAATCAGATAACTTTTTCTCACCAGATAAATTTTTTTTTTAAAATTCCATATATCATAAAAAAATATAGCTATATCCAGAAAAAACGTTTAAAGTACTTTAAACACAATCTAAAGTTAAATTCCATATATCAAACGCAGTCTAACCAAAAAAAGCATTTAAAGTACACAATATAGCTTGAATTTAAACAAAAAATCTATATATTCCATTCTTTTATGATATATCCATTATATTTTCAAATTACACAGCATAGCTATCAAGTTTTCATTCCTCTTCTTATGTCTCCCCTCACACTTCCATGTTGTCAAACTCAAACATACTATTAGAATCAAGGATGAATCCAAAACTAAAGGACCTAAGTAGTTGTTAGGCAATTCGTGATTCCTATCTTATGATTTGGAAACACCAATTTTTCCATAGGGATCTAAACGCAGCCATAGCTGCTGATAACTTTGATAGCTATGTTGTGTACTTTAAACGTAGTCTAAAAAATATATATGATATATGGAATTTTAACGCAGACTAATCAGAAAAAAGTTATGAATATATATATATATCAGTAGCTATGTTCTGTTTAGTGTATGATAGGCTCAGACTTTCTTTTTTCCTTTTTTTAAGTCTTGTTTTGTTTTTGTTTTCTTTTTTAAGGACCAATTGGAAGTTTTTTTTTAAAAAAAAAAAAAAAATTATGGACCTTTTCTTTTATTTTGTTTACTGGTGTTTGGCAGCCATAGCCCACCAGGGTGGCCCCTGTGTTCAAAAACTTTCTTTATTTTCTATTTACACAAATATATACTTCTACTATCTTCGCCGTAAATTTAAAAAAAAAAAAAAAGAAGTTATCTGACAAGAATAAGTTATCTAATATTTAAAAAAAAAAAAAAAGTTATCTGCTCCAACGCAGTCTAACCAAAAAATTACAGTAGTAGTAGTTTTTTTTTTTTTTTTTTTTTTAAGTTGTGTTGAACAAAATATTATCTCTTGGAAAGCAATAAATAAGGATAGAGAGGGAGAAAGAGAGAGAATGCTAGTATTAATTATGTAATAAGGTGGAAGCAATAATATTTAATGATGTTTTTTTTAACCATTAGATCTTTTATAAATCTACAGTCTAAAAAAAGTGTAACTTTTGTAGAGTTACACCAGGTGTAACTTGAACCCATCTCATATTATATTATATTAATGATATATAATATAATTAATTCTCATTTTTAATGAAATTCTCAAATATAATACTATAGGAGCATTATACAAGAACTATGAAGAATTCTTTTTACAAAATATATTCATTCATTTAATTTTAATATTTTATAACGTACTCGCGCGCAAGACATCACAAATAGTACAGGCATGGGAATTATGAAATGAGTCGATGACAACTCAACTACGTTGTCTACGCTAGAGACAGTGTGTTGAGTCTAAGAAGTTTGTCCGGAAGCTTATCACCATTACTCCAATGGAAGCAAAGTCCCAATCATCTACATCCCATTCTTGACCTGCTGGTTGCCGTGCCAAAGTCTTGGTTTTGGGTCTACCATGACTTGAGCCACAGTTCATAAACCTGAACCAACCATTAATTTCATCACCCTTTCGATTCTTAATTGTACGAGTGTTTCTTATACAAACTCCAATGAAAATTCCGTTCTTTTCATGGCTCTTCTTGTTACCCATATGCACACTTGTTGTCAACTTTGGTATCTTTTTCTTGTCTGGCCATTGTCTTCACGATCAGAGAGACTTGTTGATCGGATTGAAGACCAGCCTCATTTTCAACAATAATTCGTCCAAAAAATTGGTGCACTGGAATGAAAGTCCAAATTGTTGTTTGTGGGAAGGTGTAACCTGCAGCGAGGAGGGACGTGTTATTGGTCTCAACCTGTTCAATGAATCCATCTCTGGTGGACTTGACAATTCAAGCCTTTTCAGTCTCCTGGATCTGACAAATTTGAGTTGTTTAAACCTATCAAACGCTGGCTTTGCGGGGCAGATTCCCTCAGAGATTTCGAATTTGAACAGGTTGGTTACCCTTGATTTGTCTACCGATTCATTTTTGAGTTATTCTATGCTGAAAATTGAGAAACCAAATTTATCTACGTTAGTTTAGAATTTTGGGGAGCTAAAGGAGCTTTATCTTGATGGTGTAAATATATCAGCGCCAGGGAATGAATGGTGTCATGCCTTATCTTCTTCACTGTGGAATCTAAGGGTGTTGAGCATGTCACGGTATTATCTTTCAGGGCCTTTTGATTCCTCTTTGTCAGAGCTTCGGTCCCTCTCAATTATTCGTCTTGATGGTAATCCTTTAATTACTCCAGTTCCAGAATTTTCTTCAAATTTCATAAATTTGACGTCCTTGAATCTCATTTATTGTGGATTGAATGGAACATTTCCAGAAAGTGTCTTCCAAATTCTTACACTACAGAAGCTTGACTTATTAAATAATGAACTACTTACGGGGCACTGCCAGATGCAATTGGTAACCTTACAATGTTGTACAGATTATATCTTTCTAATTGTAATTTCAGCGGGTCAATCCCAAACTCCATAGCAAATCTTGTTCAGTTGGTTTATTTGGACATGTCATTCAACAGCTTCACTGGACCGATTCCATCATTCAGCATGGCCAAGAATTTGACCCAGATATACCTTTCTCATAATAAATTAACAGGTCAGATTACTTCCACTCATTGGTGTTGGGTTTTGTGGAGCCTAGTTTTGTTTGATTCGGTTTGACGATCCGACCCGACCTAAATAATGTTGCGTGGTTTTTAATGAGAGATTTATTAAGGCTTAGTCCGTGGAGTGGAGGCCCCCAAGAAATTTTTTTTGACCCGTTTAGCCCATTGTGGAACCGCCTTTTGTAATTAGGGTTTTTTAGTGTGGTGTTGTTGCCGTGTTTGATATAGAGAGAAAATATTATAGCCGCAAGTTGTACTCTGTATTCTTCCCTGATAATAGTGAAATCCCTGCAACTTCGTGGACGTAGGCAAATTGCTGAACTACGTAAATATTGTCTTGTGTGTGTGATTGTTTTTCTTTGGCGTGTGTTTTCTCTATTTTTGTTTCTCACAGGTTAGGAATTAGGTAAAATTCCCTACAATTGGAATGATCTTCCGAATCTGGTTAGCCTTCACTTAGGTTTCAATTCACTTGGAGGGAGTATTCCCGTCTCTCTGTTTTCTCATCCATTGTTGCAGACATTGGAGCTTTTTGACAACCATTTTTCTGGTCAACTCAATTACTTTTCTGTTTCTTCTTACCTACTGGACACCCTTGATTTAAGTAGCAACAACTTGGAAGGGCCAATACCAATGTCTATCTTTGAACTTCGAGGTCTTATGGTTCTCTCACTTTCTTCAAACAACTTTAGTGGCTCCTTGCAGCTTAATAAGATTCAGCAGTTGAGAAACCTTTCCAATCTTGATCTTTCACACAATAGCTTTTCGATTGAATATAATGAAATTAACTCTTCATTATCTTCCTTTCCCCAAGTTTCCACATTAAAATTAGCTTCTTGCAAGTTTAAAACCATTCCTGATTTCTTGAGAAACCAATCCAAATTAACCGTTCTAGACCTTTCAATTAACCAAATTCCTGAAGAGATACCCAACTGGATTTGGAATCTTACTAATCTTCTTCAACTAAATCTCTCCTATAACCTCCTGGAAGGGCCTTTACCCAACCTCCCTTCTACGTTAACTATCCTAGATCTCCATTCCAACCAACTCCAGGGGCAACTCCAACTCTTCCACCATCTCCCACATATCTGGATTTCTCTAGGAATAATTTCAGCTCTGATATACATGATAACATTGGCAGCAACCTTACTTTAGTTGCTATCTTATCTCTTTCAAACAACCAATTATCTGGCAGTTTCCCTGAATCAATATGCAGTGCTACATATCTTCAAGTTCTTGATCTGTCAAATAATTTATTGAGTGGCACAATTCCCCAATGCTTTTATGAGATGAGCGAGACTCTAATGGTGCTGGATGTGAGGATAAACCAACTCAGTGACAATATATATGATTCATTTTCAGTTAATTGTGGTCTACAAACTCTAAATCTCAATGGAAACCTATTAGAAGGAGTGGTACCAAAGTCTTTTGGGAATTGCCATTTGAAGGTCTTGGACCTGGGGAACAATAAGATAAAGGACGCTTTCCCATGTAACTTGAGGAATATATCCTCATTGCGTGTCCTTATCTTGCAATCCATTGATTGTGGAGGGCCAAATAACAAATGGCCGATGCTTCAAATTATAGACCTAGCTTCAAACAGTTTTACTGGTTGGCTTCCAAGAAAATCCCTTTATGCCTGAAAGGCAATGGTGGATGATGCCTGTAAGGTTGAATTTATTCAATTATGTGTTGGCTTTATTCCATATCAAATTTGCTTGTAATTTAGTAATTAGAAACATTGTATTTATGTGGGAATTATGTAAGGGTTGTGTGTGAGAGAGTGTGAAGAATTGATTAAGTGTGTGCATCAAAGAGCATCTCGCGACTGACTCGCGAGTGGCGACTTACCAGAAGTGTCACACATGTGAAGCATGCAGGAAGTTGAAGGGTCAGGACAGCTGGATCACTACTAGACAAAAAATACAGTCTGGCCATTCTGTTATTTGGCAACTGGAATTTGCGACTCATCCCAGTCGCGAGTCACTTGCCAAAGTACCCTGTTTTGCAGAAAAATTACTTTTCATATTCCTTCTCATACCCTACTATAAATACCATTATACCCACAAAATGTAGAGAACTTTTAGAGAGAATTTTGATAGAGAAATCCCAAAGAACAACAAGATTGATTCATCCACAAATCTTATACATTTAACTCTTCAAATTCCTCTACTCTCACCCTCTCCATTGTCATACCCTTGAGAGGATCTTTAGCCAAATCCTTATCTCACCATATTCATATCAGTGAGAAGGTTATTTGGTGCTTGGGAAGTAGTTCAAGAGAGAACCAATTCATTTGGTTGATGCAATGGGCTTATTGCGGGATCCAGTAAGTTAGAGAAGACAAGATTTGGCTTAACCTTGTTGGAGCAAGAAGCTTGGAGGGCTTAGGTGCATCGGGTAAATTAAGCTTGGAGGGTCTATTGCTATTCATGTATCCCAAATGATTTTCTAGTGGATCATTTTACTGCTTGGAGGGCGACGGAGAGGTTTTTCGCCAAGTTCTTTGGTTTCCTCTTCAATAACACATGCCAGTGTTATCTTGTGTTTGGTTCTCTCTATCCTTACTCTTTGCTTTTAATTACTACTGTGTTGTGATTAAATTATGACTTAGAATAGTTTGCATGTTTGGGTATAGCTTATATATATCATTCCGCACATATATTGTTTGAATATGAGCTTGTGTTGGTAATTTTGAATTTGGGGGTCTAAATATTTACAAGTGTTTTACACATTTAGTGAGCTTTCAATGCCCAATCACAATTTGAATTCCTACAATTTGGAAACTTACAATTCCGTCAAATTTATTATCAAGATGTGATTACAATTATCGGTAAAGGTCTAGACATTGAGCTGGTTAAGATTCTAACTCAATTCACTTCAATTGACTTATCTTGTAACAATCTTGATGGGCCAATTCCAGAAGAATTAGGAGCGCTCAAATTGCTACTTTTTCTCAACTTGTCGCATAATGCTCTTACTGGCCATATTCCACCAATTCTAGGAAACTTGACTCAGCTGGAATCATTAGACTTGTCAAGCAACAAGCTTACAGGAGAGATTCCTATGCAATTTGCAGATAGTCTAACTTTCCTTGCAGTTCTAAACCTTTCATTCAACCAATTGGTGGGACAGATTCCATTTTTCAAGCAATTTGCTACATTTTCAAAAGCGTCCTATGAAGGGAACGAAGGATTATGTGGACACCATTGAATAAAAATTGCACTCTAGGGCCAAGATCGCCACCTCCAACATTTCAAGAAACTAATTCGAATTCTGGAGAAATTCATTTGAATTTCTTATGTGCAGAACTAGGATTTATTTTTGGTTTTGGGATTGTCATTTGGCCCCTTATGTTTTGGAAGAGGTGGAGTACATGGTATTTCAAACACGTTGATGAAATTCTTATCAGGATCTTCCCTCCATTGAATCTTGGAATTAAATACCATCGACAAGCACACATGAATCAAGGGCAGAGGCACTAATGATAGGGGAGTTGCAGCAAAGTGTGTGATAATAATGGTAGTTTATCTTTGTTTGGCTTGCTTATTTTTGTGGCTTATTTAGTTTATTTGGTTTGGTATAAGTATCTAATTTTCTAGTTATTTTGAATAAATGCTGTATCATGTTTCTCCAAAAAAAAAAAAAAAAAGAGGTATAGGTACAACTTTTAAAGCATTACTTTTTTTAAGTATAATTATATGTTAAAGCAACTTTTTTTGTAAACCCTTAATTTATTTATCTATCCATCTTGCAGTGGCCCGTATGTCATGCAAAAGTTGTTACTTTTTATTTAATTTTATGTTTTCTCTTTAGGTTTTGATGTATTTCGAATAAAAGCTGCAGTAAAGAAGAAAATCAAAGAGATTATGTAGGTATATAAATTTGAATGAGATTACTGAGACATGTTTACATGTGGGGTTCTCTATTATCATACTACGTAATCTCTGCATTAATTGCATTTTTGTCAGAATAAAATTGCATTCAAAGGTGAATTTCATAATATATATATATATATAATTAAATATGTGGTGACAGACCAGGTAGGCATTCTTCCAGCTGTATTTGAGTTTTATTTTTTATTTTTTTTATTTGAGTTTTTATTTTTTTTAATTTTATTTTTATATATTATAAAAAATATTCGATGAGTAAATAACTGAAAATAATAAAACTTCCAAGAAAAAAAGTGATGATGGTGATTTTGACATGATTTGGCTGCATTTTTTGTATATAGCACTAGTTTTGGTGCTAGTAATTGGATACTTGAGATCAGATGATGGCTGATAAGTTGCAGCAAATTTTCAGTATTTCACTTTTAACTGCTACAAGTCCGGGAAGTGCAATGGCAACATCCCTGCCTCACTGGCGGGAGATTTTGGACAAAAAATATATTGAGTGGGGCTAGTAGATGCTTTGGGGAGGGGTGGATTGAACTTATTTTATTATGTGCATTATCCTTGTATCTTAGATGCACTCATGTATAAGTTCCTATATTCTTGGAGTATATCTGATTGTATCAACCACATTGAGGATGCCTTCTTCTCGTGTTACTTGAGGAATATATCCAGGTTACATGTCCTTCAAATTGTTGACCTAGCTTGAAACAAATTTACTGGTCAGGTTGAAAGAGAATCATTTTCTACTTGGAAGGCAATGCTGGATGATGAGGATGAGGTCCAGCCAGTGCCCACACACATCCAATTTGAAGTCCTAGAACTTAGTCAATTATACTATCAAGATGCGATAACAATTACCAGTAAAAGTCTATACATTGAGTTGGTGATGATTCTGACTATCTTCACCTCAATTGACATTTCCTGCAACAATCTTGAAGGACCAATACCAAAAGAAATAGGATAGCTGAAATCACTGTATGTCCTAAACTTGTCGCATAATGCTTTCACAAACCCAATCCCACCATCTCTAGCAAAATTGAGTCATCTTGAGTCATTGGATTTGTCAAGCAACAAGCTTAATGGGGCAATACCTATGCGACTTGCAAATGGACTTACTTTCCTACCAGTCCTTAAACTTTGTAAATAGCTTGCGGATCTGCACTTGTCATTGTATACTGGGTGTAGAGGGTGGTGGCATTGAGTTCACAGAAATGCAAATGAAATATAGTTTTTTCAGAAAAAAAAAAAAAAAAAAAGCGGTTCTTATGCTTATTGACCTCTAATTTCTCTCCATAGTCTCGTAAATTTCATCAAACCCTGAGATGAAAATAATCATAAAATTCCTCTGTTCTAAACACCAGACTCCCTTTGCTGAGAATTGAGATTTAACATTTTAGGTACTGTGCGGTGTGGCACAGATGCTTGAGCTACAACCCCATTCCAAATATTAGACTTGCTTGAGCTGCCTTTATGCTGAACCCGGGAGTGTTACAACTTGTGGTTCAGTATGCGTTTCCACTATTATCTACGACAACAAAAAAATGTTAAAATGCTAACAAAGGTTGCCTTTGGAATTTTCTAGTTAATCTTTTCAACTATCCTTATAGAAGCCCGACCACTCTTGGAATAGTTAATCACTACTAAAAGCCTGGCTTAGTAGAAATTAAAAATTGTCACAAAAGAAAAACGCAGAAAGGAATAAACTACAAGTCGTTTTGCCTCCCATTAACAAAAATGCTTTGACTAAAATTCGCGATTGCTATGAATTAGTGAATTATCTATTTCTCAGAAAAATAATTAGAGGCTCCTATTAGCAAGAAAACTAATGGATTTCTCAACAATAATGATCTTACCCAAAAAATTTCTTGACTTACTGACCAATGACAAATCCATAAATTTACAAAGACCCTGATATGAGACATTGGGGACGCATCAAATTTCTACGAATTACTCAAACCGAAACATGGTGTGTGATGATTGATTTAGAACCTTGAATATATACACAAATTGGTGCGTCGAACCAAAGTAGCTATCATCTCTTTGCAATAGTATTGTTGTGTGTATCATAAATGGCTTGCTAATGTCTTGGTTGATAAATATTCAAAATAAAAGGGGTCTAGTATATGTTATCCCAAGTTCTCAACTAATAATTTGTTCCACAAGTTTTATTCCAAGCTGCAATAGTCTAAAGTTTTGTCATGTGACACATTTCTTGAAGGAATAGAATATTCTTAAATTTTTTATGACACTATATTAATTAATTTCTATGTGTTTAATGTACTACTTGCATTCATTTCTAAGTATTATCTTTTTATAGCCGGAGTACTAATTATTACCGGTGTACTAATTATTATTGTAGAAAGGAAATTTATATGATTCTCTTCTTCTTCTTCTTCTTTTTCTTTTTCCTTTTTAGCTCACAATAGGTTGGGAGGGAATTTAAATTTGAATTTTTTCTGGCAATGGCACTAAAACTTAAGGGTCTTGAAATTTGTAAGGTTATTTTTAAAAACAACTTCTTTGAAGCTCTAGTTTAGTTATTTTTGCCATAATCAAAACAAAAATTAGCAAAACGTTTAATTAAATATTTTTGAGTTCATTCAAACATATATTTATGTACTGAATTACATCAATTATAATAATTTACACCTCCTTTTTTAAATGACTTTTTTTTATAGAAACTTTTAAATTGACATGCAATATAACTAATTCTCAAATAAAATATAATTTAATGAGTATTATACCTAAACTATAAGATAATTTCTTAAAAAATATTTTTATATAATAAACTTATAATGTACTTGCACGCGGGACATCCTCCACTCCAGTATGGTTGAAAAAAATGCGAGTGAAATATATAAATATATATATATATATATCTCATGTAATATGAATCTTTGTTGGTTTAGCAGTTAGCTGCAGTTAGCACCTAAATTAACCATGCATCATAGCCTTGGTAAATAAGATTTCAACCTAATAAATTATAAAAAAATCTTTAGGGAATGATTTGTAAAATGACTAATGAGCAGCAATGAGTCAATGAGACAATGACAACTACTTGTCTACAGTAGAGCCACTGGCACTGTGTTGAGTACGAAGTTTGTCAGAAATGAGAAAACTACAATGTAATCCCTACGCTGGAGCCAATTATTTCTCAAACATCAATCATCACCATTTTTACCTATACTCCAATTGAAGCATAGTATCATCTGCCTCCCATTCTACACTCTGTTGACCTGCAGTGCCAAACTCGAGTGGTTTTTGCTTTTTGGTCACAGGACAAAAAGGCCGTGTTCATAGGTCTTTACCCTCCTGAACCAACCATTAATTTCATCACCTCTTCAATTCTTGATTGTAAGAGCGTATCTTATACAACTTCCAATGAAAATTCTGTTCTTTTCATGGCTTTTCTTGATCACCATGTGCTCAATGTTTGTCAGCTTTGGTTTCTTTGTCGTGTCTGACCAATGTCTTCATGATCAGCGAGATTTGTTGATCGGGTTGAAGAACAGCCTCAAATTCAACAGTACTTTGTCCACAAAACTGGTACACTGGAATGAGAGTCTAAATTGCTGTTTGTGGAAAGGTGTAACCTGCAGCGAGGAGGGACGTGTTATTGGCCTAAATCTGAACAACGAATCGATCTATGGTGGACTTCACAAATCAAGTAGCCTTTTCAGTCTTCAGTATCTTCAGAACCTGAGTTTGGCATATAACAACTTCAAAAATTCTCGGATTCCACCGGGGTCTGGCAATCTGACGAATTTGAGTTGCTTAAACCTATCAAATGCTGGCTTTGCAGGGCAGATTCCCTCAGAGATTTCGAACTTGAGCAGGTTGGTTACTCTCGATTTGTCTACCCTTTCTTACTTGAGTGATAATATGCTGAAACTTGAGGACCCAAATTTAGCTAAGCTAGTTCAGAATCTTTCGGAGATTAAGGAACTCTATCTTGATGGTGTAAATATATCAGCACCAGGGAATGAATGGTGTCAAGCTTTATCTTCATCAGTGCCAAATCTAAGGGTGTTGAGCTTGTCTGATTGTTATCTTTCAGGGCCTTTTAATTCCTCCTTATCGAAGCTTCAATCCCTCTCAATTATTCGTCTCTATAGTAATCCCTTTAATGCTCCAATTCCAGAATTTTTTGTAAATTTCACAAATTTGACGTCCTTGCATCTCAGTTTTTGTGGATTGAATGGAACATTCCCAGAAAAGGTCTTCCAAATTCTTACACTGCAAACACTTTACTTGTCAAATAATGAACTACTTCAAGGGGCACTGCCAGATTCAATTGGTAACCTTGCAATGTTGTCAAGAATAGATATTTCAAGTTGCAATTTCAGTGGATCAATACCGAACTCTATGGGAAATCTTACTCAATTGGTTTATTTGGACATGTCATTCAACAACTTCACCGGACCAATTCCATCATTCAGCATGGCCAAGAATTTGACAGAGATAAACCTTTCCCTTAATGATCTAACAGGTAAGATTCATTCCCTTACCTGGAAAGATCTTCTGAAACTGGTCAGTCTTGACATGGGTTACAATTCACTTGAAGGGAATATTCCGGACTCCCTGTTTTCCCTTCCATCATTGCAAATATTACAACTTTCCAACAACCAATTTTCTGGTCGGCTTGAATTTAATGTTTCTTCTCACCTACTGAACACCCTTGATTTGAGTAGCAACAACTTGGAAGGGCCAGTACCAACGTCTGTCTTTGAACTTCAAGGTCTTAAGTTTCTCTCAATTTCTTCAAACAACTTTAACGGCTCCTTGCAGCTCAACAAGATTCAGCAGTGGAGAAACCTTTCCAATCTTAATCTTTTCCTACAACAGCTTATCGGTTCAGTATATTGAAACTAATTCTTCATCATCTTCCTTTCCCCAAATTGCTACATTAAGATTGGCTTCTTGCAATTTGAAGACTTTTCCTCATTTCTTGACAAACCAATCCAAATTAACCTTTCTAGACCTTTCAAATAATGAGATTCCTGAAGAGATACCCAACTGGATTCAGAATCTTACTAATCTTCTTTACCTAAATCTCTCGTATAACCTCCTGGAAGGGCCTTTGCTCAATCTTCCTTCTACGTTAAGTTTGTTAGAGATATATTAGCCCATTAGCATAGGCCTAAGTCTAATTCTACTTTGTGTACAAGCCAAGTCTCCTACTTATATTAGAAGTCTATTAGTCTAGGGTTTAGTCTACTATATATACGCATGTTATGAGTTATTGTAACATATGATTTGTACTACATTATAATATATTATTGATGTAGCTCTTTAGGGTTTCCTCCGTGGATGTAGACCGTTAAGCTGAACCACGTTACCCTCGTGTGCTATTGTGTTCTATACTTTATGCTTTCGTTTTTGCATCCATACTAGCATATTCAATATGGTGTATCGATGCTAATATTTAACACGGTATCAAAGCCAGGTTGCGATCTTGGGACTTGTGGGTTATGGGCCCACCACGCTTCCGCTGCGCAACTCTAATCAGAGCTACCTTCTTGTGGCCATGGTTTTTTGTCCTTGCGGTATATTTAAGAGCAATCTTTGTCTTCCTCGGTGTTTTTTTCGCTGTGTTCATCTTCTTTGGCTTCCTACTGGTATCATCAAAACTCTCCGGTATAGTCATGCCACCGTTAGAAGTCGCATCAACACTGCAAGACTATTGCCTTCCTCAAACTACCATCACAGAGCCAAACTTCATTCAAGGGATCTTCTCAACTTTATCAAATCTTAAGATTTCATCAAACTTCCATCTTGAGTTTGAGAGGGGGTGTTAGAGATATATTAGCCCATTAGCATAGGCCTAAGTCTAATTCTACTTTATGTGCAAGCCAAGTCTCCTACTTGTACTAAAAGTCTATTAGTCTAGGGTTTAGTCTACTCTATATACGCATGTTATGATTCATTATAATATAGGATTTGTACTACACTATAATATATTATTGATGTAGCCCTTTAGGGTTTCCTCCGTGGATGTAGGCCGTTAGGCTAAACCACGTTACCCTCGTGTGTTATTGTGATCTATACTTTATGCTTTCGCTTCCACATCCATACTAGCATATTCAACATGGTGTATCAATGCTAATATTTAATATGGAAACCCTAAAGGGCTATATCAATAATATATTATAGTGTGGTACAAATCCTATATTACAATGAATCATAACATGCGTATATATAGTAGACTAAACCCTAGACTAATAGATTTCTAATACTAGTAGGAGGCTTGGCTTGCACATAAAGTAAAATTAGATTTGGGCCTATGCTAATAGGATAATATATCTCTAAAATGAGATTTGATAAAGTTGAGAAGATCCCTTGAATGAAGTTTGGCTCTGTGACGGTAATTTGAGCAAGGCAATGGTTTTGCAGTGTTAATGTGACTTCTAACGGTGGCATGACTATATGATAATGCCTTAAAATGTATACTTGTTATATGTTTATGTGGACGTTATCTCCTTATCATTATGCTTAATTTGTATAATTAAGTCATGATTTGCATTAGTCCATATTATTTATTTTTACATAATTTCTTGAATAAGATGCTATTCATTATGTGTAATTTTCTACTTTCAGGAAATCATGTGAAAAAGATGAGTTTACAGGAATTTGTGAGAGAATGGAGGCCAAACTAGAATTAAAGTGGAGCTAAAGGACCATGCTTAAATGTCTAAGGAGGTGCAACTAGAGTGCTAGGATCGATTGCCATGATTGGAAACTTCAAATAAGGAAAGAAATCAAAGAGGCAGAAGAAAAAATCTGATTTGAGTACTGATCAGTATTTTGGGCATATTTCTCTCCTCAAAAATCCAATTGATACAAGACTAGATGGGTTGGAACCGTGACTTAAATATCTACAACTTTGCAGTTTTGAGTTTTTCGAAATTCTCAATTTTTGAAGGCCGAAATTAACTCACAAGTTACTGCTGTAAACCTGGACGGAAATTAAAATAGTATTAGTTTTATTTTTCTTTGGACACTTAGACATTAGGGTTTTGAAGGGAGGCTGTGTAGAATGAATTTTGGCAAAGAAAACCTTGTATTTTTCTTTCTCTAATGGTAGTCTAAACTCTTTGCTAGGGCTAGGGGTTATATTTCTTCTATACGGTATGAATATTCAATGTGATTCTTTCTAGGATTTTATCAATAACATATTTGATTGTTCAATTAGATTTTTTTTGATGTGTTAGTTCTTCCATGCTTTCAATAAGTTCAATCATGTTTTTCTTATTGTTTAAATGAATTTCTAATAGTTTCAAATAGAAATCAGGTTTTAAAGTGAATGAGTTTTTCTGAAAACTTTTCTAATCACATTATTAATCGAGGTTATCATGCGTTCTTGAATTGTCTCAGTTCAACCGAATCATAAGTTTTTAATTGTATAAGAACAATCAATTATGAAATAGATATTTTCCTAGATCACAAAGAATCTCATATCGATATAGAGAAACACCCTGATGTCCTAGTATTTACATTATTGATTTAAATCAGTTTTTATTATTATTCTTGTTAACAATCACCTAGCAAAAGTACTTTTCTTCTTCACCAAAATTGTTATTTAATTATATTGTCTTTGAATTTACCTTGCTCCTTGTGGTTCGACCTCGGTACTCCGAGAATTATATTGCTACGATCTCCTACACTTAGGAGTGAGCAAGTACTGTACCGGAGAGTTTTGACGGTAACAGTAGGAAGTCAAAGAAGATGAACGTAACGAAAAAAAACACCGAAGAAGACAAAGATTGATCTTAAATATACCGCAAGGACAGAAAACCATGGCCATAAGAAGGTGGCTCTGATTAGAGTTGCGCAGCAGAAGCGTGGTGGGCCCATAACTCCCAGGTCCCAAGATCGCAACCTGGCTCTGATACCATGTTAAATATTAGCATTGATACACTATGTTGAATATGCTAGTATGGATGCGGAAGCGAAAGTATAAAGTATAGAACACAATAACACACGAGGGTAACGTGGTTCAGCCTAACGGCCTACATCAACGGAGGAAACCCTAAAGGGCTACATCAATAATATATTATAGTATAGTACAAATCCTATGTTACAATGAATCATAACATGCATATATATAGTAGACTAAACCCTAGACTAATAGACTGCTAGTACAAGTAGGAGACTTGGTTTGCACACAAAGTAGAATTAAACTTGGGTCTATGCTAATGAGCTAATATATCTCTAACAAAGTTTAAAACAATTTATTTGGAATATGAAATTCCTGCTCAATTTTAGTTGCTAAAGCAATAATTGAAACGAAAACTAGCAAAATATAAAAGCAAAATTAACAATACATGCAAACAAAAATATAAAAATTATTATTATTATGCAATTAAATTAGTCAAAATAATTAAATATTTTTTAATTCATTCAAATCATATATCGTATATTGAATTTATCGATCACAATATTTTAATTTAATAATATGATTAATTCTCAAATATTTTTTGATAAAGTTCTCAAATATAATGTGAGCTAGTGAAATATAAATATGTCTCATTCAATATGAATGTTTGCCGGTTTAGCACCCAAATAAAGCGTGTCCTAGCCTTTGTTAATAAGATTTCAACCTAACAAATTGTACAGGCATATTTAGGATTGAGCCAATGACAAGTTTACAACTACACTGTCTACGCTAGAGACAAGTGTGTTGACTGACTTGAGTCTACGAAGTTTGTCCGAAAGCCTATCGCCATTCTTGACCAGCCGTGCCCATTGCAAAAACCGAGTGGTTTTGGGTCCACCAAGACTTTCGAGCCACAGCTCATGAAGGCCATGTTCATAGGTCTTTGCAATCCTGAACCAACCATTAATTCCATCACCTCTTTAATTCTTCATTGTATTACTGTTTATTATTACAGCCCCCAATGAAAATTCCCTACTTTTCATGGCTCTTCTTGATACCAATATGCTCACTTTTTGTCATCTTTGGTATCTCTGTGGTGTCTGGCCAATGCCATGGCGATCAACAATCCTATTTGCTCGAATTAAAGAACCGCCTCTCCAACAATACTCGGTCCACAAAACTGGTGCGTTGGAATGAAAGTGCCGATTGCTGTTTCTGGGAAGGTGTAACCTGCAGCAGAGAGGGACGTGTTATTGGTCTCAACCTGTTCAACGAATCCGTTACTGCTGGACTTGACAGTTCAAGTAGCCTTTTCAGTCTCCAGTATCTTGAGAACCTGAATTTGGCTTATAACTGCTTCAACAGTACCATACCAACGAAGTTTAGAAAGCTGAAGAATTTGAGGTACTTGAATTTGTCAAATGCTGGCTTTGCAGGGCAGGTTCCAAATGCGATTTCACGTCTCACAAGGTTGGTTACTCTCGATTTGTCTACCCTTTCTTTCTTGAGTGATAATACGCTGAAACTTGAGGACCCAAATTTAGCTATTCTAGTTCAGAAGCTTTCGGAGATTAAGGAACTTTATCTTGATGGTGTAAATATATCAGCGTCAGGGGAAGAGTGGTGCCAGGCCTTATCATCTTCATTGTCAAATCTAAGTGTGTTGAGCATGTCAAATTGTTATCTTTCAGGGCCTCTTAATTCCTCCTTACAGAAGCTTCGGTCTCTGTCAATTATTCGTCTTGATAATAACAACTTTTCTGCTGCTCCAGTTCCAGAACTTTTTGCTGAATTCAGAAATTTGACAACCTTGCGTCTCAGTTCTTGTGAATTGAATGGAATATTTCCTGAAAAAATCTTCCAGGTTCTAACACTGCAGACACTTGACTTGTCAAATAATAAACTACTTCAAGGTTCTTTGCCAGAATTTCTTCCAAATGGTTCTCTTCGGTCACTGCTGCTTAGTGTTACAAAATTTTCAGGGGCACTGCCAGATACTATCGGTAACCTTGTAATGTTGTCCAGAATAGATCTTCTTGGATGCAATTTCAGTGGATCAATCCCGAACTCTATGGCAAACCTTGCACAGTTGGTTTATTTGGACATGTCATTAAACAACTTCACTGGACCAATTCCATCATTCAGCATGGCCAAGAATTTGACAGAGATAAACCTTTCCCATAATCATCTAACAGGTAAGATTCATTCCCTTATCTGGAAAGATCTTCTGAAACTGGTCAATGTTGACTTGGGTTACAATTCACTTGAAGGGAATATTCCGGACTCCCTGTTTTCCCTTCCATCATTGCAAACATTACAACTTTCCAACAACCAATTTTCTGGTCAACTTGAATTTAATGTGTCTTCTACCCTACTGAACACCCTTGATTTGAGTAGCAACAACTTGGAAGGGCCTGTACCAACGTCTGTCTTTGAACTTCAAGGTCTTAAGTTTCTCTCACTTTCTTCAAACAACTTTAACGGCTCCTTGCAGCTCAACAAGATTCAGCAGTTGAGAAACCTTCTCAATCTTGATTTTTCCTACAACAGCTTATCGATTGAGTATATTGAAACTTCTTCATCACCGTCGTTTCCCCAAATTTACACATTAAAATTGGCTTCTTGCAAATTGAAGACTTCTCCTGATTTCTTGATAAACCAATCTAAATTAACCCTGCTAGACCTTTCAAATAATGAGATTCCTGGAAAGATACCCAACTGGATTCAGAATCTTACTAATCTTCTTTACCTAAATCTCTCGCATAACCTCCTGGAAGGGCCTTTGCTCAATCTTCCTTCTACGTTAACTATCCTAGATCTTCATTCCAACCAACTCCAGGGGCAACTCCCAACTCTCCCACCATCTGCCATATATCTGGATCTCTCAAGGAATAATTTCACCTCTTTTATACCTGCTGGCATTCTCAGCTCCCTCAGTGTTGCTTCTCTCTTATATCTTTCAAACAATCAATTATCTGGCAGTATCCCTGTATCAATATGCAATGCTCCATATCTGCAAGTTCTTGATCTGCACAATAATTTTTTGAATGGCACTATTCCCCAATGCTTCTATGGAATGACTAAGACTCTCAGGGTGTTGGATTTGAGAAGGAACAAACTTGGTGGCAATTTATCTGATTCGTTTCCAGTTAATTGTGGTTTACTAACTCTAAACCTCAATGGAAACCTATTAGAAGGAGCGGTACCAATGTCTTTGGGGAATTGCGAAAGTATGGAGGTCTTGGACCTGGGGAACAATAAGATAAAGGATGCCTTCCCATGTTACCTGAAGAACATATCCTCGTTGCATGTCCTTATCTTGCGATCTAACCAATTTTATGGGTCCATTGATTGTGGAGGGCCAAATACCTCTTGGCCAATGCTTCAAATTCTTGACCTAGCTTCAAACAATTTTATTGGTCGACTTCCAAGAGAATCCATTTTTGCTTGGAAGGCAATGATGGATCATGCCCAGTCACGAATTCAATACCTCCAATTTGGAATCCTACAATTCAGTCAAAATTATTATCAAGATATGATAAGAGTTACCATTAAAGGTCTAGACATTGAGCTGGTTAGGATTTTAACTCTTTTCACTTCGTTTGATGTATCCTGCAACAATCTTAATGGGACAATACCAGAAGAAATAGGAGAGCTCAAATCGCTACGTCATCTCAACTTCTCGCATAATGCTCTTACAGGCCACATTCCACCATCTCTGGGCAACTTGACTCAATTGGAATCATTGGACTTGTCAAGCAACAACCTTACAGGGGAGATCCCTGTGCAACTTGCAGATAGTCTTACCTTCCTTTCATTCCTAAACCTTTCCTTCAATCACTTGGTGGGGCTAATTCCATTTTTGAAGCAATTTTCTACATTTTCAGAATCTTCCTATGAAGGGAACAAAGGATTATGTGGAGTCCCGTTGGAGACAAAATGCCCATATGGTACAGCTCCACCACCTTTAGCAACACAAAAATCTGGAGAAATTAATTTGAATTTAATAAGTGTTGAACTAGGATTTATTTTTGGTTTTGGGATTGTCATTGTGCCCCTTATGTTTTGGAAGAGATTGAGTAGATGGTATTTCACACACGTTGATGACATTCTTATCAGGATCTTCCCTCAACTGAATCTTGGAATTAAATACCGTCGAAGAGCAGCACGCATAAATCAAGGGCGGAGGCACTAATGATAAGGTAGTTGCGGCGAAGTGAGTGGTACTAATGTTAGTTTATCTTTGTTTGGCTTGCTTATTTTGTGGCTTATTTAGTTTATTTGGTTAGGTATAAGTATCAAAATTTTCAGTTTTTTCTGATTTTTCAGTTATTTGAATAAAGTGCCGTATCATGTTCCAATCAAAAAAAAAAAAAAAAGGTTAGGTATAAGTAAACCGTTTAGAGCGTTGCTTTTTCCGTATGTCATGTAAAAGTTGTTACTTTTTATTTAATTTTATGTTTTCTCTTTAGATTTCGTTGTATTTGGAATAAAAGCTGCAGTACAGAAGAGAATCAAAGAGATTGTGTAGGTATATAAATTTGAACGAGATTGCTGAGACATATTTACATGTGGGGTTCTCTGTTATCATACCATGCAATTTCTGCATTAATAACATTTTTGTCTGAATAAAATTGCATTCAACGGTGAATTCCATTTATAAAAAATTTAATAATAATAATAAAATATGTGGTGACAGATCAGGTAGGCATTCTCCCAGCTGCATTGGGCGTTTAAAAAAAACATTTTTCGATGAGTAAATAACAGAAAATAATAATACTTCAAGAAAAGAAAAAATTGATGATGATTCTGACATGATTTGCCCGAATTTTTTGTATATGGCACTAATTTTTCAATTTTAACTGCTGCAAGTCAGGGAAGAGCAATGGCAACATCCCTGCCACACTGGCAGAGAGATTGGGAAAAAATATTAAGTAGACTTAGTAGAAATTTCGGGGATGGGTGGATTTAAATTATTTTATTATGTGCATTATCATTCATCTTAGATGCATTCGTGCATGGATTCAAACTTGAAATGGCAAGAGAATCTGATAAGAACATAAAAAATGTATAAGTTGCTTTATTCTAGGAGTACATTTGATTGTAACAACCACATTGAGGATGACTTCTTCCTGTGTTACTTGAGGAACATATCCAGGTTACATGTCCTTGTCTTGCAATCTAACAAATTTTAATGGCTGACTATTGATTGTGGAGGATCAAATGTAAACTGACCAATGCTTCAAATTGTACACCTAGCTTCAAACAAATTTACTGGTCAACTTCAAATAGAATCCTTTTCTACGAAGGCAATCTTGGATGATGAAGATGAGGTCCAGCCGGTGCTCAAATCACATCCATGTGTGAGAGCATTAGGTCCAACCAGTGCTCAATCTTGAAATTAGTGTCATGTGTCAGTGTCACTGTTTTTATGAAAGAAAAAGGGGTACTATACATTAAACATTCCACCTAAATAATGGCTTTATAAATTTTTATTATTTATTTATATTAAAAAAAACTAATTTCATTTTCCTAGTATTTAAATTTTAATCATTTTTGTGAAATTACTTAGCAAGATATATATCCTTTTTAGAGCAAAAACAAATCTCAAAATAAATGTTTGAGCATTCACAGTAGTGGAGCTAAAAATATAGCTTTTTTAGCTCCACCAAAAGTTACTTTATCTATTTTACCTACATATATACTGCAGTAATGGATCTATTTTAACTTTCAATACAATAAAATAATATAAACATCACAATAAAATAATATAACCACTATAATAAAATAATATATTTCACTACCAAAAAAAAATCAACGGCACCAACCACAACCACTCTACCATCAGCCGCCACCACCACCACCACCAGCAGGAAGAAAAAAAAAAAAAAAAACCCGATACCAATGCACACCGGAGCAAACTCGATCTTAACCCGATATCACAAAACACAACACAACCAACGCACACCAGAGCAAACCCAATCTCAACCCGATACCAACGCAAACCCGATACCACAAAACACGGCACAACCACCGCCAACGCACACCGATCTCAACCCCGATACCAACGCACATCGGAGCACAACCACAACCCAGTGGCGGAGTGGAGGTGAGGGAAGCCACTTCAATCCACAAGGCCGGAGGCGATCGGCGGCTGGGACAGCTGGTGGGTCTGAGGTGATCGGCGGTTGGGATGGCGGTGGGTCAAGCTTCGGTGGGAGTTGAGAGAGATGGGCAGCTTGGGATGGCGCGGGTCTGAGAGCTTGAGTCTGAGACGAAAAGAAAGACAAGGCAGAAAGAGAGAGAAAAAAAGAATATTTTAATGGAAAAGGGGAAGAGAGTTAAATAAAATATTTTTTTTTTTTAGCTTTGCGCTACAGTGCACATCTATCTAGTGCACATCTATAGATAGATGTGCACTGTAGCTAAACATCTAAATTTTTTAGATGTGCCTCCACTACTGCAGCGTATTTTTGTGATCAGTGGTGCTAAAAAATAGCAATATAACTATTTAGCACCACTGCTGTGAGTGCTCTTATTGTGCATCATAAATGGCTTACTAACTTCTTGTTTTTTTTTTTTTTTTGAGGAAGAATGTAAATTATTTTATTAAGTAAAACCAGCTATGTCAACCAAAACAACATGTTGATTAATAAATATCCAAAATAAAGTGTCTAGGAACCTCATATGTGAGAGCATTAGATTTCACCATGTTGCACATTTTTTGAGAATTTTTTCATTTAACATTTCAAATTTCACCTAAGCAAAGGTATTATATAATTTTTTTTCTTATTAATTTATATTCAACCATAAATAATTTTATTTCCTTAATATTTAAATTTTAAAATAATTTTGGTGCAACCACTTAGCAATATATGATATTGTGCATCGTAAATGGCTTGCTAATGTGTTGGTTGATAAATCTTCAAAATAAAAGGTGATTAATATATGTTATCTCAAGTTTCCAACTAATAGCTTTGTTCCTTATGTTTTATCCCAAGCTGCAATACCTTGAGAAAGGAATAGAATACTCTTTATTTTTATGACAATATATTAATTTCTTGTTATGTGTTTCATGAGCTATACACGCATTCATTTCTAAGTATTAACTTTTTATAGAGGCTCTTTCGTAGTTGTACTCTGGTTAAATAATATATTATAAACTCGGTTTAAAATACTAATGTTACTATTTTCGTGTGTGTTCTAATAAGTATTACTATTTACTCAAAAAAAAAAAACTTTTTATAGGTAGTGCACTAATTACTAATATAAAAATGTTACTTATTACTTTTTTTTTTTTCTAACAACAAATTGGGAGGGAGGGCTTATATTTGAGTTCTTCCAGGCAATGCCATTGAGAAATAATGGTCTTGGAAATTTATGTGCTTATTTTTTTAAGTTTGATATTTTAAAGCAATTTATTTAGAATATGAAATTCCTGCTCAATTTTAGTTGCTTAAGCAATAATTGAAATAAAAACTTGAAAAATATAAAAGAAAATTTAATAATACATGCAATCAAAAAAAAAAAAAAATTAGTATGCAATTAAATTAGTCAAAATAATTATATATTTTTGAATTCATTCAAACCAAATATCATATATTGAATTTATGGATCACAATAATTTACAAGTAATGTTACAGCCACTAACTATTTTACAATATTTTTACAAACTGCTGATGTGACCAGTTTTTTATTGGTTTTCATATAAGTCCACCATCAACATCATTTTTTTTATTTACCATTAACTATTCACCAAATTAGCAATTTGTAAAAAAAAATTATAAAAATGTTTATATCTCTAGCATTATTCATAATTTACATCTCTTTTATTCTATCGCATAGCATGACTTGGATAATTTGGTGTTTATCTTTTATTTTTACTCTTTTTCTTCTCATCTTATTTTCAATAAATTTTTTTTTTCTCTCTCATATTCTCTCTTGAAAAAGTGATTATTCTCTCTTTCTTGATTTTATATTCTTCCTTACAACTCTACTTTTGGTTTATGAATCATTGTGTTTTTTGAAACTCTATTTTAGGTTAATACCTATTGGTGTTGTATTTTTGAGTTCCTCATCACAAGTAGTCTCTCTCCCTCTTATAGCTTTGGTTTGATTTTTTTTCTCGAGTTAGTACTTAGTTATTTTGGAAGTAATAATTGAATTTGAATAAGAAATTTGAAACTTAAAACTTTAGTTGTAAAGAAAAAAAATTAGGAAACATATAAAATTGTTCCAATTCAGTCTACTTCGGTCCATCCGGTCTACTTTGGTCCATTTCAGTCCAATTCGGTCCATTCGTTTTACTTCATTCATTTCGCCCCAATTTGGTCCATTTCAGTCCAATTCAGTCCATTTGATCTACTTCAATCACTTGGGTCCAATTTGGTCCACTTTGGGACATTTCGGTACAATTCAGTCCACTTTGTTCTATTTGTTCCACATTTGCCCATTTCGGTATATTTGGTCCATTTTGTATACTTCGGTCCATTGGTCTAATTTGGTCCATTTTAGTTCACTTCGGTCCATTTGGTCCAATTCAGTGTTCTTACTTAAGAATGGAAAAAGACATGGTTGAGGGTACTATCAATTATTTGAGTAATATCAATTGCAATTATAGGAGAAGTTTTGGAAGAACAAATTTTGTACAATAAAATTTAAAGAATAAATTATACATATTCAGTCTAAATTTTTTGTGAGTTTTGATTGTTATGATAATTTCCTTTAAGAGAATGGAGTATTTGAATAATTTATTTGAAACTGAAAAGTTTTGTAGAAAAAAAAAAAAAAAAAGCATGGCATACTATAATATAATTTCGAAGAATATGAACCACCTTATATAAGAATAATATCAATCAAACACACCCAAAATAATATAATGATAGTAGATTCCAATTAGCTTAACTGGTAAAGTTTCTCATAGTTGAATAAGAGATTTGAGATTCAATCCCCGCCTATACTAAAAATCGACTGATGTCTTGATTTGATAATAAAGAGATATCATCAGGAGTGGATGTCATAAGTTGAAACATTCCCTCAAAAAAAAAATATATATATATATATATATAATGATATAGGTAGAGAAAGAAAGATGAAAAATAATTAGAAATTTTTCAATTTTTGGGAAAGCAAAATTATCTTCAAAAAAATTTTGATAACAAATTATACATTATATTACACTTACAAAATGATTATTTATTCTTACGCATTACGTGAGTTTGCGACTAGTAGCACCTGAATAAACCAAGTGTCCAAATCCCAAAAAAAAAAAAGCGTCTTAGCCTTGGTTAGGTTGTTTGGTAACGTTGTTCTAGTAACGTTATTTGTATTTTTTGGAAATACGTGTGAGTGAAAAAATATGTGAAAATACGTGTAATATTGTTTAAAAAATGAAAAGTGTTACTTAGGGTTCGTTTGGATACAACTTATTTTGTTGAAAACTGAAAACACTGTAGCAAAATAATTTTTAAATGTGTAAATAGTACCGTAGGACCCATTTTAAATATTTTTTCCTGAATAAAGTGGTTGTGAGTCCATGAACAGTGCATAATGTCTCGTACACAATGTAATCCACGTACATGAACAGTGCATATTACTGTTCATAAGCCTAAATATACTGTTTATGTTTCATGAACAGTGAAGAGTCGCTAAAAAAAAAAAAGCAAACGCATGGGGAGAGACATCCAAACGCTCACTTAAAATGCCATTCCAAACCGCCCTATGATTTGGACCTAAACTTTGTAAAATTTGCAACGAGTCAACGAGACAATGAGAAGATGAGTCGATGACAACTATATATTGTCTACGCTAGAGACAGTGTGTTGAGTACCACGTTTACCTCCCAATTCTACGTTGACTTCTAAGTGGTTTTGGCCTTTGGGTCTACCAAGACTTTGAGTCAGGTCAATAAGGCCATGTTCATAGATCTTCTACCAGACCTTTGTAAAATTTGCAACGAGTCAACGAGTCAATGACAACTATTTATTGTCTACGCTAGAGACAGTGTGTTGAGTACGACGTTTACCTCCCAATTCTACATTCTGAGTGGTTTTGGCCTTTTGGGTCCACCAAGACTTTGAGTCAGAGGTCAATACGGCCATGTTCATAGATCTTTGCCCTCCTGAACTAACCATTAATTTCATCACCTCTTCAATTCTTGATTGAATTAGCGTTTCTTATTACAGCCCCCAATGAAAATTCCCTACTTTTCATGGCTCTTCTTGGTACCAATATGCTCACTTTTCGTCTGCTTTGGTATCTTTGTGGTGTCTGGCCAATGTCTTGGTGATCAACGACAACGATCCTATTTGCTCCAATTCAAGAACACCCTCAAGTTCAACAGTACGTTGTCCACAAAACTGGTGCATTGGAATGAAAGTGTTGATTGCTGTTTGTGGGAAAGTGTAACCTGCAGCGATGAGGGACGTGTTATTGGTCTCAACCTGTTCAACGAATCCATTACTGCTGGACTTCACAATTCAAGTAGCCTTATTAGTCTCCAGTATCTTGAGAACCTGAATCTGGCTTAGAACTACTTCAACAGTCGGATTCCAACGGAGTTTAGAAAGCTGACGAATTTGAGTTACTTGAATTTGTCAAATGCTTGCTTTGCAGGGCAGATCCCAAATGCGATTTCAAGCCTCCCAAGGTTGGTTACTCTCGATTTGTCTACCCTTTATTTCTTGGCTGATTCTATGTTGAAACTTGAGGACCCAAATTTAGCTATGCTAGTTCAGAACCTTTCGGAGCTGAAGGAACTTTATCTTGATGGTGTAAATATATCAGTGCAAGGGTATGAGTGGTGCCAGGCCTTATCATCTTCACTGCCAAATCTAAGGGTGTTGAGCATGTCAGGTTGTTCTCTTTCAGGGCCTTTCGAATTCTCCTTATCAAAGCTTCAGTCCCTCTCAATTATCAGCCTCTATAATAATCCTTTTAATGCTCCAGTTCCAGAATTTTTTGCAAATTTCACAAATCTGACTTCCTTGGAGCTCATTTCCTGTGGATTGAATGGAACATTTCCAAAAAAGATCTTCCAAATTCAAACACTGCAGAAGCTTGACTTATCAGGTAATGACCTACTTCAAGGTTCTTTGCCAGAATTTCTTTCAAATGGTTCTCTTCAGTCATTGTTGCTTGGAATAACAAATTTCTCAGGGACGCTTCCAGATTCTATTGGTAACCTTCCAATGTTGTCCAGTATTGATCTTTCAAGCTGTAATTTCAGCGGGTCAATCCCAAACTCTATGGCAAATCTTGTTCAATTAGTTTATTTGGACATGCCATTAAACAGATTCACCGGACCAATTCCATCATTCAGCATGGCCAAGAATTTGACCGAGATAAACCTTTCCCATAGTGATCTAACAAGTCAGATTCATTCCCTTCACTGGAAGGATCTCCTGAATCTAGTGTATCTTGACTTAGGTTACAATTCACTTGAAGGGAATATTCCTGTCTCCCTGTTTTCCCTTCCATCATTGCAGACATTACTACTTTCCAACAATCAATTTTCTGGTCAACTCAAAGAAGTTTCCAACGTTTCTTCTTGCCAGCTGAAGAGCCTTGATTTGAGTAGCAACTGCTTGGAAGGGTCAATACCTATGTCTATCTTCAAAATCCGAGGTCTTCGGGAGCTCCTTCTTTCTTCAAATAACTTTAACGGCTCCTTGCAGCTTAATGTGATTCAACAGTTGAGAAATCTCCTCAATCTCGATCTTTCATACAATAGCTTTTTGATTGAATATAATGGAACTAGTTCTCCGCTATTCTCGTTTCCCCAAATTTCCACATTAAAATTAGCTTCTTGCAAGCTGAAAGTATTTCCGGATTTCTTGATAAACCAATCCATATTAACCATTTTGGACCTTTCACATAACCAAATTCATGGAGAGATTCCCAATTGGATTTGGAAATTTAGTAATATTTCGGTCTTAGATCTCTCTTTTAACCAACTAGTGATGACGCGGGAAGGACCGTTACTCAATTTTTCTAGTTTTACTGTCCTAAGTGTCCTAGACGTTCACTCTAACCAGCTTGAGGGGGAGCTCCCGGTTCTCCCACCATTTGCCACATACTTGGATTTCTCAAAGAATAACTTCAACTCTGCCATACCAGCTAGCATCGGTGACTCCCTTGCTGTTGCTTATTTCTTCTCTCTTTCAAGCAATAAATTCCATGGGAGTATCCCTCTATCATTATGCACTGCTACATTTCTTCAAGTTCTTAATTTGTCTAATAATACCCGGAATGGCACAATTCCCCAATGCTTAATCGAGATGAGCAAGAATCTAGGGGTGTTGGATGTGAGGAGAAATAAACTAAGTGGCACAATATCTGATATATTTCCTGGCATTTGTGGTTTGCAAACTCTAAATCTCAATGGAAAACCTACTTGAAGGAGTGGTTCCAAGGTCTCTGACCAATTGCATAAATTTGGTGGTCTTTGACATTGGTAACAACCACATCAAGGATGCCTTCCCGTGTTACTTGATGAACATATCCAAGTTACGTGTCCTTGTCTTGCGATCTAACAAATTTTATGGATCTATTGATTGTGGAAGACCAAGTGTCAACTGGAAAATGCTTCAAATTGCAGACCTAGCTTCAAACAAATTTACTGGTCAACTTCAAATAAAATCCTTTTCTACGAAGGCAATGTTAAATGATGAAGACAAGGTCCAACCAGTGCTCAATCATATCCAATTTGAAGTCCTAAAATTTAGTCAATTTTATTATCAAGATGCAATAACAGTTACCAGTAAAGGTCAAGACCTCGATCTGGTGAAGATTCTAAATATCTTCACCTCTATTGACATTTCCTGCAACAAATTTGAGGGACCAATACCAGAAGAAATAGGAGAGCTCAAATCACTATATGTCCTAAACTTGTCGCATAATGCTTTCACAAAATCAATCCCACCATCTCTCGGAAAATTGAGTAATCTTGAGTCGCTAGATTTGTCAAGCAACAGGCTTACTGGGGCGATACCTATGCAACTTGCAGATGGTCTTACTTTCCTGGCAGTTCTTAACCTCTCTTTCAACCAATTGGTGGGGCAGATTCCTCAAATCAAGCAGTTTGCTACATTCTGGGAAACTTCCTATGAAGGAAACAAAGGATTATGTGGCTTCCCTCTGAATGTAGAGTGCAAATATGATGAGCCAAGATCGTTGCCTCCAACATTTGAAGAAACTCAGTCTAAATCTTGGATTTGGACAGATTGGAACTACATTAGTGCAGAACTTGGATTACTTTTTGCTTTTGGGTTGTCGTTGGGCCCATAATGTATTGGAAGAGGTGGAGAATACGGAATTACAGACACGTTGATGACATTCTTATCAAGATTTATCCTCAGCTGAATCTTTGAAAGAAATTCCATCGACGAGCACAAAAGAAAAAGAGTCAGGTGCGGAGGTACTGGGGACAATTTTATCATGGTTAAATTTAGTTTTTTCGGTTGCAATATAAACTAATAGGAGCAAAATAAATAAATAAATAAATAATGCATACATGCAGTTTTTTTTTTTTTTTTTTTTTTTTTGAGAATCATGTATACATGCAGTTCGTTGCTAGTGTTTGATGTTTGTAAACTTTTTTTTTGATGCCAGCTGAAGACAAAGGGGATTCATCCTTTCAAAGACCACTATAAAGGGTTCACTTGCCACGTGGCCTAAGTGTGAATTATTTTTTTAATAACTGGTAAGCTGTATACTGATATACTGATATGATCTTATAAGATGAGAACATAAATTTTCAATAAAAGGTGGTGTCCAAATTGACACATGAATTCTTGCTGCTTTAAATTGATAGTCGCCCTAGGGTTTAGATTGCAACAGTTTTTAAAACAACAGAACATTATTGCAGTTGAAATTTTAAGGTCTAGATCTAAGCTAAGATTAAACCTTAGGATTTTTTATGTGATTACTTAATAATAAAGGCCGTAAAAAACTTGAAAAGGAACTAATGAGAACCTTGAAAACAATCTACCATAAGTAATGAAACTGCACCCTCAAAAAAAAAAAAAAAAAAAAAAAAGTAATGAAACACAGTTGACAAAAAAAAAAAAAAAAAAACATAATTCAAGACCAACAGACTAACCATCATCCACATCCATAGATTACCAAAAATTTCAATAAACTACGTAAATACAGCTGCATTCCCCAAACTAGTGGGAAAAACAACCTTTACTAGCCAACCAAACCAACACCTATATTGATAAACTGTTCAAATATATCAACAGTGCTCTGTTTAGTCTATGAAGCTGGCTAATCCTTGTTCTCTGCCACCGGTTTTGCTTGGTCATCTACAGCTTTCTTATCCTCCTTGTAGGTTTGCTTATCCTCCTCCTTGGCCACATCAGGCTTCTCTTCCTGCTCTTTACCCTCGGTTTTATCATCCCCAACATTCAATTTCTCCAATAGTCCAGCAGTATCTGACGCATCTTTATTATCCTCCTTCTTTCCCTGTGATTCGGCAACCTCTTGAAATGTTTCCATGAAGCTCCTGCAGTCTGAATAAAAACAACTATGTTAAACATGTAAACTTATGAATTCTAAACATATTACAAAGAATAAAAAGTTTCCAAGAGCTGTAACTGTCTACCACTTGAAAATCACAATCGGATAGTGTGTAGGTCAGACTTTTCCTCCAAACCAGGTTCCTCTAACGCCCTACATAGAGGCTCTAAAAGCATCCACATGTATTTTTAAATTTTAACACAACACATTTAATGTTCATATAAGCTGCAAGTTTGCCAATATCTAGAAAAACAGAGAAGCAGCAATTTGCAAAAAATCCTCCTTCATTTAAGGATGTAGCTAGGGTGCTGCTTTGTATGCCAGAGCAACAATGTGCTATACCTCACTCCCCAGTCCCCACAACTCCAAGTTCAATTAAAAGAAAAAAGAAGAAATTCTCACTGAATCATAGATCAGTTGACATCAGTTTATCACATGCAGTTGTTGTCAAGTGACCAAAATTACATGATGTAGGTCAGTACAAAACACAAATATAAGCTCCAAAGATGAATTTAGTTTCCAGCATTACATAGAACCGCATAGAGAACTATCTTTTAACAATTTCTGGAAAATGTAATGATTTATTAAAACCAAAAGTAATTTTCAATGACACAAGAAAGAATCTTTGAAGCTAGCTCTGTTGCTCATCCCACATACAACAATAGCAAGTGACAATAAAACAAAGCCACACCCACCAGTAAAAGAGCGGCCACGAATTTCTCTACCCACATGTAACCATAAGATTCATAACAACACATATGGTACAAAAGCCTCAAAAATACTATCAAACTTAGTCTTCTCTCAAAGCCTTCACCAAAGTTATAAACAAAGCATTCAATTGTCTTACAAATTAAAATAACAACAATAAGCTTCTATGACAACAAATTGGATCTTAGACTGTTCGTGACCATCTGCAAATAATTTTCAACAATTCAAAACTACTTATCATCCAAACCTTTACCAGACTCCCCTTCTCTAAAACGAGAGAACCTTCACATCAAAGTTCCCCTAAACTTAGAGCTTGAATTATAATTGAAGGAGCATCAAACATCTCACAGAAACACACGAAACAGCTAAGGACTACTCAAAGACATAATTTTTTTTATACATATATTCAGGCATGCAAAGAAGCTAAAAATTAGAAAAAGAACACTCACTCTCAAGCGAAGCGAATCTGATGCAGAAGAGCTCATCCTTCAATTCCCCATCCGCAAAATCCGTAGCATGCCACACACATGATTTTTCGTTTCCAGCATGCTCTTGCACTGTCATGGTTGGAATAACTGCAACACATGCGAAATACATCAAAAACACGCCTTTTTTCAAACCCAAATATAATTTCAATAATAAATTAAAAATTAAAAAAAGCATAACTCATCAATGTGAATTACATGCTTCCTCAAAGCCAAAATTCTATGATTCAATCTGCTTAGGTTTACTAAATTTCAAACAAAGAAAAAAAAATAGAAGATAATAACAAGCTTCCACTAGACTAAAAAATCGTGATAGGTTCAAACTAAGGGACTATTTTTTGTGTATTAGTTAATTCTGTTCTTTTACAATTTAGGCAACCAAACAGATTATAATACCAAAGATATTAAAAACAAAAAAACTAAAATTAATCAAAAAATTAGACAACGAAGGGAATAATTTTCGTGTAATTACTGTTCTTTTGCAATTTCTAAGCAACCAAACAGAGCAAAACGGCAAATATATAAAAATCAAAACCAAAACAGAACTTTGATTTTAAAAAAATAAATAAAAATAAAAAACTGACCTAGATGATTAGCGCAGATCTTGAGAGTCTTAGATTGGCGCATTACGAGCCTGACTTTTCCAGATTCCTTGTGCTTCAGAAGCTTCACGGTCCCTGCGCCTCTCTCTTTCCACTGTTTCCCATCTTTATCGAAACGGTACAGTTTTGCTTTTCTGAAACCAAAAAAAAAATACTAAGGTAAAAAAAAATCCAAAATTAAAGACGAATTAGAAACCCTAGAAGATGAAGAAGATGAGTCCGTACAGATCGAGAATTGGTTCCTCTTCTTCCTCGCCGGTAGAGATAGCGACCTCTTCGAGCCTCACAATCGGAGCTACTTGTGCGCCTGTGTCTTCGTCTTCGGCCGCTGTGGTTTCTTCTTCTTCATCTTTTCTGTGACTTTGCTCTGGTTCGCTGCTCGACATTGCTACCAACTTTTGATTTTTCAGACAGAGAGAGAGAGAGAGATTTTTTATAGAGCGAGCTGAACTTAGGTCTGGTAGAGCGTAGTGGAAGATCGGCTTATATAGAATTGGGAAAGCGTCTTTTACTTTTTATTTTTTTAACCTTTGGGGACTTAGGAGTAAATTCGACCTTTTAGACTTTAAATAATTTTTCTTTCTCTTTTTGAGAATTTTTTTTTTTTTTTCAATTGAAATTATGAATTTTTAATTCTTTAATTTGCTCTATCATTGATCCTTTATTTACAACCAAAGGTAATAAAAATTTGAGAAATTCTCTCTACATAACAAAATCTCACAATATTTTTATTTGGGTAAATTACATATTACACTTCTAAAATTTAGAGGTGTTTGAATTTTACACATTAGAATTTTAAAATTTAAATTTCATCATCTAAAGTTTGAGAGTGTTTGGATTTTACACCCTAATGTTTCAAATTTTGAATTTTAACTCTTAAATTTTGAAACTTGAGATATAAAATCCAAACAATCTCAAATTTTAAAGGTGCAATTTGTAATTTACCATTTTTATCTTTAATTGTGGTGAGTCTTAATTTATTATTTATTTTTTCCTATGAGAGACTGACATCTTAGGTGTTGTGAAAATATTGTGACAATTTACATATAATTTACAAGATTTGTGAATAAAACTATTATAATCTAATTTTAAAATGAGACTTATTCTATTTAATTAATTTGAAATAATCTTATTTCAATTTTAATTTAGTTATTTATCATTAGAATAGATTTTTCATTGAGAAAAAAATTGTATTCGTGAAGTGCGGTAAAAGAATAAATCAAATAACTAGTGAACAAATTCAAAGTTTGCTAAAGAAAAAAGTTTTAATATGAATAATGTTGAATTTTTAATACTTTGTTAGTTTGTTCAACTCGGTTAAAATAGACTCTCAAAAAAAAAAAACCCGGGGGGGTGGGGTGGTGTACATAGGTCCGTCTAAATGATTGAGAAAACAATGGTCATTTTTCAATTTTCATGGGGCTATATGGGCCAGACTAAGCCTGGAGTCAGCTTGTCAGACCTGCCATTAATTACACAAGGAGACTATGAATGGGTTTTCTCCTTTTGGCGGGAAAATTGGCAAAGCTTTTTTTTTTTTTTTAATGGAAATGGGAAATTGGCAAAGCTTTTTTTTTTATATAATACATTAATACCACAAATTATTTTACAATTTTTATAAGCGGTTAACCTACTTTTTTTTCTTTTTTTTTCCTTCACCAATCATGTCAAATCACAGTGATAAAAATTTGTGAAAATTTTTGCAATTCGAAGCTTTTTCCTCCTTAAAATATCATTTCCGTTGCCCACATTTTCTTTGCTTCTGACAGGCATGAGCCACCCTTTGTAGGGGCAGATGCCATTGAATGGGAGCTTGAATTTTTATTTTTATTTTTATTTTTATATTTACTTTCTATTTTTGAAGAGAGAAGTATTAAATCTGAACAAATCAATGGTATAGTCGTATAGAGTGAATTACTACAATTAATATTAATTGAAATCTTATGGTACGTAGAGGCGGAAGAGAATCTCGCTCGTAACAATTTTGGAAGAAATTCTCTCTTAAAACAACCATACCACAACAATCCATTGAGTGTATACCAAGAGATTTACCCTTTTATAATTAGTAGATTATGCATATTCCAACAGAAATCAACTTCACAATCAGAATCTAATTTGGCAATATAATCGGTTGACTCATTAAAGTACTATTTTAACTGTTTCACATCCTAATCTCTATTTGATTGTACAAAAAGGTAATACCAAGATAGTACTCTCTCCTCACACATTCATGACTTTAAATTCAATTAGCAAGATCCACCATAGTCCAAAAGTACTTTTCTTTTTTTTGAGAAGAAAGTCCAAAAGTACCTAATAATTACTCAAGATCTTCCTAACATAAAGGAAATAAGTTTCCTCTTGGTGTGATTATTGTATATTAATTTTGGGTCTAATCACTTCCAGATCCAGTAACCTTAGAAATGTCACACAATATACCACAACGTCGATTGAATCTGCTGCTGAATTCTTTGATTCTAGAGTGTGTCTAAGAAATTAGGATTATCTAGAAGATACATAAAATGGTATATTTGCAAGAAAACATGATTTAAGATTAATGTCCAAAGACTAGTAAACCAGCTCATATTCAACCTGATACAATGGACGAAGTACCAAAATTGACAAGGCGGGGGTTGGAAAAAAATGAAATGTAAGAAAACTCATTCCTGGGATGCAGCACCATTTGTAGTTGTTTCATCCATAGGATCAGCTTCTGTGGACTCTTCAGTTTTGTCACCCTTTTTACCTGCAATTCACAAGTAATTCAGTCTAGTTCCAGAGTAGAATGACTCAGAATTAGTTTACATTCTAACATCTAGTCTACAGATAAACAGTCAAGACCAAGCTTACCTTTCTTCTTCTTTCCACCACCTTTCTTCTTTGTCTTTGTGCCCAAGGCTAACCAAGCCTTGATTTCAGGATCATCTATTGTCTTTGTGGGCTGCAGCTCCTGCAGAGGATGAGATGTGACCCGATCTGACCCATTTGGCATTAGCAAAACTGTGAATTTGATATGAGCAACATAATCACCTGCAAAACCAGGAATACAACAGTGCAAAATGTCATTATCACCTTCCTGCGGGTGAAACCGATCAGGATCTGCTATAGAACCCAGAAATATGTTTCTTACCAGGCTTCTCATGAAGAACAGGATATGGTTGCAATAGCTCATGATTAACACATTCCACTAAACCAAGACGAGCTCTCTTCTCCTCCAGAGCCCTATCGTAAAGAAATTCCACATGTTCTATGAAGGTTGGAGAGAACGCAAAACACAATACCAAAAGGAAAGTATTCTGTGAAGGTACGACATACCTAGCAGTGAATGGCATGATAGGGAATTTCTGGCTTATTTCACTGAAAATAAACCTAGATGCTTTCATCTTCAGGTGGTAGTTCTTGTCAACAGCTCTCTTGTAAATAGTTGTCTGCTTCTCATCCAACAACTTAGGCTGCAAATTCCATTTAAAGAATTTGAGGACTCATAAATTAGAATAGTGAACATATATTGCATTTTAATTTTATCTTGACTTGACATTACCTTGCCTTCACCTGAGCTTGTTACAATATCAATAGCATAAACTTCATTCTCCTCAAACTCCGCATCATCAACTCTTGTATCTGTATTAGACACACTCAGCACAACCTTGTTACCATCTATCACAAACTGCTTCAGCTGGTGGCTAAGAACACCCTCAACAATTTTGCAGTCATAAGCAGCAGCAACCTTCTGAATTGCATCAGTTACATCTTTGTTCTGTTAAACAAACAAAGATACAATTAACCAAATAATTAAAGAATATGAGAATTAAGTTCTACTGATAAAAACATAGAACAATCACTAGATTGACATATATGAAGGAAAGATGGAATAACAACAATGAAAATCATTTGTAGCTCTCTACTTCCACGAGAAAAAGTTGACCATGAAACTCTTGCATACAAAATGAGTCCCATACTGCATATTTATGCAAGTACAAGTAAAAATATCAGTTTAATATAATATATATATAGAGAGAGAGAGAGGGGGGGGGAGAGAGAGAAGTTTTCCAAGCAAATGGAACAAAAATACATGATGCTCTATCAGTGTAACTATGACAAAAAGAGGCTTCATTGGAGTTTATCCATAGCCCATGATAGTCTTCATCATGTAGAGATCATATCAAAAGGGGGAAACCACTCTGATGCGGAGGTCAAATGAAGTGACCATGTGAAACCATAATCAGGAAACAAAGCAAGTTTGCTTTGCAGCAACAAATAATTAACTATACACAACAGTTACTTGTCCATTTGTAACCAGAGCAACTTGTTCCCTAGGGAAATAAAAAAAATCCATGATTACAAAGAGCAAGGAATCAAAATTTCATGAATCTGACTCAAATATGTCCTAGCAAATGAAATAATGTAGGTCAACATGGGAGAATAGGTATTAGCAACAAAAATATGCCTACCTAAAGCACCCCAAGAATGGCCAAGCACAATATAGGCAACAGGGAAAAGAGGAAATCAAGAAGACATTGATCACCTCGGCAAAGTTGCCTTTAAGTATACAGTTAAGCTTTGTTATTATTATTTATTGATTTATTTATAGTTAAGATTGGTTGAATGAGATTGGTTAACAGTTCAAGTATGCAGACTACATACCCAAATGCCCTTATGAAAAACTTCAGCAATTAGGCATCTTTCTTCTTTGTATGTTTCAATAATCAAATCATGAACTAGTGGGGAAACCCAAAACCATAATATCTCTCACTCACACACACACACACACACACACACAAATGGAACAAAAATACATGATGTCCTATCAGTGTAACTATGACAAAAAAGAGGCTTCATTGGAGCATGTCCATAGCCAATGATAGTCTTCATCATGTAGACATCAATGTCAAAGGTGAAACCCAAAACCGAAATCTCTCTCACTCACAAGTGCACACACAAAAATGGAAAAAAAATACATGATGTCCTATCAGTGTAACTATGACTAAAAAGAGGCTTCATTGGAGCTTGTCCATAGCCAATGATAGTCTTCATCATGTAGACATCATTTCAAAGGGGAAAAAACATCTCACTAGTAGTGAAACCCAAAACCAAAATCGCTCTCACTCGCGCGCACACAAATGGAACAAAAATACATGATGTTCTATCAGTGTAACTATGACTAAAAAGAGGCTTCATTGGAGCTTATCCATAGCCCATGATAGTCTTCATCATGTAGAAATCATGTCGAAGGGGAAAAAAACCTCTCTTGTGGAGAGGTCAAATGAAGCAAATGCTAGAAATACACTAACAGGAAAACAAAGCAATTTTGCATTGCAGCTACAACTGCTTAGCTATACGCATAAATTTAGATGTCCATTTGGACATGGAGCAGCTTGTCCCCAAGGTAACAAAAATTTCAATGATGAAAAAGAATGTCTTAGCAATTGAAACAATGTTGGCCAACATTGGAGAATAGGTATTGACCACAAAATATGTCTACCTAAAGCAACCCAGGCATGGCAAAGCACAATATAGGCAACAGGGAAAAGAGGAAATCAAGAAGACATCGATCACCTCGGCAAAGTTGCCATGATTTTTAATATTTAGGAATGATTTTATTTATTTATATATTTTTATTTATTTATATATAAGTGCAAATGATTGTAACAATCAAAAAGAAACGTGGAATGTTTTAAGACAACAGCTTAAGTCTTAGCAAAGAGAATATTTCTTATCAATTGAAACAATATTGGCCAACATAGGAGAATAGGTATTAACCACAAAAATATGTCTACCTAACGCACCCCAGGCATGGCAAAGCACAATATAGGCAACAGGGAAAAGAGGAAATCAAGAAGACATCGATTGCCTCGGCAAAGTTGCCATGATTTTTAATATTTAGGCATGATTTTACTTATTTATATATAAGTATGAACGATTGTAACAATCAAAAAGAAATGTAGTATGTTTTAAGACAGCAGCTTAAGTCTTAGCAAAGAGAATATGTTGTAGCAATTGAAACAATATTGGCCAACATAGGAGAATAGGTATTAACCACAAAAATATGTCTACCTAAAGCACCCCAGGCATGGCAAAACACAATATAGGCAACAGGGAAAAGAGGAAATCAAGAAGACATCGATTGCCTCGGCAAAGTTGCCATGATTTTATTTATTTACATACAAGTATGAATGGTTGTAACAATCAAAAAGAAATGTAGAATGTTTTAAGAAAGCAGCTTAAGTATACCGACTATACTCAACTGCCCTTGTGAAAGAAAAAGGCAATAAGGCAGCTTTCTACTTTTTTTTTGTTTCAGCAATCAAATCGTGAAATGCAACTGAAACTGAACCCTTACTCTCTCTGATACTAGTCCCCCAAGGAAAAGGGACACACAGAAAATGTTGATGCCTTTGTGGACCTTAATAAAAAAGGAACTTTCAAAAGAATCAATTCAACAGTACTTGTGGAAACAGATCGGAAAAATTATGTCACATAGACAATTTCATCATGTGCAATTGTCCAACATTCAGTATCAATGGTTAAATAAATGTAATTGGAAAAGTAGAGTGGATATACAGAATTCAGGTAGTTAATCTCAAATGAATGAAATAAGTATTTCTCAAAGTTTAGAGATCGATCATTCCCCTATCAGAGTAACTATGACAAAAGCTTCATTTGGATGTATACCCATAGCTTATTATAAAGAGTTCATCATTTAGGGGTGCAATGAGAACTGAAACATATTATTTCCAATATTGAAAATCGAGAAAAACATCTGATTAAACTGCCAAAAGAAATTTTGGAAAGGAAGAATACAGAGTGAAATGGGCTAATAACCCAGAAAAAGGAGAGAGAAATAAAGCATGATAAAAAAGAGCATGAACTCTCTCAACTCTCCCATGAACTGAAAGAATCATAATTAAATGAAAATACCCAGAAGAATTAAATGCTCAAATAACATCATTGTCATGCTTCAGCAAGAATGCCAAGCATATAGCAGATTAAACAGCCCCAAATGTCTAGATGACAACCCACAAATCAAAAAACGACAAAAGCTTCATTTGGAAGTTCTTGAATTAACTTCCACAACAGTGCAACTCACAGGACATAGAAATCAACATCAAAGCAAAGGCAGTCCATGATATTGATAACAAGACTCCGAAAGTGTTCAAATCTTTCATATGTGAGATAAGCATATAACCCAAACAGGCATATCACAAACAATCCAAACACCAATATAATTCGACCAATCATCAATCACTAATCAAATGCCACAAATTGAAAGTACAAGACATGAATTTTACTGAAAATTTACCTTCTTTCCTGGCCTTACAAGCCTCAAAGCAACTTCCGCAGCCGTATTAGCTGCCGCAATTACATCAGCTGCCTTTCCAGTAACCGGCCCATCCTGAAGAACATGAGTATGTGCCACAACCGCGATAAACCCATCTATATGGCAACCCAAATCACTGTCCCCACAAAAAAATAAACATATAAACTATTCAAAATTTGTATAACAATATTTAAGCCACTATAATATTAGTATAATAACAAGTGATTGACCAACAGACCAGTTGGGGTCGGCCACAGATATTCTTTTTCATCATTCTATCCAATCCAATTGAAACCCACTTTTACATTGTAAACAAAAAATAAAAAACCAAAACAGAAATTCAAGAAAGCTCACATTTTCAAGACATCACCAGCTTCCATCACGGTCTCATCGCTCCCGAGCGGAGAGAAATGACACACAGTGTTGTTTACAGAAATGCAAGTTGGGAACGCAACACCCCTTTCAATCTTCTTCTTAACATTCTTGTACATATTGCCAGTTTGCCTTAATTTTTATACATAAACAAGAAAACCCACAAAATCATTATAAACTAAACAGAATAAAACTAAGCACAATAACAATATCTCAATACAAAATTTGAAAAAAAAAATTAAAAAAAAAAAGAAAGCTCACTCTCTGATGAAAGAGTCACCAATCTCGCAAACATCTACAATCTTAGCCTTTGGTTTGCATTCAGATACAACTAATTGCAAAGCCTCTGCGAAAATTTCACAATATCTTAATCAATACAAAGCTAAAATCAAATAAACAACATCAAAAATTAAGATTTTTTGTGTGCGTGTGTGTGAACATATATATATGTACTGTTAATGATCTCGGCGGCGCTTTTGTATTTGGTGACGACTTCAGGGGAAGTGAGATCCAACTCCTTCTCCTCTCTTTCTTCGTCCGACGACATCGTTTTGGAGCTTTTAGAAAAAACTCCTTCTGCAACTGAAAAAAAAAAAAAAAGATGAGAGAGAGAGAGAGAGAGAGAGAATTGATTGGGTTTAGAGGCGAAGCGTGTGAAATGAAGAATGAATTATAGAGAAGATAAGGAGAGTTTCTTACTCGAAGAAAATGGCGGCGAGGAAGTGAAGCGGTAGCGAGCTTTGAGAGCTAGGGTTTAAGGGAGAGAGAGATAGAGATATAGATGAAGAGAGAGAGAGACAAAGTAAGAGGTGGATGTGGCTATGACTAAAAAGCTTTAAGTTAGGGTTGCAATTCTTACGCCAGCGTCGGTTTATATAGAGCATTTTTCGTTATGGACCAGCTTGGCCTCTGGGTAGTAGGGTTTTCTTTTTTTCTTTTTTATTTCTTTTTTTCAAAGAAACCTTTGAATTTTAACGTTTTATTGCACTATAGTAACCATATTTATACCATATACTGCATAGTACATTTTTTTTAGTTACTGAATAGTGATGTGTGATGTATATATTATATATGTCTTATTGTCTTTACTACTATATAACATATTTTTTTAATGCATATGATATATTTGGAAAATTTCTGTCCTTGGCTTATATATGATACGATGATTTTGCAAATTTTTATATATATATAAAGGGAGAGCAGTTCAAGTGACAATGCAATGGGTAATGATAATCTGTATTTTTAATAATGGAAAGTAACATTACCAAAAATATATAATGACATTCTGTATTTTCTTTTTCTTTTTTTTTTGAGAAAAAAAAAATGACTCACATGTACAGTCATTGCCCCACACCCCAAGGTACAATTGAGTAAATCCAAGGGTACCACTAGTCCGAACATTTTTGTATTTTCTAATGGACAGTAACATTCTTTGTGGTGTTTTATATCATATATTTGTAATCAATTTTTGTTTTTCCTAAGTTTTTTTAGCTTCATTGCGAGTGTAGTTGTGTACAACTCTTTAGAGCATCACATTTTTATAGATATAACAATAATTTCACAAACTTTCAACAAATAAGCTACTTCATGTTATAAAGGATGGATTGTGTGTGGGCTCAAATGTTCACATGCTACATTTTGCCTTTTTTGGAACTCCCACCATATGATGCCTGGTTTATCTCTACTATTAAGGATGTATCTTGGAACATCATTTTTATATTTGCTATTTGAACTATTTAGTTAGATGCTATAAAAGGTAGGGAAATATTTAATATTTGTTGCACACGTATTTACACATGCAAAAATTATACTGAAATCATGAGTTGACTTAAAAATTGTGATTTCAAGTCACGTTTTCAGTTTAATTTTTCACATGTAAAGGTGTATGTAATAAACACTACTCAAAAAGTCATATCTTGATGCATTATTTTTCTTTCTATTTACCATCTAAACTATTTGGTTAGCTCGCAATGGCTTTATTTTCTGCAATGAGTTTGTTCCTTAAAAAAAAAAAAAAAAATGAACTCTATCAATAAGATCGGTCATACTTTACATGTAGTATGGTGTCCTCCTCTATCCAACATAGTCAAAATTGAACACCAATGGTTGCTCGAAGGGAATAAAGATGGTAAATGGAAGGTAGACCGTAGACCTTGCGTTTGGGATGCTTGGAAGAAAGGCCTTGTTTCTGCTACCTTGCGTTGCTCGTGGTTGGGATTCTTTTCTTATACTAAATGGACTAATAGTGTTATTGTAAAATTATGGGCCCTCCTTTAGATTCGTGTTGCTATTAACCAAGAATAGAGGCTTTAAAGAAAGTCTTAGTTGAGGCAGATTCTTTGCTTACCACAAAATGACCATTTAACACTAAAGGCTAAGCATCCCCCACCCTACGCTCCTAATCTAATCGCATTACTGGAGGCAAATCCGTGTGCTCATATTTTGGCTAATGGGGTTTAACATGTCAACAACAGAAGAAGGAAGTACTTTATGATACTTGTCCCAGATATTTGTTTAACTCTTTTATTGGTAGTACACTGGAATCCATATTTTGTGCGTATCTTAACCATGTTGCTTGTTTTGTATTGAACTTTTTCTAGTTGTTCAATGCTTATTACACTGAGGAAGTCAGGTAGTAAAAACCTTTTCTAGTCAGGTAGTACTCTCCCCCTACCTAGACAAATAAAAATACTTTCCTTCGAGTGAATGAGGAAATCAGAAAGTAAAAACTTTGCTTTTCCCAAGGAGGTACTGATTTCTCAGATGTCCAAAAGGGATGCTAAGAAAACCACTGGGGTTGGCCGAGTGGTTGGGCAATCAATCTCAAAGTGACTGTCTTGAGTTTAACTAGAAACTCCCTAGTTCAAGTCCAGGCACTAGCACTTCGAAAAAACTCCATGGGCCAGCGATTTATCCCGCTATAGGCCCATCTATCGCAAACAATAATTAGTTTCTAGTTGAAAGATTTGAGGAAACAAAAAAAAAAATAAAAATAAAATAAAAATAAAAAAAAAAGAGAAAAGAAAGAGGGATGCTAGACATCTGCTGCCTCCTCATATCCATTCTTTGGCCACATCAAATTCCTTCAACTTGTCAAGAGTCTTGTAACTCAACTCGCATCTCATGATATCTTCAATTGAGATATCTAAAGTTCAAATCTCTCCACTTCAAATTATCAATACATCAAAAAAAAAAAAAAATCCTTCCACTTGCATAAAATAAATTTCCAAAGCTAGAGGGATTGGTCATTACTGCCCCAAGGCCCCCCTCCCCCCTTTGCTTGCACCTCACAATTATTGATATGATTTTTTATTCTAGTGTTCACACTAATGAAATTAAAAATGTTACAACAATTTCTTAACTCTATACTTGCAATGGAATTGAAAACCATACAAGCAAAACAATGTGAATGATACCTACAAGGGTGCACCACGAAGATATCTCCTCTCATAAAACCCAGTCACTTGGTCAGCCACAGCCCACATTATGGCCTGGCCAGGTGGGATCCTCATGAGTCGGGGCAAAAGCCCTTTCCACAAGGCAAGAAGCCCTTCCTCTGCATATATTGTTCTGATGGCATGGATCATACCTTTGTATTTCAATGCACCTCCATCCCGGGTTTGAGCCATCAACCTTGTTTTCACAACATCAAAGGGTCCAGTACACACAGGACCTGCTGTACCTGCAAGAAATCCCGATATCATAGACTGCCATGGTTGGAGGACTTTCCCATCACCTTCATGTTTCTTCCATAATAGTACATCAAAAGCATTTTTCGCTGTAAACATGGCAGCCTGGTTTGTCCCATTACGCATAACAGTTGGAGCAGCCCCTGCCCAGAGACCAAGGATGCCTTCTTCCCGGATGATCATACGAGCACAGTGCACAGGACCTTTATACTTCAGAAGCTCAGGACTCAAACCTCTCTGTTGCTGCAATCTAATTTTAACCACCTGCACCAAGTAATCCCCAATTTCCTCATAAGACACACAGAATGCATTGAGGTAGGTAATGCCTCTACGGTCAAAGCTAAAAGTCCAATCACTCCATCCAACTACAAAAAGCACGGTAGTATCTCCTCAACACATACAAATTACTAAAACTAAACTTCTTGATTTCTTTTCATTTTGATTCTGATAAATAAGCTGTTTAAACATACAACCTGCACCAAGTAATCCCCAATTTCCCCATAAGACACAGAGAATGCATTAAGGTAGGTAATGCCTCTACGGTCAAAGCTAAAAGTCCAATCACTCCATCCAACTACAAAAAGCACAGTAGTATCTCCTCAACACATACAAATTACTAAAACTAAACTTCTTGATTTCTTTTCATTTTGATTCTGATAAACAAGCTGTTTAAACATACAACACGCCATGCAAAACTTTCAAATATCTATTTGTTAATAACAACTTCGCCCCAAGGCCAATCTATGTGCAGATTACACAGAAATAATATTATGGGCATTGATGATTGACATAACTGAGATTGCAATTTAATATTTTCTTAACTAAAATTCATTAAAAAGTGCAAAAGTGGTGCAATCCTAGTACACAAGAAATATGCAAAGAAAGTGCTAAAATAAGACAAGGAAAATATACAAAGATAATAAGCAAGACACTATCATATATGAAGTCCAATAGACTAAAAGGAGAAAAGTGATCTACAGATGATGTTCATTCATATAAGGTCTGAAGAGTTGAAAACTTGAAATATGTCGGACATTATCATCCAAGGGCATATCATCTATGAAGTCTGATAGACTAAAAGAAGTAAAGTGGGCTGCTAATGTCCATTCCTATAGGGTCTTGAGTTATGCCACCAGTGACCCTTTTCCTTCAAAAGTACGTAAGTTCCTTTCTCGCCCATTTCGCAATTTTACATTGGGAGCTAGTGCACCCATTTTAACAGCAAATTATGTAAATACATCTCACATCAAGCGATTGAAGACAAGAAAGAAGAAGAATTGTGTTTGAGAGAGAGTCTTGGAGAACATAAACAACTACCCCTGATCACATTTTGCACTCATGTATCAAAGTCCAACACAGATGACCAACCAATTAGTGCTCATGTGCAGCAAAATGAGAAAATTAAATAGGTAGACCTATAGAACGCTTATTACAGCAGGTATCATGATTTGACAACTGGCCTCCCTAGAGCATAACAATACTCCATTTAGTAACCAGAGTCTCAAATCATTCTCCATCTAGATCTTAGGATTCAGGAACAAAATTAAGAAGGTTTAAGAATTAATAAGAAAAGATTTCACTTTCTTCAGTAATCTTCATTTGATAATGAAAAGTCCAGCCTGATTTTCTCGATAATACTTTTTTTTTTTGTTACTTTTAGGGATGAATTGACATGTATTACTATTTATTTCAACAACTAAAAATAAAGATAAAACATGCCTATAAATAAATTAAATATACCAAAAAATATATTTATGCTAATTACTTCTTGTATCTCATCGTGCCGTGTCCTAATTTTTTTCTGCATTATTGCCGTGTCGTAATTTTTTTCAGCATTATTGCCGTGTCCGTGATTCTTAGCTAAATAGCAAAAACAAAACGAAAATATTAGCTCCAAATAAGTTGATTTCAACTTCACTAAGCCAAAAAATTGGATTTGGAATCAATTAAAACACATGGAAATTTCAAATCATGTAAAAAAAAAAAAAACATTTTCCAGTAAAACGTTTTCCCGAGAAAAATACTGAAATTCAATCCGCATTAACAAACCTCAAAAGGCGTAACGATAGCGAGAGCTTCAAGAACTCCGGCACCGAACCCAGAGAGCAACCTCCCCTTATTGCTGATCTTCCCAGTCTCAGAGTCCTTGAAAGCGCCCTGAAACATGGCATTGGAGCCCATTCGAAGCGTGTACTTGAGAGTGAGGTGAGTAGCGAAGGGAGTCAAGCCCTTCCACAGGGCACGCACGCCCTCGGAGCGAGTAATCGTGGTGCCGCAGTGGATTATACCCTTGTAATTCCCGGACCGGTCGAGCTGGAGCCGGGTCTTGATGACGTCGATCGGCTGCAAACAAGAGGCCTCCATGATTCCGCCGAGCGAGCCTGAGATGGCTTTCATGTAAGGTGGGATCGTTTTCCTCTGCGGCTTTTTTTCTGGGAATTGGGATTCCTCGGATTTCATGGTTTGAGTGTGGGAATTGAAATGTTTAGGGATTTTGGATTTTCTGATTGAAATGAAACGTAGAGAAAAGGAAGAGAAGTGTTTTTGTTTCTTATGCTTCTGCTTCCTTTCTCTACTCTCTTTTTTAGTACTGGTGAAGTGACTCTCTCAGGTGTGTTTTAAAGGCTGCCTCAGACTGTATGAGGAAATTAATGTTTTTTTTTTTTTTTTTTACGTTTTAATTTGGGGAGGGACAAACTCCAAGGGGAGATTCTTCTTCTTTTCCTCCATGTGAAGCCATTGACAACCCCCAAAAAAAAAAAAAAAAAAAAAAAGAGATTAAGAATTAGGACTAATTATTTTAGATTAGGTGTGTTTGCGTAACGGCTGCGTTGTGTTTGCGTAGCGGCTGCGTTGCCTTTTTTTGGGCTGGTCTCACGCTGTTGTTTATGATCTAATCAAGTGATAAAAATATGTGAATAGTAATTTATAACAACAAAAATAAGTTGTTGTCGTATTTTTAGTAATAAATTTTTAATTTTAAGTAAATTAAGTGGTATCTAAATGCACTCTAATAATATTTAAATTTACTTCTGCATTAATTTATTTAAATTTAAGTAAATAGTATAAAATAGTGACAATAAATTGATAGGGATGTCAATGGTTTTAATAAGGGCTTGTGGGTGAATAGTTTTATCCAATATTAGACATTAGAAGAATTTGGTTGGATCTTTTTCAAAAAAAAAAAAAGAAGAATTTGGTTTGGACTCTTCCCTCTTTGTAAAGGAAAAAAGGAATACATAATGTGAATAGGGAATATTTCGAGGGTACAAATAAAGGGTATTAACCAAAGTGCAAATACTTCCTTGTGGTTATGTTGTGACAGCGTGACGCTGACTGAATCTAATTCATAAATCTGGAAATGAAAGAAAGTGTATTCCATTTTATCAAGTAGGAAAGTACGCATGTAAACCATTATTGCTTCGCCTTAAACTCTATTGGGACAAAGTAAAGAAAGAGGCAGAATGGAGAAAGGAAAGGGAAATTTGTCAATAATTTAATAATTTGAAACTTTTTTTTTTTTTTGGAGAAACAATAATTTGAAACTTTGAATATATAAACTTAGTAATTGGTGGTTTTTTTTATATATATATAATTGTATATAGTTTGACATATATATATATATATATATTATTCAATGCAGTTTTTAAATACGGCCTAACTCATCTCTTGAGGGCACTCGTTAATAACAATCATAAAATAAAAGTGAATTATTATTAAAATTGCTTGACCAATCTTCTTTGGGATCAAATAGGACAATCCTTTAATAATTATTAATTTGTTTTCTTTCTTAGCAACTTACCCCAAAAAAAATTACATTGTTTATTAAGTAAAAAAATATATAGTTTGGATTCTCAAGGATTAAAAAGACTTAAATGGGAGAAATGAAAGGGAATGGTAGGTAACTAAAAGGAGTGATGCATACTTGAGATATTTTCACGTGGGGGGGATTGCATGTGCCTTTGGAGGCTTTTTATACCAAAGTTTCTAATTCAGGATTCAGATTATAAAATATGCTGATTTTTTTTTTTTTGGAAGTAAATAATAATGATTGCTCAATATGGTTGAGACGTGAATAATTTTGTTTGATATACTTACTATATATATATATATATTTTAGAAACAAACACATCCATAACGTAGAGGAAAAGTGAATAATTATTATATATATTATTCACTTCGTAAGTATATATAATACTAGTATTATGCCCATGTAATGCATTGCTTAATCAAGAATCATGTATAAACTAAATAAAATAAGAAAACATTTTCAAATTTAAGTAAAATTAAATAATAAAATAGATAGAACAATTTATCATCAAATTTATTAATAATTGATTCTCAAACCATAACCATATGAATGATATAAAACTTAATAAATTTAGGTTAAACAAAAGACAAAAAATACACAAAACATATTCAATTTGATGAAAGAAATTAGAGTAAACAAATATATAAATAAATTAGTGTAAACAAATACATACCAATAAGGTTGTAGGTAGAAGAAGAGAAGAATAGAAAAAAAAAATCATAATATATATATATATATATATACTCTATATTGAAAAAGTTGATATGACCAAAAAGTCTAATGCTAGTCTAATTTGTAGAAGTATGAATTATAGGAAAAGAAGATAAGAACAAAATATTATATATTTTTGAAAATCTAAAAAATATGAACTAATAATGCTAAAATTTTTAAGTTAGTTTTAACATATATATAATGTTAAGTTGATTTTAACGTATATATACGATATAATTTATGTTTTTTTTTTTTTAAATCTAAAGAATACTAATAATGTTGCTGTTATTGGACTTGTAGTAATATAATTTATGTAAAAAAAAAAAAGATTAGATGAAGAATCATATGTAACTTTAAAAAAAAAAAAATCAACTAAGTTTTTGTATTGATCAAAAAAAATTGATACAGATGTATAAAAAAATCAATAAGAACAATTATAATTTTGTGTCTATCCATGAGGTGTTTTAAAAAATAAAAATAAAATTAAAGGTTGATATTAGTAGTTATATACGTGTACTATGATTTTTTTTTTTTAAATTAATGTTGATATGAACAATTAGTGTGAAACCAAAATTCTAATCCCCTAGAATGCTAGAACTCATAAACCATAAATGAAGTAGATCTCCTATTGCTAATTAAATAAATCACTTAGAAATTATAGATAAATTAATAATAAAAGGATTAGATAAAGAATTTGGATTGTATTCAAATTGAAATTTTTATCAGCTTAGAAATTATAGGAGAAGAAGATAAGAATAAAAAAATATATATATTTTAAAAATCTAACAAAATTTTTGCAATTTGGTAAAATCATATGACGCAATCATGACTTTTAAGCCCAACTTTTATTATGTAGCATATAATGTGGAGACGTGGAGCATTTTACTAGGAACTCAAAATGTGAATATCTTCCTCTACTTGGACTTGGAACTTTGGAAGCATTTAGAAAAAGAAATTTGTGCACGTGCAAGCCCTGGTGAACCACCTAGGCACCTATCTTAGATTTTTTTTTTTCCCTTGTTGGCTCCAAGCTTTCAGTTAGCATAAGACATCTGGTGAAGTCATGTGATGTAATCACAGTTTCTAAATCCAATTTTTATTATGTAGTATATGATATGAAGACTTGGAGTATTTTACTAAGCACTCAAAATGTGAATATCTTCTTCTGCTTGGACTTGGAACTTTGGAAGCATTTAGAAAAAGATATTTGGGCACGTGCAAGCCCTGGTGGACCACCTAGGCACCTATCTTAGAAATTTTTTTTTTTTTTTCTTGTCGACTCCAGGCTTTCAGTTAGCATAAGAGATCTGGAGTGCAGTACCCAGTTATACCAAAAATTGATTGATATCTTAATTTAATGATAAAAAACTCTATCATCAAAAACGAATGCCATAGGTTGAAACTCTTTCAAAAAAGAATATATTTTTTTTCTTCGGTTGTGCTGTTATAGCGATTCACTCGTGAGACCTGCCATGCCCAAGCCTGCTTAAAGTTAGACCCATATAAAGCCCATTCAATTCTTGTTCTATTTTCACTCTCGGCTTATGCTACACTTACAAGCCCGTAATATTTGCTCAAAGCTTTTTCAAGCCCATTAGTAAAAGAATTGCCTTCAGAAGCAGAGTCTGCTTTCAATCCTCTAGACCGAAGAAAAACAGAATAAAAAATAGAACAAAAGGGAGAAAGAATAGATTGAACAAAATTTACTTAGAGCTCCATTTTAAGTGTGACAAATTTTATTAGGCTTATCTATAATAATAGTGGACTTTTTTTTTGAAGTAGAGAGTATCCTTATGGAACAGAGTCTTTAATATATATTTTTTTAATTTATATTTCAAGCAAGCTAGAGAAATTCTATGCAACTAATTTGGAAAATATGGGTAGATTCTAATCAATTCAATTGGTAATATCTTTTATTCTCAAATAAAAAAATTTGTAATTCAAACCTGCTTACATTAAAAAACTGATTCATGTCTTAATTTAATAATAAAAAATAATCCTCATAAAACTAGTATCATAAGTTAAAATTTTACTGTATTTTTTTTAAAACAACAGAAAATATGTTTGTTCTTTTTAGAAAAAGAAGATACGTTTTATGAACTGTCAGGCTTGTTCCATTTGTTTTTCTTTCTCTCATATTACTTACAATTTGTCACATTTCTGCCCAAGCAAGCATGTGTGAAGTTCCATGGGACTGATGTGTAGGTTGTTAGCGGCATAAGGAATGGCCGAATGGGAGACCAAGAAGTACACGTGGAAGACATTAAAACTAGCATAGGCATAGCCAACCGAATGGCTGGAAACGAAGCTAGGACTCGTGTCAATTTGATTGCTGTAAATAGATACTGTTTTCACTGACTCGGGTTGCTACTTGTCATTCACCTGTAGTTCCTCTGCTACTCTTTTGCCGCGTCTATCCCCTTACGTGTCTTCTACCCTCCTTTCTCAGCTTCACAATTGGATCCTCTATATAAAGGAGTAGTGTGTTTGCTTGGATCTTCATTGTACTTATTCGTATGATAGCTAGCAACAATCAGTGCAATTGGCAACTAAAGCTTTGATTATAGCAGTTTGTGGTGTGAGAGTAGAGTCTTAAGAAAAATAAATGGCATCAGGACAGGAAAGATCAGAACTTGACTCCAGGGCAAGGCAAGGAGAGACTGTTATTCCTGGTGGAACTGGTGGGAAGAGCCTTGAAGCCCAGGAGCACCTAGCTCAAGGTAAAACCTATTTGTTTTTTTTAGCTTTTAGGGTACCATAAATTTTCTATGTGAAAACCTAGACTGAAAAGTGAATACTTTAAATATAAGTGAAAAAGATAAAAGAAATAGGCGACATTAATAATACTCATCTAAGATTTTTTATTATGTTTGTGCGACAAGGAGTCCACACATTCGAAGAACAATAAGATGTCTGTTTGGTACCAATTGATTTGGTTTTTTGTTTAATTTGTTTTTGGTTAAATACAGTGGTAAAATTAGAAAAAAGTGAGATCTCAAAAATTGTATTTAAGTAAATAAACTAAAAAACTAAACCAAAAACTTTGTGATAAACAAATACGCGACATTGATAAGCTAAACAGCTTAAACAAAATGTTTGGCAAATAGATAACAAGATAAAAAGACTAAATCAGCCAACTAAAAACAAATTGGTTAGCATCAACCTAAAGTTGAAAGCATTATCAAAATAAGCTGAAAGCATTATTTCTTAACAAATAAAATTAGCAGCAAATAAGCACTAAGCAACTAAGTTAGCATCAACCTAAAGTTGCGAGCATGATCCTATTGTGCTAATTTGGCATTGTTGGTGGTGATGAAGGGCGTAGCCGTGGAGGGCAGACAAGGAAGGAGCAGCTGGGACATGAAGGGTACCAGGAGTTGGGCAGGACAGACTAGGAGAGAGCAGCTGGGACATGAGGGTTACCAAGAGATTGGAAGCTGTTAATGTATATTGTGTTATGGGTTTAGGCCCTTTAGGTCCAATTACTTTACTTGTACAGCACACTTATACTTGTACTGCACTTTACTTGTACCGCACACTTATGCCTCCTATATAAGGCACTGATGTATATTTTCTCATTAAGAAATACAATACAATCTTCCAGTATTTCTAACATGGTATCAGAGCATCTGCTCTAATCCTTTGGTGTGTTGCTCTTCAGCAGTCTTGTCTTCTTGGGTGTCATCTGCAGCCGTTGTTATGAGCAGCGCCACTGCCTCCACCGCGACTTCAGTACATCAAAGACCACTGCCTCGCCGCCACCTCCGCTTCCGCTTCTCCGATCAGACCACAGATTACACCATCGGAAAGAAATCCCTCCGATCTACTTTTCTGTGAAATTTAGTCTTCATCGGACCTCTCACGCGCCCCCACGCGCCACCAGAAGTTTCGGCGTCAGTGCCACGCGCCTCCAGCTTCCTCCACGCGCCGCCACTACCCGCCACGCGCTGCCACGCGCCTCCACGCGCTGCCACGCGCCAGAGTTCCCCTGCTGACGTCAGCCCTAGGTGACGTGATCTGCCACGTCATCGCCACGTCATCTGCTGACGTCATCCGCTGACGTCATCTGCTGACGTCATCCGCTGACGTCATCTGCCACGGTACCTGCTGACGTCATCGTTGACCAGACCGTTGACTTTGACCGTTGACCAGACCGTTGACTTTGACCCGGGGTTGACTTTTTCAGTCCAGGTTCTTCTTACCCAGTTTTTCGCGTAGATTTCATTTTTGCAGTCTATTTTTGCATATTGTGTCTCTAAATGGATAAAAAGGATGTTTTTATTCCTCGCCCCATCAATACTGTGTTGGAGGGGTGTAAGAATTACTTATCTTGGTCTCAAGCTATGCGCAGTTTTCTTAAGGGTCGCATGCTCTGGCATTATTGTACTGGTGCACTCACTGTTCCTGTCAAGGGAGCCACTGAAGAAAATTCTGCCTTCCTTGGTCGCATGATTGAATGGGATAGTTACAACCACATGATCCTCACATGGATTAGGAACACTTCCATTCCCTCCATCTCTAACCTGTTGGGCAGCTTTGATGATGCCAAGTCAGCGTGGGATATATTGGCCAAAAGGTACTCCACTACTCATGGCTCCATGAAGTATTAATTAGTGGTTGAATTGCATCAACTCCGACAAGAACCAGGGCAATCCATCAATGACTACTACGATCAGCTTCGCTTCATTTGGGACCAAACTGACCTTTCTGATCCAACTTGGGCATGCTCAAAGGATGCTCAACAATATGCTTCCATCAGAGATGAATTTCGCCTCTATGAATTCTTAATGTCCCTCCACAAGGACTTTGAACCCATTCGAGGTCAGCTTCTGAATCGCAGTCCTGCTCCCTCTCTTGACACTGCTGTGAACGAGTTGGTTAGAGAAGAAGCTCGTCTTGCAACTCTTCAAGCTCAGAATAAGCTTAATGTTTTGGCCATTACACCTTCTGCTCCACCCTTAGAGCAACCTCAGCAATCAGGTGATTCCTCTGGCTCTAGCAATCGTCGTAAGCAGACCAACAAAAAGTTCTGCAACTATTGCAAGCGTCCTGGCCACACCATTGAAACTTGCTATCGTCGTAGCAAATCTACTGCTGCTGTTGCTAATACTGAGCCTACTCCACCAATGGCTTCCATTTCAGCTGAGTCCCAGTCTTCTGGATCCACTATCAACCTCTCCCCCACTGAACTACAGGAGATCATAGCTCAGGCTGTTCGTATGGCTGGTAGTGCATCTCTTTCCACTGCTCTCTCTGTTCTACCCGGTAAGTCTCAAACTTGGCTTTTCGATTCTGCCTGTTGCAATCACATGACACCTCACTCCTCCTTATTCTCAAAACTTGACCCTGCACCACACCCCCTAAATATTCATATAGCTGATGGTTCCACCATGCATGGAAATAGTTTAGGTTTTGTTTCGACTTCCAACCTCTCTGTTCCTGGAGTCTTTCATGTACCTGACCTATCCTATAATTTGTGCTCTGTGGGACAATTAGCTGAATTAGGTTATCGCCTTATTTTTTACTATTCTGGGTGTATTGTGCAGGATCCGAGGACGGGACAAGAGCTTGGGACCGGCCCTAGAGTTGGGCGTATGTTTCTCGTGGACAATTTTCATCTTCCACCTGTTGCTCTTGTTTCTGTTGCTGCTGCAGCTGCTGCAATTTCTTCCTTACCATCTCTTGCACTTTGGCATTCTCGTCTTGGTCATGCATCATCTTCTCGGGTACAACAGTTAGCTTCTAGGGGTCTGTTGGGTTCTGTGTCCAAAGACAATTTTGATTGTACTTCATGTCAGTTAGGAAAACAGCCAGCTTTGTCTTTTAATAACAGTGAATCCATTTCTAATAGTATTTTTGAGTTAATTCATTCTGATGTTTGGGGACCTTCTCCTGTTGCTAGTATTGGTGGATCTCGATATTTTGTTGTTTTTATTGATGATTATTCTCGTTATAGTTGGATATTTCCTATGAAATCTCGTTCTGAAATTTTACCAATATATAGCAACTTTGCAAAAATGGTTGAAACCCAATTCTCCAAACGTATCAAAACTTTTCGTTCTGATAATGCTCTTGAATATACTCAATATGCGTTTCAAGCTCTGTTACATTCCTATGGCACTGTACATCATCTAACCTGTCCAGGTACCTCTCAGCAAAATGATCGAGCCGAAAGGAAACTTCGTCATATTCTTGACACTGTTCGTGCTCTTCTTCTTTCTGCTAAAGTTCCTGCCCCTTTTTGGGGTGAAGTTGCTCTTAATGCTGTTCATACGATTAATCGCATTCCAAGCCCTGTCATCCATAATCAGACTCCGTATGAGCGTCTCTTTGGGTCATCTCCTGACTATCATCACCTTCGATCTTTTGGATCTGCTTGTTTCGTCCTTCTTCAGCCTCATGAACACAACAAACTTGAGCCTCGATCTAGACTTTGTTGTTTCCTTGGTTATGGCGAAACTCAAAAAGGGTATAGGTGTTATGATCCTGTCTCTCATCGTCTTCGTGTTTCTCGTAATGTTATCTTTTGGGAACACCGATTATTTGTTGAACTCTCTCACTTTCGTTCTTCCCTAACTACCTCCTCTGTTTTAGAAATCTTTCCAGATGTGTCTCTTATTCCTTCTACAAATACTTTTGATCCTCCTTTGAACCTTTCTCCAGATACTTTTGATGCTTCTCCTAGACAGGTTGAAGATGAACAGGTTGATGACGAGCTACCCCACTTAGAGCCTGGGTCCCCTGCTCCTGCTTCGCCTGAAGATCCTCCACAAGACATTCCACCTCTCCACTCAACACGGGTAAGATCCATTCCTACACACTTACTTGACTATCATTGTTATACTGCCCTTGCTACACTTCACGAGCCTCAAACCTATCGTGAGGCCTCCACTGACCCTTTATGGCAGATTGCAATGAAAGAGAAACTTGATGCATTAACCAAAAACCATACTTGGGATCTGGTCACTCTCCCTCCTAGACAGTCTGTGGTTGGTTGTAAGTGGATCTATAAGATCAAGACTCGCTCTGATGGGTCCATTGAGCGCTACAAGGCCCGTCTTGTTGCAAAAGGCTTTACACAGGAGTATGGAATTGATTATGAAGAGACCTTTACTCCAGTTGCTCGTATCTCATCTGTTCGTGCCCTTTTAACTGTTGCTGCAGCTCGTAAATGGGACCTTTTTCAGATGGATGTTAAAAATGCTTTCCTTAATGGGGAGTTGAGTGAAGAAGTCTACATGCAACCTCCTCCCGGTCTCTCTGTTGACTCAAACAAGGTTTGTCATCTTCGACGTGCACTTTATGGTCTTAAACAAGCTCCACGAGCTTGGTTTGCCAAGTTCAGCTCCACTATCTTTCGCTTGGGTTACACTACTAGTCCGTATGATGCTGCCTTATTTCTTCGTCGTACTGATAAAGGCACCATTCTGCTTCTTCTATATGTGGATGATATGATCATAACTGGTGATGACCTCAGTGGCATTCAAGAACTCAAGGATTTTCTCAGTCAGCAGTTTGAGATGAAAGACCTTGGACATTTCAGCTATTTCTTGGGTCTTGAAATTACTCATTCTACAGATGGTCTTTATGTTACTCAAGTTAAGTATGCTTCTGACCTTTTATCTCGAGCTGGACTCACTGACAGCAAGACGGTTGACACTCCAGTTGAGCTTAATGCGCATTTGACACCCTCAGGGGGGAAACCATTGTCTAATCCTTCTCTTTACAGACGTTTGGTTGGCAGCCTAGTATATCTCACAGTTACTCGTCCAGACATCTCCTATGTTGTTCATCAGGTGAGCTAGTATTTGTCTGCTCCACGATCTACTCACTATGCTGCTGTTCTGCGCATTCTTCGATACCTGAAAGGCACTCTCTTCCATGGCCTTTTCTACTCAGCTCAGTCTCCTCTTGTGCTCCGTGCATTCTCTGATGCTGATTGGGCAGGGGATCCCACTGATCGCAGGTCCACTACAGGTTATTGCTTTCTCCTTGGTTCTTCTTTAATTTCCTGGCGAAGTAAGAAACAAACCTTTGTGGCCCGCTCCAGTACTGAAGCAGAATATCGTGCCCTTGCTGATACCACATCTGAGCTCCTTTGGCTTCGATGGCTTCTCAAGGATTTAGGTGTGTCCACATCCTCTGCTACTCCCCTTTACTGTGACAACCAGAGCGCCATTCATATTGCTCACAATGATGTCTTCCATGAACGGACTAAACACATTGAGATTGATTGTCATTTTATTCGTTATCATCTTGTTCATGGTGCTCTCAAGCTCTTCTCCGTCTCCTCCAAAGATCAACTTGCAGATATTTTCACTAAGTCACTTCCTAAGGGACGCACTCGTGATTTGGTTAACAACCTCAAGCTGGTCTCACATCCACCTTGAGTTTGAGGGGGGCTGTTAATGTATATTGTGTTATGGGCTTTAGGCCCTTTAGGTCCAATTACTTTACTTGTACAGCACACTTATACTTGTACTGCACTTTACTTGTACCGCACACTTATGCCTATATAAGGCACTGATGTATATTTTCTCATTAAGAAATACAATACAATCTTCCAGTATTTCTAACAGAAGCAAAGGAGGACAGACTAGGAAAGAGCAGATTGGACATGAAGGGTATCAAGAGATGGGTCGCAAAGGTGGACTGGGCACCATGGACAAGTCTGGAGGAGAGAGTGCAGCAGAGGAAGGGATTGAGATTGATGAGTCCAAGCTCAAGACTAAGAACCGTTGAATATGACTACTAAATAGTTGTGGAACTCTGATCACTAGCTAGGCTTTGTGTGATGTCTCTCTTCTGGTTTTTGTAGAATAAACTGGTTTAGGTTTGGTAGTTGTGTAAGAATAATGTGTTGCTTTTCTGGTTTGTGCTTGTGTTCCATTAGTTATGTGTGTTTCTGATGGATAGTCATAAACCAAACTTTTCTTTGAAGTCTTAGATAGCTAGAAATGGGAATAATGTGTTGCTTTTCTGGTTTGTGCTTGTGTTCCATTAGTGAATGTGTGTTTCTAATGGATTGTCATAAACCAGACTTTTCTTTGAAGTCTTAGATAGCTAGAAATGGGAAGGGCTCGATGCATGATGTCCTTTTTTGTGGGCAATGGTTGGCTTAGTACTTTCAATTGGTTGGTGCTAACTTTTGCCTTTTTGAGGAAGTGTATAACAAGGCAACAACCTTGTTTTCTAAGATGAAAGATGTGGTGAATCTAAGTATCACTTTTTGCCTTAAGCTTCTGACTATGTTGTGTAGCTACTGTCCCTTATATAAACTGAGAATAGTCAGTTAAGACAATCCAAAAGAGTCAAAAAAGTGGAACATGCTAAAACTAATATCCATAAATATCATTATCAATTTTCTCAAACTACTTTTTCCAAGCAGGTGTTTAAATTATTCCTGCTTTCGATATGAGCTGCTTTAAAATCCTTTACCATCTTTGCCATGAAATTTCCTAACTGAGTCCTTTGCCACCTTTGCGATGAGATTTTTTTTTTTTTTTGGTTAACAGGTAGATATATATTAAACACAGCAAAACAATTTACAAAGTAGCCACAGAAGCCAAAGTTGAGGCAATCTGCCTATAGTAGTACAACCCATTAACATCAGCTAACAACAACCTATCTAGTTTAACAGAGGGGGGAGTATCATAAATAGCAAAATCCACCCTTATACAGCAGCCTTGCTTAGCCAAAAGGTCAGCACATCTGTTCACTTCCCTATATACATGAGCCACCCACATCTGCTTACTAGAAAATTCTAGTGAGGGCAAGAATGAATAAAGAAAAATTCATCGGAAAAAATGGGAGGTCCTCTCAACCTGAAGTCTTTGCCATTAGTCCTCTGTAATCATTCACTCACTCCCCAATCCATGCCAATCAATTTCTGCAAGTATCACATAACTAAGTATTCAATTCAATACCCTTCAATATAGATCAAGCATCTTACAAATGCACAACAAAGCTGAAATTACGAATGTCTATTTCATGACAAAGAAAGAAACCATCTAATACCAAAAAAACAATGACGAGTGCTAAAAAGTCATTGAAAGTAACATTCTTAAAAACAAAAAACCAAAAAATAAATAAATAACAACACTAAATCTTTATCTTAAAAATTGAAGGAAGTAAAATAGCTAGTTTCTCAAATGCTCACCTCAACAATAAGCTCCCCATTATTTCTCTCAATCCTCTTTCAAATTATTACATTAAAAACTTAACTTCCACCTGCATAATTACTGACCACAACTCTTTCAATCACAAACACACAAAAAACCAAAAAAAAAAAAATCTCACTAGAGAATATGAAAAAATATATAGAGAACCGGAGACCCTGAGCCATGACCTATGCCACGTGTCTCAGCAATATATTTTCCTCCACCGGAGCTCTGGTAACAGTGACACTCGCATTGTCTCAAAGGATTATGTGGTATGCCAGTGACATGGCACGAAGAGAGGAGAAAGAAATGGTTTTGGAGGGAGCACGTGTGGGCATGGGCATGGAGAGTGAGTTGCGTTGTGTTGTTTTTTAGTAAAATAAAAATACACGATACTTGATATTTGGAAGTCAAGTTTTATGTAATTTTTTTAAATTTTTTTCATGTTTTTATTTTTACTTTTATTTTTTGATTTGCAAATTTGATACATCCCTATTATTTTAGAGTTACATTCCTTATATATATATATATAAGAGGAGAATTACTTTCCTTAGTTTTAAGAATGTGTCTCGGCAATATATTTTCCTCCACCGGAGCTCTAGCAACAGCGACACTCACATAGTCTTAGAGGATTATGCGATATGCCAGTGACGTGGCACGAAAAGAGGAGGAGGAAATGGTTTTGGAGGGAGCACGTAAGGGCATGGACAGGGCCGGCTGAATGGTTGAGCAAAAAATGCAATCGCCTAAGGTCCCAAGTTAAAAAAAAAGCCCCCAAATTTTAACCAATAGGGTTATTTATAATCAATAAATAAAATAATTTTGTTTTACTAGATGAAAAACAAATAAAAAATAAAGAAAAATGCAACATCTACAATATTTTTCACAATACTTTTACAACTAATGCTAAGTACCAGATTGTTACAGCCTATTGTTGATGACAAAAAAAATAATTATAGTGATATTTTCAAATAGAAAACAAAAAGTAACTTAAAATTTAGGATTTGTTGTAAAAAATATTGTAAATATTGCACTTCTAAAAAAAATAAGAATAATAATAAGAGTTTAGTTAACAAACTTTTACTAGTTTTCATCTAAGTCTACCACTAACATCATTGTTTTACTTACTACTATCAATTTACCACATCAACAAATATGAAAATTTTTGTCAAATTTTTTCTGTCTATAAAATTTTTAAAAAAAGAAAAATTTTTACGTAGTTCATGTTAATTAGTAGTAATTTTGCATCTCAAACAAGATGATCAATTTTCATCTTAGGCCCCCAAATGCATCAAGTCGCCCCTGGGCATAGGCATAGAAAGTGTGTTGCGTTGTGTTGTTTTTTAGTAAAATTAAAATACACGATACTTGATATTTTGAAAGTCAAGTTTTATGTAATTTAAAAAAAAAAAAATTTCATGTTTTTATTTTTATTTTTATTTTTAAATTTGCAAATTTGATACATCCCTATCATTTTAGAGTTGCATTCCTTAGTTTTATGGGTCCCATTAATGTATGTCTCGGAGTATACATTAATCAACCATTTTAAGAAACTTTTTATAAAAGGTTGAGAAAGTTATAAAAAAGTTAATCACATTTTCATCAAAATTTTCCTAAAATAATTTAGTGTCGTATTTTTATTATATTACAAATGAATGCAACGCAACATTGTCAATGCCGAGACACGTGGTGACGGTCATGGATGAGAACAGGAGGGGAGCCTAGCTCAAGGTTTCTAATTCTCTCTATTTTTGCATTCTCTATAAGTGAAAATTGGTTAGATTGACCTTATACAATTAGTATGAATGGCTAAGATTTAAAGTTGAAATAAACAACTTTAAGTGTCAATCATTGAATATAAAAAAATGAGTAAAAGTTTAAAAAAAAAAAAATGTTGTGAGAGAGAGAGAGTAACAATTGCACCGGATTTCATCCAGTTTCACTCAAGTTTTTTTTTTTTTTTTTTTATTAGAAACAAATATACACATATATAAAAAAAAGAGAAGAAATATGCTCCTAGAATATTCAATAATCTCCCCTAATCCACAGTCACGTCATGTTTGTGGTTCCAAGTTCCAACATCCATCTAGCTTATACAGGAATGTGAGACACACAATGAGCACGTGGAAGACTTTTAACTACCATAACGAAAGACTCGTGTCATTTTGATTGCTATTAATGGGTACTATTTTCACTGACTCAACTCGTTCCATTGCTATTCTTCTGCCGCGTCTATCCCCTAACGTGTCGTCTACGTAGTGTACCCCTCCTTTCTTACTAGTTTACTTCCCTCTCACACCTCTACTTTCACCATCGGATGCTCTATATGTATATATAGCAAGTCTCTACACTTTGGATCTTCAATATTGTAGTACGTAGCTTCCATTAGTGCAATTGGCAACTAAAAACTAAGCTCTATTACAGTTTGTGAGAGTAGATCATCAGTGCCAAAAAAAAAAAAAACGACATGGCATCAGGACAGGAAAGATCAGAACTAGACACTAGGGCAGAGCAGGGAGAGACAGTTGCTCCTGGTGGAACTGGTGGGAAGAGCCTTGAAGCCCAGGAGCACCTCGCTGAAGGTAAACCCATTTGTGTTTTTTTACGTGTGTTTTTGTTATCTTTTTCAGCTTACATGATAATTTATCATGCTATCTTATATAAGTAGTAGGGCTTCTTGCATATATATATATATATAATTCTCCACTTTACCTTTCTTAATGATAAAATTTTCATTCTCGTATATAAAGTTTAAGTTGTCTTTTTCTTAAAAAGTGAAGCATAAGAGATAGATATGATTTGATTAATTATCAATTCGGTAAAGAATAGAACCAGGGACGGAGGCATAGTTGGACCCAGGGGGGCGGTGGCCCCCTTATTTTTTAATTTTTTTTAAGAAAATACTAGTATTATAGGTACTAATTTTGGCAATTCTGTTATATAAAATTACACTTTTCCCCTCTTAACAATATCATTAATCCTTTTACAAGTAATGTTATAGTCACAAAATTTTCTACAATATTTTTACAAATTACTGAAATAGTATTTACTATTGGTTCGCATCTAGGCTCATCACTTACATCACTTTTTAACTTACTAATAATTGCTCACCACATTAGCAATCTATAAAAAATGTTTATAGCTCTAGCATTTTCCTCCTTTTTAAAGGCCATAAAAAATTTAAAAAATAAAATAAAATAAAATAAAACTTGATCTAAAATCTAAATATAATATACAAGCCCAAAAAAATTAATCAAACAACAAAATTACCAATAGTAAAGTTAAAAATAATTAAGCTTAATCAATAATTTTACCAAAAATAATCAGCCCGATACTTTAAAAAATTTTAAATGAAATAATTTTATCCTTACTTAGAAGAAAGGCACACATCAAAAACACACAAAAATAAATAAATAAAACCCATTAGCAGTTAAGCAACAAAGCCAAAGCTTTACACGCTATCCACAGCAAAACCGCCTCCCATATTCCAAGTCTTGGTTCCGTCCCTAAATAGAACAACTCATATCACATGTTCAAATAGATTATGACTTCTCTCTTAAAACGTTTAGAACTTTTTGTTTTAATAAATTTTGATTAATCACTTAGCTCTTTATGATATCTAGCTAGTAGGTACCCATTTTAAGTCATCCTATGGGTTCTTATCAATAATAAAATCTGGTGTGTGACTATACATAAGTATGAGGGAAACTTAGGTGCTGAAGAATTTTGGACATCATTTCAATAATAAAAATATATATATTAATTAACATATAAAAAATAAGTTATGCTGAAGAATTTTGGACATCATTTCAATAATTTTTTTTTTAAATATATTATTTTACATATAAAAAATAAGTTAAGACACACGCTCTAATTATTGAGCAAAGTTTTTTACACACTCTAATTATTAAGCCATGTTTATTACACAGCCTATTACACACAACACAACACAACACAGTCGTGTGTAATAATTTTTTTAACTTTGTGTGCATAAACTTTCCTATATTATTAGGAGATTATTAGAACAATTAATTAATGATTAAATACAGTATATCATTGTTAATGGCTTAAACTTTTGGAATAAACAGTTTTAAGTGTTGATTCAATTTAAAATATGCTAATTGGCATTGTTGGTGGTGGTGATGATAGATGTACGTAGGAAATTAATGATTAGATACAGTACATAATTGTTAACGGATTAAACTTTCGAAATAAACAGTAATTTTAAGTCTTGATTCAATTTAAGATGTGCTAATTGGCATTATTGGTGGTGGTGGTGATCGATGTAGGAGACAGAGCCGTGGAGGGCAGACAAGGAGGGAGCAGCTGGGACATTAGGAGTACCAGGAGTTGGGCAGCAAAGGAGGACAGACTAGGAATGATCAGATGGGACATGAGGGATACCAGGAGACGGGCCGCAAAGGCGGACTCAGCACCATGGACAAGTCTGGAGGAGATCGTGCTGCCGAGGAAGGCATCGAGATTGAAGAGTCCAAGTTCAGGACTAAGAGCCGTTGATCACTACTAACAGGTTTGGGAGCTCTGGCTAGCTAGGCTTTGTGTGATGTCTCTTTAATCTTTATGTCTTTGTAGAATGAAATGGTTTAGGTTTAGTAGGTGTGTAATTTCTGGTTTGTGCTTTGTATTCTATCCTAGTTTTAAGTTTATGCTGAAGTCTAGCTTAGCTAGAATGGGAAGGGCATGATATATGGTCTCAGGATGTTGGTTTTTTTTTTTCCTATAATGCATGGTGCCCTCTTTTTTATGCAACGGTTGGCTTGTTAGTACTCTTTTCAATAGTTGATGCTAACTTTTTGGTTGAACTTCGTTATCTGCATGGAACATTCCAATATATATACACACCGCAAACGCACATGATCTCGCGCGGTGTCTATGAAGTCGGACCATATAAAAAAAATGGGATAAAACTTTTACCCTATTTGGTTGTTGCAAATTGAACTACTTTGTTGGAAATGGTTAATGAAATAAATCCATGCTTTGTTCATTTTGCTTTCCTTGTCTTTTATTATTAATGTTAAGCGAATGAACAAAGGAACTAAGTTGGTTGTAGATTAAAGCTACAACCTTACTTAATATCATTCACATTATTACATATTTTAAATATATAATCATTTAATTATATATTCTTTATGTTCTTAATATACATATCAAATTTTGTGTCAATTGAATATTATTTACTATATGATCTATAAGCTTACATTTTATGTATAATTTTAAACTACAAAAACTTGTAATTTAAACAATTTATTGATGATATAGTTATTGATTTATAATTTTATAAAAATTTTGTAAGCATAGAAGATATAAGAAGAAAATATAATTCATTAGTAGATTTATCAAAATTCACCTTCAATAAAAGGATATTAAGATTTTAACCTTATATTACAACCAATTTTATAACTAAACTTAGTCTTTTAAGCTAATAATGTAGTCTCTCTTTCTAGAAATGATTTTGGATTTCGGTTTGTTGACCTCTAAAATAGCCCAATAGATAGCAACAGTTTTTTGGCTTTGCAAACCGAAGTATTTGGACATTCCCAAAATTTCGGGCGTCCTTGGACCTTCCTGCTTGAATTTAGGCTTTCTATCCAGTCCAAATCTAAAATGAGGATTTGGGCTGTTTTTCTTTGAGTTTATTGCTTAAGGAACAGACTCGTTAAGAACAAGTGTGAGATGTATCATACGAAGTAAAAGAAGTGCCATCCGATACAAAAGGAAGTGAAAATTCAAAATTCACAATTCTGAAGTTTTAACACGAGAGACTGAATTTCAAAGTTCTGAAGTTTGAGCAAATAAGGCAATGGGATCAGTGGACGTATTAAGAAATGTGATGAAATTCCGTTTGAAACAAAATGTAAATTCAGGATTGCATTTTCTGGGCATCTCGTGCTTTGAGAAGTAAAAATCAAGGAAGAATGCTAATAAAGCACAATGCTACAACAAACCATCACATTTACAAGAATTGAAAGCAAGAAACCAAAAATGAAAAAGCAAAAATGTGTAGACAAGAAAAAAATAGACATACAATGATTGACAGGCCTAATCTCGCCTCAAGCAAAGCCTAAAAGGGGTGACCGTGATAGTTTAATCAGCAGAACATGCCTATTGATTAACAAAGCAGTATTATTCGATTAGTGTGGTTTGTGCACCAAAGCAGCTGTGTTCAATGAGCTTTTTGCTCTGCGTCCGCCTCTTGCCTCTCTCCACAGCGTCATTTTACAAAGCCCCAATTGAAAATTCAATGGCTGGTTGCTAAAGCAGTCACCAAAAGACCAAGCACAAGAAATGGCTGGGCACTTGCCTGAAACATACACATAGGATAAACATATGCTGATCAGAATTAGACATGAAAGATTATAAAAAAAGAGTCAGACATGGAAGATCTAGGAGGGTATTGGATGTCCAGGACTTGAGAGCTTATTATAATCCACACCGTTATGAATAGTTCACCTATAAAGCACCTGTATGGGTTGTTTTGGATGTCCTTATTAGTTGTTACTTCATGTGACATACTAAACCGCAAAGTTATCCACTTGTGCTGGTTGATCTTGTACTAATTGACTAAATAGTTTTTTGAAAGTAGAAGTCATATCCTTTATGAAATTGCTTTATTGGCGAGTTTAAATTTCAGGAAATCCTTGAAAAGCTGTAATTCAATAAATGGGGATACCTGGTACTTCACGTCATACTTAACAGGGTCTTTGAGGAAATACTGAAACTGCAGTGCACAAGAATTGGTATTAGCAGAGTACTTATCAAAAAAAAAAGAACTGGTATTAGCAGAGCGCTTATTTTCTAAAATAATGAAACGAAACACAAATTGTATTATTAGTAGATTATTATAAGCATGACAGTTTTAAAAACTTTCTGTTTAATGCTCGTTGCAACTGGCTACCTTTCACAATGGAAGACAGAAATTTAAGTAGCAAGATAGAGGGTGAAAGCTGTGAAACTGAGGTACAGTTCCATTTGTACTTTAGGTTCCCCAATTAAATTCAATCGTGTGGTTGCATTAGCCAATGAACCACATGGTTGACTTTAATCAATTTATCATCTTTGGAAAAAGATAACATCGTTTATGCTTCATTGGTCAATGCAACTACGTTATTGATTTAATTAGGGAACCTAAGGTATAAAACCTAAGGAATTGTATCTAAGTTTTACACCAAGATATAACCACACAAATACTCGACTACAATAAAAGGAAACACTAAATATTCAATGTTGAACCTTAACTTCTACGGTGGAGAACCTTTGTAAGTGCTTTACCTGAAAAATGACTTGTGGTATTATCAAAGCAAGTAATGCTAAAGCATAGTATGGTTTACCAGCCCCTAGCAGATAACCTGTAACATCAATCCATTGTTCAATACATTGTGATATAACATCAGCAACAAACAATATTTGTTTAAAGAAATATATCTTCAAAAAAATATATTTCTTTAAAGAAAGATAAATATTGGAAATAGATAAAAATGATGTACCAGCCACAGATATCTGAGTTATGTCAATAGCACCGACGCAAATCCATTTCGCGGTTTCTTCACCAAAAGCAACTGGAAGTGACTGCCCAAACAGCATTACCATACAAAAGGTTGTGACAGCTACTTCTAAGGATGGGCAATAAAGTGTTTCTAAGATAGCGAGAATTTATATAATTAACATGTAACAGACAATAGAGATACCTGAAGTCCCAATTCTCTATCTCCTTCAATACTTTTAAAGTCATTGACAATAGCAATACCCAACTGAAATGTAATGTAGCAATAATCAAATAGTGATGACTGGATCACACATGTAACATATATAACCAAACTTCTCCCAAAAAACATACCCCAGCTATGCTATACAAGGTAGTCAGAACAATTATATCTGGTGTAAGGGTCCCAAATAAAGCTTGACCAGCCCACCTGTCAATAAGAGATCAAATTAAAACTAGCTATACTCATAATTCAGCTTTTTAAAGTTAATTAACCTAGAAAATTAGACTTATGATGGTTCTTGATTAGCCTATTGTATGAAACTTGCATCCTAGTAACATGTTTGAGACAACCCATAAGGAAGAATTTAACCTACAACCTGAATGATTTCCCATCCTATTAGGCATTTGACCCACAAACAAGCAATAGTAATGAACATCCAATTTACAAAGTCCTGGGCTGTAAGCAATGGATAAACAACAAAAGTCCTATAATTTTTTCCTGAAAAAATCATGACTTGGTTATTATAGTGGTTCAATTAAGCCTGTTTTCATTACAAAAAGAATCCCCCATTAGATATGTCATGGTCTCATCATGTGCATCATGTAGACAAACACTTACAACAAGACATACACTTCTCTGTTGTTATGCCTTGAAGAATAACGAATGAATAATTCAATAAATTAAAAAAATTGCAATATGTTAACGACTCCCGGAAAAACTTCAATCTGTCTACATCATTTTAGCAAAGACAATAAAGCACAGGATAACTCACCATGGCAAACTGATATAACTTGCTCCCAGGGCAAAATTGCCAATCCATCCATTTTGTTTCAGCTGCAACAATGTTTAGAACTTATTTATGTCTTATGCAGAGTTTTGACTACTACATGAAGGAAAGTAGAATGGCTTGACTTAATGACAAGGAAGACAAAAAAACATAAAGTACCTTTAAGGGTGGAGCAGAGTATATGTATGATAGTAAGGATCCACCAAGTGCAAGGTAAAATATTATAGGAAAATCATGCCCAGCCTGTACAGAACAAAACTCAGGAATTGACATTCATCTTTCAATAGTTATAAAAAGTGTAACATGTATAAACCATTTTTAAATTACCTACCCACACGTCTAATAGACCAGCCAAGCCAAGGCCTCCTAAAAGCAACAACCAAATTTGTGTAATGACCTGAGAAAAGTTTTTGAAGAGAAAAGAAAATAAGCTTAGTGGCAGTTATACGCATACATTACATTCAGTTAAGTCACTATATTCTTTTAAATAATAAAAGTTGAATTACATGCCTCATTCTCAGATATAGCCCCTGAAGGAATTGGTCGATAAGGTTCATTTATAGCATCAATTTCTCGGTCATACCAATCATTAAGTGTCTGAAAAATGTAACAGGCAGAGAAGTTTATGTTAGATGAGCTTGAAGCTCCCATTCAGTCAAATTGGAACCCTATTTTAAATCTCCCGTGATTTGCACCTGTGTGTAGCCAGTGAGAAATGGACCAGACATCATCATGCAAACAATTGATTTGGCAACATCCTCAACGTTCCAGTGAAAATTTCCTGTCATGTAAGAAAAATTGAATCACACACACATTCTTGGATCCTACATTGATCTGTGAGGCCAAAGCTTGACAATATTTATCAAAATTAGTAATTAGAGATTTGTTACAATTATCCCAATTTATAGGTTTTTATGGTGTTAACCAAGTGGAGACTAAGGGCATGTCTGGTTTTACTTAAGGAAGGGTTGAACAATGCTTCAAGGGGGTTAACCGCTTTTAGCTGAAATTTCCTAAAGTTTGGCAATCTCGCTAAAGAGCTTAAGGGGGGCCTTAACACTGGAAAGAGCTTGGAGACTAAAGTTGAATTTGGGGCTTTTAGAAAAAAAGATCTACAATTCAATTTGCCAAACACCGCTAAAGAACTTTTCAATTAAAGCTTTATATAACGAAAGCTCTATTATTAAAGCTTCACTTCCTATAGCAACTCCAAATGAGCAGTAAATCTATAATTACAACAAAGGTACTAAGACGGGGGGAAGAAGATTAAGAAGTAGTATTTACTAGAGAAAAGCATAAGTATTATTCAAACTAACAAAATGCTCAAAAAGAAGAATTAGAATATTTATGATAGAAAATGCTACTGAATTCATAATTTGCAAAGGGGGGGTACCAGATGCAGCAGCTCCACAAACCACTCCCCATACCAATGGAGGCCAAGTAACTGGCTTTGTAAGTTGAAGTCGGATCTTCCATATATTCTGCAATATACAAATCACAATGTCAACTCTACTTAGAAGAGTAGGATGGTAACGATCTTTCTAGCTACTTCATTCTCTATTTTTTGAAGGAATCCGTAGGAAAAAACATTTTGTTTCCACCAAGGTAAAACAACATACTACGTCAATGTCTGTAGTAAACCAAAGCCATTGTTCAATAGCTATTTACATTCAATCTCTTTTATACAAATCATAAATCGAAGATTTTAGTTACAATTAGAAATACCCCCTTCTCCATATACCCACAGATCCATTACTCATACTCATTCAATTGGAAGTATTGATCCAATTAAAAACAATTTATGTTTCATGACAATGCAAGGCATTTAGTGTGTGTTAGAGATACCAAGCCCAAGGCCCGAGCCTACTGTAACTAGTCTAGATTCAATGTACTAGACCTTATGTGCAGGCCGAATTACATTAATTTTACCTCCGCCCTCTACTTCTCTCTTCCCACTATCACTCTTAAATTCCAACATCAAAACTAATCCGACATCAAACCTATGTTTTAACAATTTTAACATATAGTGTGTGTATATATACATACATTCCTATATATAATTTCCAATAACTGTTTTTTAATCAATTATCCCCTAACGTAATCAAAGTGTTTGACATAAGTAAAATCTCAAACAATTCACAGAATGATAATACCAAGAGAGCTCAAAATGAAATTCACCCAAAAAAAAAAAAAAAACTCACAGTTTCTTCTGCAGCTCCTTTAATGCCTAGAAGCTGGTTGAAGCTTGAACCGGCAGCTGCCGGTGCCTTATCCGGTGCTCCAGGTTTAACTGCTTAACACACATTTGATTCAACTTCAATTTCTTCCTACATAAATTTTAAAACACAAAAAAATATTAATTAATTAACTAATCAATTCATAAACCTTCATTTGCGTCGGTCTCAGTTGCTCTAATCGTAAGTCTCCGACCTGAAAAAATTCAAATAACTCAATCTTAGACCGTGTTTGGTTACAAAGAAAAAAACTAATTTAGTAAGTATGATAGAAATTTTTGAATAGTTTTATAAAGAGGTCAGTAGTTTCAGCTTCTCTTCTCTACTTTGGTGTTTTTTGGTTAATCAAATCAAAAGGCACAAAGTATAAATAGTATTGAGGAGTGAACTCACTGGTGAATGACACAGGACTCGGTGTGAAAACTTGCCGAGTTCGGACTCGGTTGGTGTTGTTGAAGTTCGATAATCTTAAGGACGGAACTGTGTTGAGTACTGAAGCCATTTGAGGATTGAAGTTCGGAAGCTTCGAGAGAGAGAGAGAGACTTTTACAGAAAATGAGCAGAGAGACAGAGAGAGGAAGTGAGCTGTGAGCTATTGCTGCTATTGGGTGTTTGTAGTTGATAACTTTTTCTCCTGCTAACAAATATTTGTTTGAATATTAACCAAAGTCGGAGAGGCGTAACTATGGTGTGCATCATCGTACTCGAATTTATGATGTGTTCTTTTACGTGGCGTTGTTCTATTGTCTCTTTATTCTTTTTCTTAGGACCCATGATGTGAGTACAGTATTGTTCGGCGGTAGTTAGTGCCTTAATGACTTTCAAAAAAAAATTAATGCCTTAATGAACAAATTTCAACGCTTTTCTTTTCTTTTCTTTTCTTTCTTTATTATTTTTCTATTTTAGAAACAACACTAGTCAAAGTTAATAATAAATAGGTGTGTTCACTAAATTGCATAAATTGCACAAATCGTAAAAATCGTACCAAAATTATTCGTAAAATGGCATAATCACACAGTGCGGTTTGCGGTTTTATAATAAGAAAACCACACAAATCGCACCGCACTGCACCATTTCTATATATTAGTATATTTAATTATTTTTAATATTAAATATATTATTAATAATTTAATAACCCTAGTTTTCAAAAAAAAAATAAAATAGTTTGATAACCCTAGCAAGTGTTGATTAGGAAATCCAGTTCAAAATAAAGAAAAACTAACTCAATAGTTTAAAACTGAGATCAAAACAAAGGGAAAAATAAGCTTTTGGTTGGGTAGAAAAAACCCAAAATTTGAAAATATATACTAACTTCAAATTATTCAAACCGTATCTTATACACTGCACTGCATATGTGACCGCAAAAATAAGGTGCAGTGCTGTTATGATTTTGGTTAAACTTTAAACTGTACCGCACCACACCGCACCGCACATGTGACCGCAAAAATAAAATACGGTGCAGTTATGGTTTTAGCTAAAACCGCACCACAAAGTGCGGTGCTAAAAATAGCCCAAAATTACACCGCACTGCACTGCGAACACCTCTAATAATAATTACTCTCAATTTTCACATGGATGAAATTATCTAATGCGGAATTAAGTTTGAGTTTTGGGTAAGTTACAACTTACCCATTCATAATTTGACCAAAATTTAAATTGTTTATCTGTAATTTGAAATTTGACACTTTACAAACTTGAGATTTGATCGAAATTTAAGTTGCCTATCTGTGATTTGAAATCTCATGATGCAAGTATTCTACTGGATTCTTTTTATTTTAGTTAATCCTGTATTTTTATGTTTTTTGTGTTTTTGGAGGAGAGAGACATAAAAGTGAAACAAAATTACATATTTAGCTCTGTTTTTTACTAAGGTGAGTTACGAAACTCTAACTAAGCTAACCTCAAGTGAGTAAAGTGTCAATTTTCAAACTACAAGTAGGCAATTTAAATTTTGGCAAACCACAAATATGTGAGTTGCAATTTGCCCAATTATTGAAATGGATAAGTGTTTTTTTTTTTTTTTGGGAGTTAAACAACTTTCGGTTAAAGAAATATATATATATATATATATATATATATATATATATATATATGTATGTATGTATGTATATTTGTTTCTTCTATTGAGGCCCATTGAATTCCTTCTTAACAAATGATGTTAACAAAAGCTTAGAAGTTTAAGATTTTTGTTAATGAGTACTGCGACGCAAATATTAAAAGGAATCTAGTGAGTCTCGTTACATTGTATATTAACAAAAACTAATAAACAAATTCTTATTTAAATGAAAGTTGCTCGATATCCTAAAAAATGCATTATGTACTTGCTACCTAAACCCTTTAAAGCCGGCTTTTATATATATATATATATATATATATATATATATATATATATATATATATTATTTTGTCTTAAAATTTATATAAAGTTCATATAGGCCAAGAGGCTTGTGTTTTAACTAGGTTGGCAACTTGCTACGTTGCTACTCATATTTCTCAAATGATATGTCTTTACATACAAACTACAGTATGAAAGAAGAAGGGCATTGTTGCTTTCACAGCTTTTCTCGTGTGTAGATGGGTATGATTGTAGTATTGTATTTGTATTCAAATCTAAAAATAACAAAATCTAATTGACCTCAAATTTTGTAATTTTGATCGTTTGGGTCATTGAAAATGTAAGCCATTATTGTGTTAATTAACAGAAAATAATTTTTTGAATTGACATGCTATGATGCTATGTTTAAATTGTATTACTTGATATTGGAAAAAAAAAAATTTTATATTACATTGGTTATGACGTAACCTCAGCTCTAATCTTGATACGGAGCTCTTTGCCATGAGAAGTTGGGCAATTTGGACTCGAAGAAAATAAATTAAGGATGAGGGATGTGGTTTCGGCCAAACCCAAAGAAGAAGATGAGGAAGAAAAAAATCTGCATGGAAGCCACCGGATTCAGGTTCTGAAAATATAAATTATGATGGGGGCGATGTTTGAGGATATCAATGTAGAAGGGATTGGCGTTGTCGTTCGGAATGACAGAGGTGAGGTCTTAGCAGCGATGACTGAAAGGATACCTATACTATAATCTGTGCTGGTCCTAGAAACTCTAGCAGCCAAGCGTGCAGTTCAGTCTGCATATGAAGTAGGCTTCCTTAGCTCTATTTTTGAAGGCGACTCCCGAGACATCCATCAATGCTATTCCCAATCAGACTTCTCTGCACTCTTCTTTTGGTCATGTTATTAGACACATTTGGGGGTGTTTGATTTGTATTTTCATACAACTATTTTCAGTTTTTAAACAATATTTCACGTATTTTTACACATTTTTTCACCCACACTTATTTTCACAAATATTTTCAAGTAACAATTCTCAGTTTTTAAACACATGTACCAAACGAATCCTTGGTCTTCTCCTAGCTTTTTCCAAAACTTTTCTCTCTCATATTTGTAGGGAAGGTAATGCTTTAGCAGATGCTTTGGCCCAAAGAGCAAAGTTTTTTTCCTAGTTTTTTTTCTCATTTGTTCTAGCAGACCTTTATAATTGTTATTTGGTTGACTTTTAAGCATTTCAATAAATTTAGCCTTCTTGGTCGGTTTCTTATAAAAGAAAAAAAACTCGATAGTAACTTGCAAGGATTGCCAATCTATTCAAGAGAATCAAGCCTAATCATAATCTTTTTCTTTTCTTTTCTTTTCTTTTTTTATAACTTGATTTAAGAAACTTTAAGTCTTCTAACGGAAATTGGGCTCAGATCAAGTATGGCCCTATGTGTTAGTTTAGATACAAAACGCGTTTGCGTTTGTGAATGGGCTGTTTTTTTTTTTGTGTGGATCCCGTGCACTGTTCACAGAACCTGCAACTCTGCAAGTATGGATTTTAATAAATTTTTCTTTAAAACTGAGTCTCACGATACTATTTACACATTTAAAAATTATTTTACTACAGTATTTTCAATTTTCAACAATAAATAGTATCCAAATAGATCCTATATATGATTTGTAATATTTGAACTTGAGTGGCTCCAAATTGGGATCCAAACCCGTAAGATTAGACTCAACTAGATCCTACAAGCTTTTAAATGTGTATTTGTGCAACACCATCAGCTGGCAAAGTTCACTTGTTCAAGTTGAGACCACAGATCGAGGGCAGGCCACTATTAATTGCTGATTAAGGCTTCAATCTTTTTCCTTTTTTTAGGCTCCATTTTGACCATAGAATTCCCCGAATTTTCTTTCTTTCAATTCTTTCCTCTTCTTCTTCTTTTCATTTTATTTATTTTTTTAAAAATGTTAAAGTTACAAACTATTTTATAAACGGTTGATGTGATCCAAACACGTAAGATTGGACTTAACTAGATCCTGCTGAAGCTTTTACACATGTATTTGTGCAACACCGTCAGCTGGCAAAGTTCACTTGTTCAAGTTAAGACCACAGATCGAGGGCAGGCCACTATTAATTGCTGATTGAGGCTTCAAAATTTTTTTTTTTTTTAAGGCTCCATTTTGACCATAGAATTCCCTGAATTTTCTTTCTTTCAATTCTTTCCTTTTCTTCTTCTTTTCATTTTATTTTTTTAGAAAAAAAATGCTAAAGTTACAAACTATTTTATAAACATGATCCAAACATCTAAGATTGGACTCAACTAGATCCTACTGAAGCTTTTACACGTGTATTTGTGCAACACTGTCTGCTGGCAAAGTTCACTTGTTCAAGTTGAGACCACAGATCGAGGGTCTATCTTCCGGCCCATGAGGCCACTATTAATTGCTGATTGAGGCTTCAAAAAAAATTTTTTTTTTTTTTTAAGGCTCCATTTTGACCATAGAATTCCTTGAATTTTCTTTCTTTCAATTCTTTCCTTTTCTTCTTGTTTTCATTTTATTTTTTTAGAAAAAATGCTAAAGTTACAAACTATTTTACAAATTATTGATGTAATGAGTAGTTATTAGTAAGTAAAAACATATTGTTAGTGGTCAGCCCAAATGAAAAACAGTAAGAATTTATTTACTACAATAATAATTTGTGACTTGCAAAGAGTTGGTTGGGCTAACTTTTAAGCCCAAGCAACATGCTAACTACCAGAGATCTTAAGACAACAATCCATCGTAAGCCCAGATGAACTACAATGATAATTATGAAAATAAGAAGTTGCCCCAACGGAGGGATAGAAGCCCAATGGTTTGGGCTTGTCAGGGATACAAGCACAACAAATATAATGAAATCCTTATTCTGTCCTTAACTCACAATTGGTTAAACGATAAGAGTGGATAAATTTTTATTATTATTATTGGGTAAAATAAATAACTCAATTACAAAATTTCATCATATTTTATTATGTCCATGACAAATTTCAAGGGATAGTGGTAGTTTGTAGTTCTATGCACTGCTAGATCTAAAAACTAAAATCTTAACAGTAAAATTGACAAAATGAAAAGAACTTCTTTTTTTTTTTTTGGAGAAAAAAATGAAAAGAACTTTTTTTTTTTTGAGAAAAAAATGAGAACAACTTGAACTTGAAATTGAGAGGTTCTTGTTCCTCTTCTTATATGTTAATGTTAGGGTTGTATGTTTGTATAGTTTCTTCTTTAGGGTATTATTCTCTATTAATTCATTACAATTAAAAAGGAGTTTGATTGGAAAAGGTTTATCACATCCCACCAGCCTTTTTAGACGAATGGAATCCTTAATAGGACGAAGTTTGGATATTAGTGATTATTTTAAGGATTACCAAATGTGATGGGTGTTATATAATGATTAAAACATGAGCAAAACCGGTAAATGACACTTTTTTTATTAAAAAAGATATTTGAATCCATTCTCAGAAAATGGCACAATGCATGAATTCATGATTGATTATAAAACTATTTTATAATGAACCAATAGATTCCAATTATCTCAACTAACAAAATTTTTTATTGTCAAATAAGAGATATGCAATTCAATCCTTATCTACACCAAAAATCAGTGATTGTCTTAACCTAATTATAAAAAGTAATTAACTAATTACTATAAAGCATAGAATAGATATTATATGTTTAAAATATTAGTGCATCTAAAAAGTATAAAAATAAAACCCTTAAGTGTGCGTTTGGGAAGCGTGTTTTGTGCTTCCCAAATGCACGTATGCGTTTCAAAATGCCTTTTTTTTTTTTTTTTCAACGCTTATGAACAGTAACAAGTACTATTCATGCACTGTGCGGGAGACAAATTTTAATATTCACGCACTGTTCATGGGACCCATAATCACTTTATTCAGAAAAAAATATTAAAAATGTGTTCTACGGTACTATTCACATATTTAAAAATTATTTTGCTATAGTGTTTTTTAGTTTTCAGTTTTTAATTGTATCCAAATAGACCCTAAATACCAAAACTATTCTATACTGATTGCGGGCTTAACTCAGACCTCAATCTTGGTGGTGTTGGTAAAGAAGCACCTACTTAATAAGTCTTCGTGCAACAAGCACCTTTCTATTGACAACTTTGCCAAATATTATAAGCATCAAGAAAGATGCTCCACCTGCTCTAATAAAAATTCCCCAATTCTCTTGCTTTCTTAAAACTTTATGCTCCTTCGATTAGATTCCTACACTTCAAAGGGAATGTGATTCCTAAGTCACCCTGCCCATGGGCTCTTCCCTACCATTGATACAAGTGTAAAAAGATCACAAAAGATCCTAATGAAAGAGGAATCTATTTAAGAATGTTCCCACCACAAGAGGTCTAGCGATTTGGCAACAAATCCATCTTTTTTATCATTATGTCACACCATGTTTGGTCTTGTTGTAAGGAATCATGCGAGCATAAGATGCATGGATATATTATCACTACAATAAATTTACTTAAAATTAATGTTAAAATCTCGGAAAATTTTACATCAATGACATTTTATAATAAATTTTAGGTAACAAACCGTTAGTTATAGATAAAAAAATGATTTCAGTGATTGAATTGTTATTTAAAATTTGTTGTGAAACGTATAGTTGATTCATTTATCTAAAATCTTTATTCCTTAGTCCACTATTTTCCTTATCACTATTCACTACTCCTCCATGACCTCATGACCAAGTGGGAAACACATCACCTGATGTGAAATTATAGTAAACAGCACTATTTTGGTGTTGTTTGTTTTATTTGGTTGGATATAGCTATAGTAACAAGTACCAACCTTGTATTATTCAAGATTCGGACAAGACAGTCCTTGCGTAGTTCAATTGTTGGTACATGGACAATATCGAATAGGTATGTCCCATATCATATCCGTTTGTCGCCACAATCCAAATGCCATGCTTTGATTTGATCCAGTAGCCTTGTATTTTCTACACCAAGTCGGCTGCCTTCTTTTTGACGAAATTGCTTATTTTCGATAATTTATTTGCATAATATCAAATAAAAAAATTAAAAACTAAAAATTAACTTATTTTCAAAAAATTAAAAGCTAGATTATTTGAAATAAAGTTGAGATAAAAAGTAATGTAAAACCCGTCAAATAGTACATAAAATGCAAAGAGTCAATTTATATTCATTTTCCAAACATACACTAAAAGTATAAAACTACGCCTAACGCACCGAGCGCAGCTTATATAAGTTGCCACGCTTCTAAGTTCTAATGCTAACTTTTGATGCATCATTTGGATTGTGGAGAATATGTGCAAAAATGAATTGAAAGTTTTTGAAAGTTTATAACCATTGAAAGAATTAGAAAAGAAACTGTGATGGCCATAACTCAATCACTGTGGGCTTTTGGGCTCAGATCCTCAATTTATTTGTATTCTAGGTTGGGCTTCTCCCTCAATGGGAGGTCCAAGAAGTGGCTTCATCCTTTACTAATATAATAGAGATGTTATTTTAATCCTTATTTTCCCTTCTCATGGCCTAGTCGAGGCTACAATCATGGAGCCACGCCCTTTCCTTGAGATCTGAGCAGGATCTCTTTGTTCCCAGGGTGGGTGTTTCCTTACTTCACTCGTGTTTCTCTCCCCAGTTTTTCCAACTCTTGATCCATATCTCTCTCTCTATTTATAGCCTCCCCTTAGTAGAGTTGTCATGATAAGGGGGTTTTTTCCCACGTTAGTGGGTTCTCTACACTATTTTTCTGACTGGATAGGACCTACAGCTTGCTGTTGATACGACCTCCTTGGAACTTGCACCAAACGTTGTTTAATGCTCAGCAGGCGGATTCTCCCAAGGCATTATTAATTCCATGTTCACACGTGTCAGGGGGGGTGCACCGTTCAAATGTTCGGTTGGGCTTAATTGGGCTCAATTTAGTGTCGAAATAGATCGAGGCCATCTGGTGAATGGGCCACCAGCTCAGTAATGGGTTGGTATTCTCGGTTCATACAATAACTTTTCAATCACTCAAGTCCAAAAAATAAAAAGAATAAAACTTTACCTCTTAAAACACTAGAGATGAAAACAAATGACTAAACCATATTAAAAACGTGTGAGATCAAATTTTCCAGGATTTTCTCAAGGAATAATATGGTGCAGTATTTCTATTTCTATACCACATTATAAAATGCAAATGTAGAGGCAGCACTACTTATCTATCGCAAATGAGGCAATATATTTTCACCCAATTTGGAAAGTAAAATCCAATTTTTTACTTTGTTACAAATTCTCTATCATTTCTTTATTCTAATTAAACCTTCTTTTTTTTCATTATTTCTTAAAGATTTTTTTACTTATTCTTTCAAATACATTTGTTATTCTTTGTGTACTTTCTTAATTTTTTTTATGCTAATGAATAATAACTCTTCAAACAAAGAAATACATCATTCATTTTACTTTCTACAAAATAGAAATAATTTTGGATATGCATCTGGCCTACGTACTAATTCTCTCTTTCTGGTAGAAAAAAAAATACTAATTGAAGAGGATAAAATATGAAATCAGTCTTGGCGAGCCCAATTGGCCCATTGGCGAGCCCAATAGGCCCATGTCCGCAAGCCCAAAGAAGGTAAGGCCCATCCTTCGCATGGGCCCCTGACAGGACGAAGGCCCGGAGTTGCCCACCACGTTTCAAGAAACTTGTTCTGCAAGGATAAGAGGCTTGCTCAGCAAGCATAAGAGGCTTGCTCAGCAAGCATGAGAGACTTGCTCAGCAAGCTTGAGGGGCTTGCTCTACAAGGAAAGGAGGTAGGACCTCACCACTATAAAAAGGCCCCAACACCCTCACAAAAAGGTACGTGTAACTGACTCCTCTCTAGCACTCTAGAGTTGTAAAAAGCATTTTCTGACTTAACCTTCGGAGGGTGTTTGGCCGGCTCCACACCGGTGCCCTTTTAAGGTGTTTTCGTGTTGTTATCTCTTTCAGGCAACGGTCATTCGAGTACAAGGATTGTGCATCTCATTGGTGAACATTTCGGCATCATCAGTTGGCGCCGTCTGTGGGAAATCGACGATCGTGACAGCTTAAGCCATTGTCGCCTCCCGGACACAAGAGTTGCATGGTACTCACACGCTCGATGGCAACCACCAACGACGTGCAAGGCGACGAGCCGTCAAGGCCCACCGCATTAGAAAGACAGGTTCAAACCCTCGCGGCTGCAGTAGAACACCTCACGAAACAGAATCACAACCTGGAGGAACAGTTGCAACAGAAGAACCCGGGACATAACGGTCAGGAGGAGAACCAGGGGGATAGCTCCGAAAGAAGGGGGCTTGAGAAGCAAGAGGGCAGTAATGAGCCCAGCAGAACGGAGAAGCGGAATTCGAGCATGCCCTCCCTCACGAATGCAACCCCACCACCCATCCTCGCAGAGATGCAGGCGATGAAAGAGCAGATGGAGGTCATGATGAACGCCCTCAAGGGACGCGTCTTCAGCGACCTTGACGATTTGGTGAATAGGACCGACTCGCCGTTCACCGCACCAATCAACTCCTGTCCCCTACCACCGAAGTTCTGGATGCCGCAGGTTAAGAGCTACGACGGGATCAAGGACCCGTTAGATCATCTGGAAACCTTCAAGACCATGATGCACCTCCAGGGAGTACCGGACGAGGTCATGTGTAGGGCCTTCCCTACAACACTGAGGGGCGCGGCGAGAGTCTGGTTTAGCAGGTTAACGCCAAATTCGATTAGCACCTTCAAGGAGCTAAGTGCCCAATTCACCTCGCACTTCATCGGGGGACACAGGTACAAGAAGTCTACAGCATGCCTAATGAGCATCAGACAGCGGGAAGACGAGACGCTGCGGTTATACATAACCCGCTTCAACAAGGAAGCTCTGTCCATTGATGAGGCCGACGACAAGATTCTGGTGGCAGCATTCACGAATGGCCTACGGAAGGGAAAATTCCTGTTCTCCCTGTACAAAAATGATCCGAAGACCATGTCCGAGGTACTCTACAGGGCCACGAAGTACATGAATGTGGAGGACGCACTATCGGCCAGGGAAGACAAACCCAGGAAGAGAGAGAGACCGGAAGATACCAGACGGGACAACGGAAAGAAGAAAGCAAGAACGGGAGACGGGCGCCAGGATAAATGTTCTAAACCCCCAGGAGGGAGATTCACAAGATTCACCCCTCTGAACGCCCCGCTAGACCAGGTGCTGATGCAGATCAAAGACGAGGGATCTCTGACGTTCCCAGGGAAGCTGAAGAGCGATCCAGCAAAGCGATCCAGGAACAAGTATTGCCGTTTCCACCGCGATCACGGTCATGACACTGCGGATTGCTACGATCTGAAACAGCAGATAGAGGCCCTCATTAGAGAAGGGAAACTGCAGAAATTCGTCAATAAGGAAAGGACGGATGCTCATGCACGGGAACAGGCCCCCCGACGGGAGAACGACCATACGAGACCCCCTGTTGGGGACATAAGGATGATAATAGGGGACACGACGGTAACGGGGTCATCCAAGAAGGCCCGAAAGACCTACCTGAGGATGGTCCAAAATGTGCAGGTAACGGGCTCGGTACCCAAGATAGCACGGAGAGAAAGTCCGATCATTGGATTCTCAGAAGACGACGCGAGACGCCTCTACCATCCACACGATGACGCCCTTGTCGTCAGTTTGAGGATAGGAGATTACAACGTACACCGGATGCTGGTCGATAACGGCAGCTCGGCAGACATCCTATACTACCCAGCATTCCAGCAAATGGGAATAAATAGAGCACGACTAACACCAACGCATGCCCCGTTGGTCGGCTTTGGAGGAATGAGGATACTCCCATTAGGAGCAATCACGCTCTCAATGACGATCGGTGACTATCCGCAACAAATCACTCAGAACGTGACCTTCTTAGTAGTCGACTGTTCATCCGCGTACAACGATATAATAGGGCGACCAACACTGAACTCTTGGAAAGCAGCGACCTCAACATACCACTTGATGATTAAGTTCCCTACTGAGTACGGAGTTGGAGAATTGCGAGGAGATCAGGTGGCCGCCCGGGAATGCTACGTCGCCATGCTGGAAATGGAGGATCACCAGCAGACCTTGTGCATTGGCGAGCAGCGGACCGTCGCAGAGCCGGTAGAAGAGTTGGAAGAAGTCACGCTCAATGAATCAAGACCCGGACGGACGACCAGAATGGGCACCTTGGCCAGCCAGACGGTAAGGCAAGACTTGGCAAATTTCCTGAAGAGGAATCAGGACATATTCGCGTGGAGCCACGAAGATATGCCAGGAATCGATCCGCCAGTGATAGTCCATAGGCTGCATGTCAACCCGGACTCCCCCCCAGTCCGGCAGAAGAAGCGGGTGTTCGCGCAGGAACGGGACAAAGCGGTGGCGGAAGAAGTTAGAAAGCTGCTGGAGGCGGGGTTTATCCGAGAAGTATACTACCCCGACTGGCTAGCAAATGTGGTCATGGTGAGAAAGAACAGCGGAAAGTGGAGAATGTGCATTGACTTCACGGACCTTAACAAGGCGTGCCTGAAAGACAGCTATCCGCTCCCAAGGATAGACACTCTGGTAGACTCGACGGCCAGACACGAGCTCTTGAGTTTCATGGACGCCTTTTCGGGCTATAACCAGATCAAAACGGAGGAGGAGGATCAGGAGAAGACCTCTTTTGTAACAAGCCAAGGACTTTTCTGCTACAAGGTGATGCCATTCGGACTCAAGAATGCGGGGGCCACATATCAAAGGTTGATGAACAAGATGTTCGCACATCAGCTAGGCAGGAACGTACAAGTCTATGTCGACGACATGTTGGTGAAGAGCGTGCGCGAGCACGACCATCTCAGCGACTTTCAGGAGACATTCGACACCCTTCGGTCGTACAACATGAAGCTGAACCCAAGTAAGTGTGTGTTCGGGGTTACGGCGGGGAAATTCTTAGGATTCATGGTTTCCCAAAGGGGCATAGAAGTCAACCCAGAGAAAGTGCGAGCCATAATGGAGTTAGAGCCCCCGAGGACAGTGAAGGCAGTTCAGAGCTTGAACGGAAAAGTTGCGGCCCTGAACAGATTCGTCTCCAAAGCGACAGATAAGTGCTTGCCTTTCTTCCGAGTACTGAAGAAATCATTCGAGTGGACGGACGAATGTCAGAAAGCATTCGAGGAATTGAAGAAGTACCTGTCGTCCCCACCACTTCTCAGCCCGTCCGTGCCAGGAGAAGAGCTATACCTCTACATTGCCGTCTCGCAAGCAGCCGTCAGCGCGGCCTTGGTACGGGACAACAGACACTCCCAACGACCAGTCTATTTTGTGAGCAGGGCGTTTCGAGGAGCAGAAGAAAGGTATCCCCGGATGGAGAAACTGGCCCTTGCCCTCATGACCGCTGCGCGGAAACTTAAACCCTATTTCCAAGCTCATGTAATCGTGGTCCTGACGGACCAACCTCTGAAGAAAGCAATGAGCAGCCTCGAGGCGGCGGGAAGAATGGCCTTGTGGGCAATTGAGCTGAGCGAATTCGACGTACGGTACCGTCCACGAACTTTGATGAAGGGGCAAGTAGTGGCGGACTTCATAGCCGAGTACACTCCGCTGGATGAAGAAGGGGCTGAAGAACAGCAACTGTGGATCATTCACACGGACGGGTCATCTAATCAACACTCAGGAGGAGCCGGCGTAGTTATACGGACACCGGAAGGGGATAAGATCGAGTGCATGATAAGACTAGACTTCCCTACGACCAACAACGAGGCGGAGTACAAAACCTTGGTAGCTGGGTTGGATCTCGCAAGGGCCGCGGGCGCCAGAAACATGATCATACATTGTGACTCCCAGGTGGTAACCAGTCAGATCAATGGCGATTTTGAGTGTAGGAACGAGAGGATGAAGAAGTACCTGGAGGAATTGAAAGGTCGAATCGTCGGTCTCGAGGTCAAATTCGTTCAGATCCCAAGGGAGGAAAACGAGTGCGCCGACCGGTTGGCAAAAGCAGCCTCCGCAGAGTTCATGGATGCGCCTAAACAGGTATTATCCTTTGTTCAAACTTGCTCACTTATTGATGACGGAAGGAAGATATAGGAGATAGATGTTGAAAAGGATTGGACCGCACCCCTGAAAGAATATCTACAGTCGGGCTCCCTGCCTGACGGGAAGGACGCTGCAAGAAGATTGAAAGTCCGGGCTTCGCGGTTCGTACTGATCAAAGACACCTTGTGCAAAAGAGGTTTCTCTCGACCTTACCTAAGGTGTCTGAGCCATGGCGAAGCAGAATACGTGATGAGGGAAGTTCACGAGGGGATTTGCGGGAATCACTCCGGAGCACGGTCCTTGGTGCACAAACTTATCCGAGCCGGATACTACTGGCCCACCATGTTCAGGGACGCCCAATCCTATGTGAAGGCTTGTGATAAGTGCCAGAGGTTCAGTAATCTAATCAGGCAACCATCCGAAGAACTCTCACCCATGACGGCCCCATGGCCGTTCGCGCAATGGGGGCTAGACATCATGGGCCCTTTCCTAACGGCTCTAAGGCAGCTAAAGTTCCTGGTAGTCGGTATCGACTACTTCACGAAGTGGGTCGAAGCAGAACCCCTCGCCACTATTACAGAGAAGAACATCCGTGCTTTCGTATGGAAAAACATCGTATGCAGGTACGGGATCCCGAGGGTGCTTGTCTCTGACAATGGAAAACAGTTCGACAACAGCGCATTCAAGAGTTTCTGCTCAGAGCTAGGCATTCGGAATCATTACTCCTCACCAGCACACCCGCAGGCAAACGGACAGGTAGAAGTCACAAACAGGACATTACTAAAGATCATCAAGACCCAGCTCGAGGGGGCAAAGGGTATTTGGCCAGACGAGCTGCCAAACGTCTTGTGGGCATATCGAACGACTGCAAGGACACCCACTGGGGAGACCCCGTTCCGACTTGCATACGGAGCCGATGCAGTAATCCCAGCAGAAATCGGCCTCACCAGCTATCGCGTACAGAGCTACACGGAGGACAAAAACGAAGAAGCTATGCGCCTTCAGCTGGACTTGGTGGACGAGGTCCGGGCAATAGCTGAACAGAGATTGGCACGATACCAGAACCTCATGTCAAAGAACTACGACTCAAAGGTAAGGCACAGAGATTTCCAGATCGGCGACCTGGTGCTACGAAAGGTCATGGGCGCTACTAAAGATCCTACTTAGGGAAAGCTCGGACCAAATTGGGAAGGACCGTATAGAATCACATCATGGCATAGGAAAGGCACGTACCACCTCGAGGCCATGGACGGAAGAAAGCTCCAGCATCCATGGAATTCGGAGCACCTTAGGAGATACTACCAGTAGAAGTCAAGTTTGAATCCCCCGATGTATATTTACTAGACTTCGATTATTCTGAAGCAATCTGTTAATTACTTTTGGGCCCCTTTTTTCTTTAGTACCTTTGTTGGCCCAAGAAGGGGTAGGTACTTTCTTCTACAGATTCTAATTTAATGAAGGAACATTCAGAACCTCGCTGTGTAAATCTTACTACTGAAAGACTACTATCACGAAGTGAACGGACCCTACCATGGGTTAAAAATATACAAGTTCACGAAGTGAACGGACCCCACCATGGGTTAAAAATATACAAGTTCACGAAGTGAACGGACCCCACCATGGGTTAAAAATATACAAGTTCACGAAGTGAACGGACCCCACCATGGGTTAAAAAGATTGAAGTTCACGAAGTGAACGGACCCCACCATGGGTTAAAAATATACAAGTTCACGAGGTGAACAGACCCCACCATGGGTTAAAAATATACAAGTTCACGAATTGAACGGACCCCACCATGGGTTAAAAGTATAAGTTCACGAAGTGAACGGACCCCACCAAGGTTAAAAATATATGTTCACGAAGTGAACGGACCCCACCAAGGGTTAAAAATATAAGTTCACGAAGTGAACGGACCCCACCATGGGTTAAAATTTTATGAGTCCTGAAAGAGGACGGACGCCAACATGGGTTAAAATTATACCAGTTCACGAGGTAGACGGGCCCAACCAGGGCCGAACTTATACGAATCTAAAAAATGGACGGACCCAAACAGTTCGTGAAATTATGCAAGTCCATTACGTAGGCAGCCATCAGGGGTCACGACCACTTTCAAAGGAGTGAACGGACCCGACTGAGGTCGCAAAAAATATAAAGGCCCACGACGTGGACGGACCAAATTAAGCAAGTATTTAACATCAAGACGGAGCACGCATCAACATTATCAATTCGACATTAAAAGAAACATTTAAATAAATAAGTTTAAATGTCAGATACAAATGATATAAAATAGCCCTACATACGACGGGCAAAAATCCAATGACTTTTGAAAATAATTAAAACAAAACAGTGAACGGCTACACATCAGGAGCGACGGGGTCCTTGGCTTCTGGAGTCTTTACTTCTTCAGCTTGAGGCTCAGGGACGATGGTGACGGGCCTTTCCTCTGCGAAAAGGTCGGCTGTGTCATCAGAGGCGTCTGGCTGGACGGACATACCCTCCGCGACGTTGATGTCGACGGCTGGGAAGTCAAACTTAGGGTATAGAGCTTTGGCCTGACGGAGAGCATCCTCAAAGCCATCAGTGTACGAAGTTCCGAGCTCCGTCAAGAGAGCGTCAGAATCACGATACTCTTGGACGACCTTCTCTTTGGCTAGACGAAGCTCGTCCTCCTTATCCTCCAGGACGGCTTTGAGTTCCTCCACCGTCCTCTGATACTCGTCCCTTGCCTCTTCCGCCAGCTTTAGCTTTTTCTCCGTCACCACCTTCCAGTTTTTGAGCTCGAGCAGCTCCTCTTCCGCCAGCCTGGCCTGGTCACGGACCCTCTCCAACGCCGTCTCATTGCGAAGAGCCCGGTCCATCAGACTCTTCGTCATAAGCATAGCCTGACGACCAAATTGGACTTAGTCAAAAACGATAGAAACAGAAATTGAAAGATGAGTGGTGACGGATCCTTACCTGGGCAATGTTGAAGAGGCCCGTCTCCCCCATGGCCTCCGTCGAGTGGTTCCCCAGGTCCTCGTAGTCCTCGCTCCTAATGATGGAAGAGATCTTCCCCAAAGCATATTTTGGATCTTCACGGAGCAGGACGGGCGGTTTCTTCTGACTGCCCGGAGGGGGAACCATCAAACCTTTGCCAGCTCCAGGCTTGGCTGGGGTCACCGTCTTCTTTCCCTCCGCCATAAGGCCTATAACGGGCTCCGTTGAAACTCTCTGTTTCTTGGGTGCACGGTCGACCTTGGGCATCGGTCTCTTCGCCGGGGGCCTGCTCGAGCCCGTCCCCATTGCCCCCACGTCCGTCTCCTTATTCTTGGCGGCTTTACTTTTGATGGCAGCCCTCCTCTTCGCGTCGTCCATCTCTGTAGAAACAAGGGTAGACGGGTAAAACTCAAAGCGAATGAACAAAAGAAAAAATAGGTGACGGACTTACGCTGACAGGTGCGTTCCTCGTACTTTATCGCCGCGGCTGATGGCTCTGGTCTGTCGCAATACCAGTGGACGGTATTGAGGTTAACAAGCTTCGCCCAAGTTCGCTCCTCCGGCTTCGTCTTTGAAAAAATCTTTTCCAAAAAATGGAACTCCTCTAGATCCACCTGTGGACGCCGTCGCACTGAAAAAAATCAAAGAGGGAAACGTTCAGGACGGTCATTACAAAGTCAAAAAATTATTACCTTCAGGACACAACGGACTGGACTATACCAGACGGGTCCAAGATCCCCCATGTTCTGTCGACGGGCACGAAGTCCGTCTCCCCCGGGTGACACATCCAACCTTCACCTTCCAGGAAGAAATAACGACTCTTCCAGTCACGATTGGAGTCCGGGGTTTCGTATATGACTTTTAGGACGGACTTCCTAGGGACGAAGCTGTACATCCCCCTCGACTTGTCTATTTCGTCTGGACGGTAGCAATGGAGGAACTCCCGTACGGTCAGCGATCTGGAACCATTAGACATGGTTCCGTACAGGACCTCCATTGTAATGAAAACCCTCCGTGCGTTGGGGGATATTTGGCTGACGGACAGACCTAAGTGACGGAGGAGTTCCCGTTTCAACCTGTTTAAGGGGAATCTAAGTCCAGCCTTCAGTGCTTGTTTGTACACCCCTAAGTCATCCACTCTGTCGTAATAACACTTCTCGGATTTGTAGGGTAGACGGATTGGGATGTGATCGGGTATTTGGTAGATTGCCCTAATTGTTTTGAAGTGGACCTCCTTAATTGTGGACACAAATTTGTGCACCGTCCACTCAGGCAGCATGACGAACTCCCTAAGTCCGTCAATCCCAACAACGGTTCTAGGTCCACCACCGTCGCCAGAACCTTCCTCTGGTTCGGCCAACTCCATATCCTCATTTGTTGAGGACGGTGAAGTGGCAGACGGAGTCCTCTCGATCAGTTCGTTCGGATCTTTGTAACCCGACGGGTACAATTCCTCGTAACCCGCTCCGTCGCGGACGAAGGACTGGTTACTCGACGCACTAGACATTGCCTACAATGAAGTGACAAAGCCTAAGACGGACGGTCTAAAATAAAAAAAGGGGAAGAGACGGATGCAAGAAGTTTAATGCTTCTACCATGACAATTATAAAAACTGAAGGTACATTGAGGGGAACGGATAGGATCACTTACCAAAGAAGGGAGCGAACGGGTTGATCTTGTTACAGAAAGATGTGAACGGTTGAGCTCTGACAAGTGACGGACTCGCTCTGACAATGAAGTTTCTGCGCAAAGTAGAGAAATGAAGGAGGAGTGCAGGTTTTTATAGGTAGAGTGCACGGAAGACAAAGCGGCACTTCGATCCAAGACACGGACCAACCCACGAGCGACGCGTGTCAATGCATTAAATGTTTCTGCAACCTGTCAGACCTCACGGACATGACGGCGTCTCCATCCGTTAACATCCCTTCAAGGGTCCTCGTCACCAACATCCGTGAAACCCTGACCGTCATCTCTATGACTCCGTCGTCAACCATTTGGTCTTTGTCATCACCGTCTTAGTTCTGTGCTACCGTTCATCTACGCCATCCGTCAACCCCATGAGTGCGGGTCACCATTATTATTTGTTTTTAACCGTCACCCCAATTGACCGTTTGCACGACGACGACGGATCAAATGGGGTGAAGGGGGCAGCTGAAGAGGATAAAATATGAAATCAGTCTTGGCAAGCCCAATTGGCCCATTGGCGAGCCCAATAGGCCCATGTCCGCAAGCCCAAAGAAGGTAAGGCCCATCCTTCGCATGGGCCCCTGACAGGACGAAGGCCTGGACTTACCCACCACGTTTCAAGAAACTTGTTCTGCAAGGATAAGAGGCTTGCTCAGTAAGCATAAGAGGCTTGCTCTACAAGGATGAGAGACTTGCTCAGCAAGCTTGAGGGGCTTGCTCTACAAGGAAAGGAGGTAGGACCTCACCACTATAAAAAGGCCCCAACACCCTCACAAAAAGGTACGTGTAACTGACTCCTCTCTAGCACTCTAGAGTTGTAAAAAGTATTTTCTGACTTAACCTTCGGAGGGTGTTTGGCCGGCTCCACACCGGTGCCCTTTTAAGGTATTTCTGTGTTGTTATCTCTTTCAGGCAATGGTCATTCGAGTACAAGAACTGTGCATCTCACTGGTGAACATTTCGGCATCATCACTAATAACGAAGGATTGCTTAATACTTTTGTCAAATTTCTGGCCAATAAGTGAGGATGTTCACTTCCTTATCATGCACGAATCTAAAAACGTCACGTCATAATTATTATGATTCATGCATTAGAGATCCAACTATCCCAAATTGGTTTTGCTCAGGTGGCCAAGAGAATTAGGATATGTGACAAAGAAATGCTTATACGTCATTATGAGAAACACTGTGCTCAGGTGGCCAAGAGAATTAGGATATGTGACAAAGAAATGCTTATATGTCATTATGAGAAACACTGTGCAAGCGCATGTACTGAACTCACTCATTTATCCGGTTATCCTTTGAAAATTTAGGAAACACTTTTGCTAATTTCTTATCATTTTACAAATTTATTCGAATTATACTGTTTTTTTTAATATTTTAAATTAATTAATTAATACAAAATTTAAAGCCATGAACACCCAAACATCGTTAGCAAAAGTCAATGCATGGGTTGTTAATGTTAATTCATCATTATCCATTTTACAATTGTTTATTAGTTAAAAATAAAACATGTTGTTGGGTCGATATGATGATTGGGTTTACAGTTTGGAAATATGCATCTTTTTGTTAATAGTTAAAGTATATGGGTCATGTTAAAATGTGCCCTTAAGACAATTATTAATAAACTATTTTAAGAAAGTGTTAACATCACCTTCATGAAAAATATAAAAAAAAATCGAGAAATTTTTTTTTTAATCATTTTTCATAAAAAAATTTTAAAATAATTCCTAAACTAACACATTTAAGGCATTCGGTAACTTTTTCTTATATATATGTACACACATTAATTAAAAGGAAAATATAGATGGTTAAAAATAATTCCTAAACTATCACATTTAAGGCATTCAGTAACTTTTTCTTATATATATGTACACACACATTAATTAAAAGGACATGATAGATGGTTAAAACATAATTGTACATACAAAATTTTGAGGTTTTAAAAAGTTATATATAAGTAAATAAATTAAAAAGTTCAAAGATCGCACACTTACAAAGGTATGACTTCTTGTGATCTAAAGCTTATGGGAAAACTAAGTATTAGACTATTAGGCTCCGTTTGAGAGTTCATAAGAGAATGGAATTGAATGATCATAAGGGAATAGAAAAGAATGGAATGGAGTAGAATGTATTTAAGTAAGATAAATGAATGAAATGGAATAGAATTAAGTAATTTTGATTAGATGTTTTAAAATAAAGGAATGGAAAGGAATGAAAATGAATGGAATGTAAGTAATCTTATTTGGGAATAATATGGAGGGAATGGAATGAAATTTTTTTATGATAATATTACTATTAGACCCCTATTTTAAAATAAAGAGTTGAATATATAGAGGTATTTTGGGAGTTTTAGTCAAAAAATCATTAAATCTAATTTCATTTCTTCCAATTTCGGGGGAATGAAAATTTAAGATTTTAAAAATGAGTATTCCTTCCTACCCATTTCATTCACTCCCACTTAAACTCCCAAACAAGGGAATGAGTTTTCCATTCTCTCTATTAAAACTTTCAAACAAGGGAATGAAAGAATATTTTAAAATAATTCTTTTCATTCCATTCTCTCCTCCCAAACGAGGCCTTAGTTACAACACTACAAGGATGCCTTAAAAATCATGACTAAGAATATTTAGATAAAAGTGTTCGGTCGAAGGCACTAAGGGAGCGATTCATGGATTTGGCGAGTAACCTCAGAGCTTAATAGTCGAGTTTTCATGATCTCAATAGAAGTACCTAAGAAAAGTTGTTGGACCCGTCATGTCAAAATTTAATATATTGACTAATTACCACCCTCTTTGCATTCATTGTAATGAGATAAATCATCACTATATAGCATTGGGTTGAATACCCTAAGAGCATTCACATCAAATATGTAAAAAATGCTAAATCTTAATTTTAACTTTCATCCCTTTAAAATATCATCTACATCAAACATGCTATTCTTAAAATTTTTGGCATTTTTGCTACAATGAAGTGTCATCTTTGACACCTTACTCTAACAAGTTGCTAGAGTTTTTTATTATTATTTTTCTTTTTCTCTCTCTCACTCTCTTGTGTGTCTCTCTCTCTCTTATTGGATTAAAAAAAAAAGAATTATAAATAATATTTTAATGAAGTGGTTAAAAAAAATAAAACCTTTGATGTTGGGTGTATTATAAAAGTAGTATTTTGAGATGCTATATGCTATATTTTTTGACATGTTTGATGAGAATGCTCTAAAAGCCTGACCCCTTAATTGACTTGAGGAGATAAAGCGCTGTTAGAAATTAGGATCCCCACTTTATATGGAATTGATCACCCGCCTTACTAAAGAAACAACTATAAATACCATCTTTTAAGCCTAAAAACATGGTTATGAAATTTCCTAAACTTCATTATTATGCAATTCAATCCCAAAATTATTTCAATTGACTTGACTTAATTTTCAAAGTGCATTTGACCTATTCCATCGATTGATATGAAGTCTAGGTTGTAAGTTGTTTAGTTTTTGTTGTTTTGGATTAAGTGAACTTTCGTCACTTTGCTATAATGAAGTTCTTATTATCAATTTGGCATATTTTTATTTGACTTTTTGTTGACCATGTTCACTTAAACCCAAATTCAATATGGTGTGGGACACTTCTGGATACGCTAGAGCTATCAACATCACAACACATTATTTTTTTGCTAAAGTGTGTGACTCAAACTAGCATACTCTTACAAACATCATGTAATGCTAGTTTAAAACTCTTACCGACACACTACGCCCAAGGGTCGAAAAACATCTTAATTATAATAGACTATTAAGTATAAATTAGATAACAGACTTTTGCTATCTTGTGTCCTTTACAACGTGTTTGCAAGCTACATGGCAAATCTGGCATGTGTGGACAAATGTATAGGATAACGAAAATGACTCACTCTCCACAGTTCTACTCACAAGAACCACATCCCTTCTTCCCCAATCATGCAATAAACCCTTCCTTTTCACAAGCCCTGGCCCACTTCACCATCCTTACCCGCCCTACCCGACAGGCTACACACCCTACTCCACCCGCCCCACCTCTCACTGTCTATTTTTTATAGCAAAAAGCCACACACCTTGAAAATAAATCAAAATAATTAAACCATACCCCATACCCCATAACTCCATTTTATAATGGAAAAAAGCGGCGATAATACAAAGCAGACCACTCATTATTTAGCTTTTACTAATTTTTCACTCCACTCTTTACAAGAGTCCAAAAATTTAGTGAGAAAGTCCAATAAGAAAATCACTTCCTAAAACAATTATAAAAAAATAAGGAAAAAGATACGCAAAATTTCATTGCAATTTTGTTTCGTGTAGTATTAAAACTCTTTTCCTTTGTTAAATATATTATTAGCAACGCGATGTGTGATATCATGTTATATATGTTAGAGTGGATGCGGAAGGAGAAATATAGAATAGGAACATTGAGAACATGAAGGTTACGTGGTTCAGTCTTGTCGGCCTACATCCATGAAGGAATCCCTTAAGGGTTTCATCTTTATTGTATAAGAGTGTAGTACAAAACTTGTGTTATAATGAACCCTAATATGAGTATATATAAGCGACGAAACTCTAAACTACTAGTACAAGCAGGAGTGGGCTTATGCCTATTACATTAGGCTAATATGTCCAATATATATCTCTAACACCCCTTTTGGCACAATATGATTTTATTGTGTATATCGTCAAGTGTATAATACTTCATATAACGATTTTTACTTTTAAGTGTAACACAAAATCCTTTTTAAAAGAAAAAAGTGTAACACAAATAATAAGATCATATTATTGTTGTATGTGAAAAAACAATACTAAATATATATATACATACATATATATATATATAGAGAGAGAGAGAGAGAGAGTAGGGGTGGCAATTCGTGTTTGCATATTGGGTTCATGTCGTGTCAACTCATGAGTATCCAATTATATAAATCAACACTAATCCGACATGCTTATTAAACGGGTCAAGATTCCTCAATCCTAACATGACCAATTTATTAAACGGGTCAGTCGTGTCGATCTGTTTATCAGATTTTATCAAAATGAAAAAAAAAAAAATATATATATATATATATATACATATATTTATGAAAAAACAAACAAACAAATATTTTTAATATAAAATGTAGAACTAACAAGTAACTGCATTATAAATAATCATTTAAAACTAAAACATATTTCAATATCACAAATAATCAATCACAATATGTCAAAGAAAATAAATTACAACTACTACTAAATTTATATACCTAGGGTTTGAATGGTATATTAGTAAAATGTTATTTAATTAAATAAGTTAGACGGGTCAAATAAGTTCCATGGGTTGAATATTAACTCAACCCGTTTATTAAACGGGTTAGTCATGTTAACTCGAATATGACATGAACCCATTAAATCTCAACCCATTAAATCTCAACCCATAACTTACTAATTTCGTGTCGTGTTATGTCGGATTCACGGGTCGTGTCCAATTTTGTCACCCTTAATATATGGTCATAGATTACAATACTGATGTACAAATGATATTTTTCTTAGAGTTGATTGACTTATTTTATAGGGAGTCAATTCATTTTCAACTTGATATTGTATTTGTTGTTTATTAAATGTTGTTCTTTTTCAATGTAGGTGAGACTCTTGAAGTCTTATTAATGAGTGCACAACAGTGTTGGTACTCGAACATTGGCTTCAGACATTTTTTCTATCACTTCTTGCCTTAAAAAGGTAGGAGCATATTGGGTTCTTATACTGATAATCATCTTTTGACTAATCTAGCCTCCTCAATCCCTTGGGACCAACAATGGGCAATAGAGGAATATTTAAATGTTGTCCATTCCAGTGACGATTTCATTGTTAAATATCTTGAAACTAGAATCCCACTTTTGTTTTGCAAATTTAGTTCCTCCGCCACAACGAAGTTGCAAACACTAGTTAGATTCATACATGATACACATTATCGCACACTTTTGGTGCGATGGTCATTCTATAAGTATAAGTGGGATGTGGGAGGGCAACGGTGTTGGTACTCGAACATTGGTTTCAAGCCTTTTTTCTATTACTTCTTGCCTTAAAAAGGTAGGAACATATTGCGTTCTTATACTCATGATCATCTTTTGACTAATCTAGCCTCCTTAATCCCTTAAGACCAACAATGGGCAGTAGAGGAATATTTAAATGTTGTCCATTCCAGTGACGATTTCATTATTAAATATCTTAAAACTAGAATCCCACTTTTGTTTTGCAAATTTAATTCCTCTGCCACAACGAAGTTGCAAACCCTAGTTAGATTCATACATGATACACACTATCGCACACCTTTGGTGCGATATTTATTCTATAAATATAAGTGTTTGTGGGGTATAGGGGAGTAAGGACCGAGTTTCAAGTCTCCAAAAGGGAGCTTTATATACATATAAACTTAGATTAGGTTAAAGTAGAATTTCTATCTTGTATATATATTTTAAAAAAAGATTCATTAATGATACACATTTTAGTCATTGTGAGATCCCAATTTCTCTATTTGGAATGGCTCTCACAAATCTGTTTGCAAACACGGTTAACTTATATGCAAAATTTGCTCTATATTTTCACTAAAATTTATTGCAGACCTTTAAGTTTCAAGTTTAAATTAAAATATTTACATAAACTTTTGTTAGATGTTAATGAAAGTTGACAGAGAAATTAAAAATTGAATAAATTTTAAATTTAAAGGACTAAAATAAATTATGGTAAAATTTAGAAAATAAATTTTGTATTTTAGTTTTTTTTTTTTTTTTTTTTGGGAATAACTAAACGTAAAAAACTGTATTTTTCATTCGTACAGTAAAAATTCTATTACGTTAAACAGGCGTTTTCTTTTTTTTCTATCCCAAACAAAAAGAATCAAAATATGCTGATTTCCTCGTCGCTTTTGCTTCTGCTATAAATACCAGAGCAAGGCTCAATTGTTCAGATTAAAAAATCAAACAGAGCCACAGAGGTGGTACCTCTCTCTGTACTCTCTCCTCTGCTCTCCACTTCTCAGTAGGGTTTCTCTCTCTCGCTTCGCTTCGCTTCGCTTTCTCTCACCACAAACAACCATTTCTCTCTCAGTATAAGAAGAGGAAAAGTGAGTGAGAAATGGACGCGTACGCGTTGCATTTGGCGATGGCGGCGCTGGTGGGAGCATCGGTGGTGGCGGTTTCGGCCTATTACATGCACAGGAAAACCCTAACTCAGTTGCTCGAGTTCGCGAAAACGGTGGAGAAAGACAGGGACGATAACACGGACGTCGACTCGCCGCAGGCGACTCAGCATTTGAAGAAGCGCCGGAGCCACGCGCGACGCAAGGGGAATGGTTACGGTTACTATCGCCGCGCCTCGGCTTCTCTTCCCGACGTCACGGCGATCTCCGGCGGACCTGGCGGAGGAGGTGGGGCTGGAATCGACGGCGAAGATAGGCGGAGCAACGGTCCTATCAACGTGGACGGGATTCCCGTAGGGTTGCCGAGGCTCCACACGCTTCCAGAAGGTATGCCTCACTCGGATTACTCACCGGGAGAGTGATCATGAACTGAACTCTCTCTTGGCTTATATGAAAATTCGAGAATTGTTGTCACGGTTTTGATAGATAGGGTTTCCTATTGGAGCAGCGTTTTTATGTACTTTAAATAGTTATAAGGCTCTTGTGTGCATTGTATATTTTGATATTTTATGTTAATTTATAGTATTATAGTGCAGAATAGTGTTATTTTCATGAAGAATCGGAACTTTTTTTTTTTTTGTTTTTGGTATTAATAAGTTTTACTGCTATATTATATAATGGTCAAATTTCATGGTGGATTGGATATTTTATGGAAAATTGAGATTGAGTTGGCTATTGCTATTGGGATGCTTGTTATGTGGTATATGATCAATCTTGAAATGTTCAGGTCTAATTTGCTATATTTATTGGAAAGATTTAGTGGCTTTGTTGGTGTAAATGCTTTACATTGTATGAGTTGAAATAATGAGGAATAAACTAGTTTCGACATATGGTTAGAGATGTTATTCTGCATATTCAACCCCATCGTTTGCTGCTTCTTTTTTTTTTGGTTTTTTGTTTTTGTTTTTAAAACCTTTTTTTAAATTGGTTTAAGGGTTTAATAGGATATGAATCAGTTCAATTCCCCCTTCGTGACCTCGTCTCTTCTAGGTCCCATTGGCCTTCTTTCCAATCTTAGATTTCCCATATTTTAAGTCTCTATCTCTCTCTCTCTCTCTCACACACACACACACACACACGCACACACACACACATATATATTCCTTCTATGTCTGATGACATATGGGGATTTACAGTTGGCTTGTTATATAAGTTGATTAGCATAGGCAGACTGCTTATGTTCAAAGCAATGATGTATTTTTTAATAATATAGCTTGCGAATTGTTCAGCAGTCAGTTTGTACTGAGAATCTGAATTTATGGGCACCATATTCTCCTTTTTTTTTTGGTAAGAAAAATGCCTGATTTGAACTACATGCTTGATTCTTTGGTCAAGCAACAGCTTGCCCACTTCTGACTTAATTGCATCCACTGTGAGCTTGCATTTTTATCTTTTCATTCTCAATGAAAAGATGAATCATGAAAGTTTCTTATTAAATGAGGGAAAAAATTTACCATGTGGAAGGAAGATGCTATGGAGGAGAAGAAAGAAAACAACACAGCATAAATGGTATAATAGCAAAACACTTGAAATATTTAAGGGAAGCTGAGTGCCCAGGTAGAATGTTTCCCATCAGGAAGTTCTCATGGGTGAAGATTTGTCATCTTTGGTGTAGCATCTACCTCCAAGTTATCCCATCTTGGAATCCAAATAAGTGGCTTAATTGGCAGAGAGAACATTATTGATTTCTTTACAGAATCAGAATCAGACTCTTTTGACTTTTCTGAATCACTTAACTATACTATGGCCCACAAATGTAGAACCAGAAATTCATTGCTTGTGCATTTAATCAATGAGAACTATTCTAACGTTGGCTACCATGGTATTCAGCAACAACAACTCCTCTGGTCCTGGAAAGTAAACAGAATGTTTTGATGTCCTTCCTGTCTTTAGGATTGTTTTCTCAATCCCACTCTTTTTTTTTTTTTTTTGAGAGAGAGAGCAGGGTTGGAGTTGATGCCATTTATCTTTTACTGATTAAGGAAAGAATTCTTTTATTTCAGGGAAATCTGCTGGGCATGTAAGTTCAACCAAGAGAACCGGTTCTCTTATCAGACCAACTTCTCCCAAGTCTCCTGTTGCAAGTGCTAGTGCCTTCGAGAGTGTAGATGGATCAGAGGATGAAGATAACATGACTGACAATGCTAAACTAGATACTACATATCTGCACACTAATGGAAATGCTGTGAGTTTATATAATAGTACTTTTTGTTTCTCCGCTGAAGGAAACTCCACTCAGAGGCTGAAAGTTTTGCTTTGTACCTCTTTGTGCAGGGGCCAGAGTGTAAAAATCTATATGATAATTTACCAGACCACGTTAAGGCCAGTGGAGAACAGAAGCCTATAGTTGCTTCTAGCATGATTCGTTCCCATAGTATATCCGGTGACTTGCATGGTGTTCAGCCCGACCCAATTGCAGCTGATATTCTGAGAAAGGAGCCAGAACAAGAAATTTTTGCTCGGCTTAAAATAACACCTAGTGGTATGGACTGCCTGTCATTTCTCTTTAATGTAAATTATCTGTCAGATATACAGTGTTAATGCTGAGTACTCTTATTGGGTTGGACTTGAGACTTACACCTATAAAGCCTTCATTTATTTTTCTCCTTCTCCTTAATTAGTTAATGACTTAGAAAATAATAAGCATAATAATCTTGATGATTATTTATGTAAGCACCTTTATTAGTTGATTTATAGTTACAACAATGATGACGAGAACCAAGCCTTAGCCTTACTCCCAAATTTTTTCAGATCAGCTTTGGGTCTTCAACAGATTAACTAGGGTTGGGTACACGTATTCTTTTTCGTGGTTCCATTTATAATAACGTGGCTAAATTTTATGTTGGCCATCAACCTACTACAACCTTCCTTTTTCTAGGCTTGGCACCGGCTATGAAGAAAATATATGACACTAAACACAGACACAAGAAGGGTTGTTAGTGATTTATAGTTACTCCTTCAAAAAAGGCTGTACTATTAACTTTTAAGCCTGCTACTCTCAATACTATATCCTAGGTTAGGATCTGCAATTGAGGAGCAAGTCTCAATGGTTGTTATTTTCTAACATCTGTATATTTTACCAGAGGTGCCATCACCTGATGAAGTGGAGGCCTACGTGGTTCTTCAAGAATGCCTTGAAATGCGAAAAAAATATGTATTCAGCGAATTAGTGGCCCCATGGGTAAAAGAAGTTATATCTGATCCCAGTACTCCAAAGCCTAATCTTGAGCCGTTTTCTTATACTCCTGAGGGAAATTCTGGTGTGAGTTTTCTTTTGATTCTTAAATAATAGTATTCCATAATGCATTGCTTTAAGATATTCTACTTCTATTCCATTGTTATCTCTAACATGTTCCAAATTTCATGCAGCATTATTTTGAAATGCAAGACGGGGTCTTTCATGTCTATGCAAATAAGGATTGTAAGATTGCTAGATAGTTTTTGCTTGTTATATTTTACAAGTTTGTGTTAACCTACTGGGATGTTTATGCATCTTTACCTGTTTTTTTCGCAGCTAAAGAAGAGCTTTTCCCTGTTGCTGATGCAACAACCTTTTTCACTGATCTGCATCACATACTTCGAGTTATTGCAGCTGGGAATATTAGAACTCTATGTCATCATCGGCTTAATCTTCTGGAACAAGTAGATGGTTTTCCATTGATGATTATTAGTAATTGTGCTGCATGATAATATTCTTATCTCTTACTACTACATATAATAATATCTTTATTATTGTGCTCATTTGTGTGCAATCCAGAAATTCAATCTTCATTTGATGCTTAATGCGGATAGAGAATTTCTTGCTCAGAAAAGTGCTCCACATCGTGACTTCTATAATGTCAGGAAAGTTGATACGCATGTTCATCACTCAGCGTGCATGAACCAGAAGCATCTTTTAAGGTTTATAAAGTCAAAGCTGAGGAAAGAGCCTGATGAGGTAATAATTTGGATTTTTATGCTGATCTGTTGTTGATGTCTGTCTGATGGTTATGATTGACTCTAAATGCAGCTATCCCATACTAAAAAGAAATCTTTTCATTTGAAATATGGCGCCTGTTGAATTCAATGAAATTTTTGTTCCCTTCCCAGCATCAACTAAGATTTTTTTTATTTTTTTTTCCAATGCATTGAATTTTCTCCATAGCCTTGACTTTCCTATACATTTTTTCCCAGGTTGTAATTTTTCGAGATGGGACATATCTGACCTTGAAAGAAGTATTTGAAAGCTTGGATCTAACTGGGTAATGAAATCTTCTTTTGCTCTCACCCAAATGAAGATATATACTTTTACTCATTGTCATAAATATTTGTTAATAAACTTATTTATGTGTTTGGAGACAGTTTGTGATCTCACTTTTGCATTTGTTTGAACAGGTATGATCTGAATGTTGACCTTTTGGATGTTCATGCAGACAAGAGTACTTTTCATCGCTTTGATAAGTTCAATCTTAAGTACAACCCCTGTGGTCAAAGTAGGCTCAGGGAGATTTTCCTTAAGCAAGATAATCTTATCCAAGGTATGTGCATCCTGCTTGTTTGCTTGATTACTAGGTATGGTTGCTTCTTACTGTATTCTCTTGCATCAAGCCACTTACTATTTAAAACTGAGTCAATTATCATGTAGAACTTGGTACACACAAGACCATCTTCACCTTTATAACAAACTCTGTACTTAATAAAAAAAACAATTATCATGTGGAACTTGGTGGACTGTGGGATTTTCTATGATGAGTGATGAATTAACTTTTACTTTTTTCTACCAAGGACTTCCAATATTTAGTTTGAGGGTAGTTGATGTAGTTTGCGAGTTTGACAGCTTAGGGTGCTTGGCATTTTTAACATTATTATGTAATCTGTCTACTTTGTTTTATGGCCATATATATGAACAAATTCAATAGATGGGCATGAAAAATTTGATTAGGCAGGAACAAGATGCATTTTACTGTGTGTACTTTTCAATACACAAGATATATTTTACTGTGGAAGGGAAAATTAGTTCTGAATTCTAGGCAATAAGTTTTCTCAAGGATTGAGAATATCTATGCGCTTTAAATTTGCACCTTCACCTAGATTGATAGATATGTCAAACAACATTTTTTGAAGTACCTTCCAAATTAAGCAATTCGTTGTTTTCCTCTCACTGGAACTTTATTTATCTTGAAGTTGCCTCCTTTCTAGCAAGAGAAAGGTATAAATGAATGAGCTTGTAGAATTGTTCTGTTAAGAGCTTTTGTATGATAGGGGATTTCAGTTCATTCAGCAGGTTTTAATTCTATTTTCTGATGTTCTGTAATCTGTCAGCTCCTCTTTCATAAGAGATGATGATGTTTAGATTGATATTTGGAATATCTCCCTTATTGATTACCAATCCTTATATTTGTCTGTCATCTCTTATTGAATAGGTCGTTTCCTTGGCGAGCTGACAAAGCAAGTGTTTTCTGATCTCAATGCAAGTAAATATCAGGTGCTTACTTGCTGTCCTGTTCACTTATATGTTTATTATATTTTAGTGTATTCTCTTTTTGTTTCTTTTTAAATTGTAGATCGAGTCAACATTTGATGTTCAAATATATATATATATATATACTGTTGATAAATTTGTTTTCAAAGGAGCCTGGTGCATTGTACTGCATTGATGTGCTGATTGGGTCTCAAGCTTTATGATGGCGCAACCATAGTGTGGTTAGGGAAACAATATCCACTTTGGAAGCCTAAGGATAAGGCAAAAACCTAGAATAAGTTTCCACGATGTGTGTGTGTTTTATTTGGTTATTCTAGAGTTGAGGGAATTTTAGTAATTCTGTAAATTTTTTTTTTGTATGAGCCATAGTTGTGGGCCTTCTTAATAAGTCAGTCTTATTTTATGAGTTTCTGTGTGGGTTTGCTCTGATTCAATTAGGGTTTGGTTTATTGTACTCTAACAAGGAAGAGTTGGTCAATAAAGTATTGTGTGTTTTGAGTATTAAGTCATGCCGACCGTTTTGTTCTTTTCCTCTTTTCTTTTTTTCTCATCTCGTTTCATTCTCTTTGATATTTTGTCACTGATCATAGGTATTGTAAACAATGAATTTGAAGTGGTTCTTTTGCTAATAAATTAATCGACTTCTCAGAAAAACTCTTATAGAGCAATTTTTTTTGGGTGTATAAAGCATTTGTTAACATTCTTGACAGCAGCAGCTTAATGCAAAATGAGTCAGAGTTGAGGAAGATGTTGAACGTTCTTGCCAGTGGACACAATGTGAATGTTGAAATTATGTTTTACCATATTATGCCAGTTGCACATTTTAGCATCTGTGATGTGTAATGATAGAAATATTCCAGCACTGAATGACCATTGTACAGTGTAATTTTGGAATGTTCACTGCCTTCAATTTGGGTGTCAGAACCACCCTTTTTTTGGGGGGGGGGGGGGAGGGAAAGGGGTGTTCAACTATTCATTCATACATGTTTTAACGCTCTATATTCATTTCTGTTACTCCATTTTGTTGCTGCAGATGGCTGAATACAGAATCTCAATATATGGTAGGAAGCAAAGTGAGTGGGACCAAATGGCTAGTTGGATAGTGAATAATGAACTGTACAGTGAGAATGTTGTTTGGTTGATCCAGGTACTTACAAGAATCTGTCAGAATCAAATAACAAAATTAATCTTATTCATTATTGAGATGAAAATTCTAGATATTTTGTCAACACCTCAGCAATGTGAGAGGGCACATCCTCAGCAAATTGAGTATTTTGTCAATATCTAATGCTCTTTTTTTTTTTTTTTTTCAAAATCTTTTCAGCTTCCACGTCTGTACAATGTGTACAAGGAAATGGGAATTGTGACATCATTTCAGAACATTCTCGACAATATCTTTATTCCATTATTTGAGGTTACTGTGGATCCAGATTCACATCCTCAGTTGCATGTTTTCTTGAAACAGGTATGAAAAATCTTGTTTGTAAAATCTTCTCAATCTAGAAAATATGGTTATTGAGCCACAATTGTACTAATTGTTTCTGCAATCGTTACGTGTCTTCTCTTAAATCCTTGACACTAAGTAGAAAGAAAAAATCTATTAGATTGTAAATGCCAGGAACCTGGGCTACACACAAACACACTATTTTATTAAGTGAAACTTGTTTTTTTTTTTTTTTTTGATTCATGAAACTTTATTTTTTTTAGAACTTTACATCCTATGTCTTAGATTTGGTTTACCATGATTATCAGATTAATTCATTGCAACCATGAAGGCTTAAATACATCCTTCCATGCAGAACTTAATCAATGGGTAAATATGAAAGAATGTGGAAAGATTTAGTTTGATGGAAAGATTTAGTTTTAAAGCTATTAAGCTTTTGCCAAAGAGCTCTAGCTCAAATGGCATCTCCTCCCCTTGTAAGAGCAACATGGAATGATCATGGTTTCAAAACCCACTGAGTGCACGTGTAACTTATCAATAAAAGAAGTATTTTATACTTTAAAACTGTAGTTATATTTTTTGAGATTTGAAAAAAGCATGTTGTGTTTGGGTTAAGTTTGTCGTTTTATATTTAAAATCTCTAGGTAAAAAGATTTTAACTGTTAAGATGTCTGACTTCTCATATATTTGCTTGTTCAGGTTGTGGGATTGGATTTGGTGGATGATGAAAGTAAGCCTGAAAGACGCCCCACAAAACACATGCCCACACCTGCTCAATGGACTAATGTATTCAATCCAGCATTTTCATACTATGTGTATTACTGTTATGCTAACCTATACACACTAAACAAGGTATGCATTCTACAATCACAAGCAATCTTGTAATTTATTATGAGTACAATTTCTGGTTGTTTAAACTATTTCCCTTACGCCACCCCTTTTTTCTTTCTTCTTTAGAAAGTAAATAATGTAACTAGGGAAGCTGCATATTACTTTATAAATAAAAAAAGGAGCTGCATTCATCAGAAGGAAAAGATTGGCAAGCTGTAGTTGTTGAGCAATTGTGCTAGTAAATAGTAACTGCTAATTGTTAACATTAGCAGTAGTTGCAATTGCACGACTCACATGTTGTTAGCTGCCATTGCTTAATAATGCTTACAAAGGCATAGGGGCATGCTGTAGGAAAAAAAGAAAAGAAAAAAAAAAAGAAACAGCCTACACAGTAAGTTACAAGCTCAAAGAAGAACATAAACAAAAGAAAACAAGACACCATATATAGCTATGTATTAAAAATTGACTGAGGGAAATTCCAAGATCTCTGCAATCATGTACTTTGTTGATCTATCTGCAGTTTCCTGAAGTTGATAACCTGATTTTTGGCACTCCTTGTGATCTCTTCCAGAATCCTAGCATAGTCTATGCTCTCATGTCTAAAAACCTAGCATATGTTTCCTTCCAGATAGAGTAGACAGCATCAGCAAAAAATCATTTTGATAATAAGCAGAACAAATTGGTTGTTTTATTAAATTTTTTTTTTTTAAGAGTCTGACTTAACAAATGTTTCTTTAACATGTTGGTTGTGTTGGTCTTTTGTAGTCCTGACAAGTGCAATAGTCTCTAGATGCTTGTGTCTTGATTTTGATGCATTGAATTCTGACCTGTTAGATGTTACTATTTTCAGCTTCGTGAATCTAAAGGCATGACGACAATAAAATTCCGTCCGCACTCTGGGGAGGTATTTATGGAATAGTTGTTTTAATTAATACAGATGTTTAATTGTACGGATGCCTTACGTATAGTGTACTTCCAGGCTGGTGACATCGACCATCTTGCTGCAACCTTTCTTACGGCTCATAATATTGCACATGGAATCAATTTGAGAAAATCGCCTGTACTTCAATATCTGTATTATCTAGCACAGGTAGGAATTATTTTGGATTGATGTTATGATTTGATTAATTGCAATATTTGTTTATAATATTTGCAATATTTGTTTACAATATTTGCAATATTTGCATCAGATTGGTCTGGCCATGTCTCCATTGAGCAACAACTCATTATTTTTGGACTACCATCGGAATCCCTTTCCTACTTTTTTCTTACGGGGTCTCAATGTTTCACTTTCAACTGATGATCCACTGCAAATTCACTTAACAAAAGAACCTCTGGTGGAAGAATATAGCATAGCTGCTTCAGTGAGCTCTATTTCTTGAATACATTCATTCATAGTTATGCATGCACATAATTTCATACCTAGATACAGGCCCAAATATGTTAATGACCTTCATTGCAGGTGTGGAAGCTCAGTTCATGTGATTTATGTGAGATCGCCCGTAATTCAGTCTACCAATCAGGTTTCTCACATGCCCTCAAGGTACATACCCTCATCCTGAGCTTATACCACTATTTTGGTTCATCTTCTTTACTGATGCTACAAAGATAATGTCATGGCAATCACCTTCCCCTGGATCTCATAGAGCCTTAGGAACTAGGAACCACTAGGTCAACCCCTTGGGGTTGGGCGTGTATGTGCTGGAAATGCTTGTTAGGTGCTCTGTAGTAAAGCAGCTACTACATAGCTTGAGCAGCAGTTCATTATGGCTGTGACTCAGTGGGAGGCCTTTTTGCTATTCTGCATTCTCAGTTGACTTAAATGCCATAGATTCTAAATGCAAGTTAGAATGGGACATATTATTGCTTTCTGGACAAAACATATACAAATTACTTTATTTTTTCGTGGACACCCATCTGTCCAGCATGCATTTTGTTCCTGATCCATGGTTGACCATTCAATGCTTGCTTGGTTGTATCATATAATGAAATTAGCTGAAATTAATTCTAGTTCTTTTAAGTTCTAGAGAAGAAGGGGAAGAAACTTCCAGGGTTTCCAAATGTCAATAATATTTCATATAGATGATTTTTTGCCTGCCTATTTTTGTATCTTACCCAATTGGAATTTCTGTTTCAGTCACACTGGATTGGGAAAGAATACTACAAGAGAGGACCAAGTGGAAATGACATACATAGAACTAATGTGCCTCATATTCGGTTGGAATTCCGTGATACGGTATGATTTTAATTGTGGTTTCATGCATGGCTCAATCTGGTTCTTTTTACTCATGTAATGCCTTTTTATTATGCCACCCTACATTTTAGAGGACTTGAAGATGCAATAATTAGAATGAATTCTCCCCACAACGCCACTCCCCCCCCCCCCTCCCCCTCTCCCCTTTTTCCCTGCCCCATGTCTTTCTTGCTCTTCCTCTTTATCATGTTACTTCTTTTCAGTTTATTTATTGTTTCCTCTAATGTTATGTGAATAATTCAGTAAACATCACATTACTAGATCATATCATATCTTATGTTATTGATATTCCTTTTCTGATCTTATTTCTACCGGAACAAATCAAACCTAGGAGTATAAGGAGAACTAAATTATGTGATTGTGATGATTGCAGATCTGGAGAGATGAGATGCGACAAGTATATCTGGGCAAGCCGATTATCCCTGAAGAAGTGGACAAGTGATGTGCAAGGCAAATGTACCTAATCCATCCTTGAATATCAATATGTTTTTAGAGGTGACCTCCTTGTTGTATTTCATTCTCTATTAAAGTAATTTTGACAATGGTTACTAGGAACTTCTTCAATGGAAATAAATAGGTTAATCTGAGTGTCTTGTTTGTTGCAGGAGGCAAGGAACTTGCATTACACTTGCTCATCTGCATAAAAGAGAATACATATGAAACTGACGCTCTAGCTGAAATTTGGCTTGGCACAAGCGTCATGTTAACAGAAGTTAAACCTGGTCTGAAGATGAGGTAGCAATGCACATCATGGGTATTGTATTATGGTCGATCCACATTATCTCATACAGATTCTCAATCTGGAATATAGCCTATAGCAACAAGATCTCAATCTCTTCTCTGAGCAAATAATGGAAGTGGTTTTGTAGTAACAATGGCAGAGTTTAGAACAATAATTAGATACATCTTAGGCCTTCTTGTATTTTGCATTTTTTTGCTGTCGCAGCAAAGTTATATGTAAAATGCTATCATGTATTTCTTACTAATGAACTGTTCCCATACAAGATGAACTGTTTCCTACAATCAATACATTTTGCTAATTGATAGTAAAATGCTAAAAGCTGAAAACCGATTTTCACCCTGCTACAGCATTGAGCTCGTCTCCAATTAAGCTTGTGTACGCTCGTGCAATTTGGAGGCTTTTGAGTGCAATGGTAGAATAACATGGTCATACAGATTACCTTGTTTATAGTCTATTTCATTGTACCCCTTTTATTTGAGGACAAGATTTAGGCATAGTATTTAGGTGATGATTTTTAGGTTCATCTTTTCAAATTTTTTCATGGGGATTATTTTTCATAGAATAAAAGTGTATTTTTTAGTTAAGTAGTCATATGGCTAAATCTTAAAAGAGAAATCTAAGGAATAACATTTAAGTACTGTACATAAGTTTTGTTTTTTGTTTAATCATATAACATTTTTTGGTCCCATTTTTCTTTTGTTGCAATCATTTTCGGCAAAAACTATTTATTTTTTTTTGGATTTTGATTGGAACCTGAAAATGTGTTAACAAAAAACCCACCAAAAATCACTTGCTACCCTGTTTTTTGTGATTAACCAAATATGTTTCTGGTTGAATAATATTTTTAGGTGCGCTGAACACAAGAAATGAGGAATACATTTTCATAAAAAAGTTTGTTTTGTATCAAAACAAATGGGCCTTTGTTTTTAAATCAAACTTGATCATGGGTAAGGTAGGCTTGAACTCGACCTAGGATATCAACTGTTGATGGCGGCAGGGTGGGGTGGGTCGGATTGGGGGTGCTTTGTTCCCATCACGTCCTTTCTTTAGGTTAGACAAATTCTGTGTAGGGTGGGAGTGGTGTAGGCTAAGGTTGAGATGAATTGAAAGTATTTTGTCAACCTTATTGATGTGACTTCAACAAGATAACATAGAGATGAAAGAAAAAGGGGAAGCGAGAGAGCTAAGAGAGAGAAAGTAGATGTTTTAAAGATAGTAATCAAATGTGTTAAAAAAAAAAATCATAAATAGCATATGAAAACAATATATATATATATATATATATATATATATATAATTAAAATACACACACATTTAGTTTTTAAAATTGGATTGGATTGCTTGGTTAACTGATTATCTGCGAATACCTATTATATTAATTTAGCTTTTAAAGGATTAATAGTTTTTCATTTGCTCTTTGTGTGTAAATATTATTTCCATTGAACTTGAATTATTTGCTAACTTTATTTGTAATTTAAGAATTATACCTTTGAAAATAATCTTCAATTTTTATGTTTTTTTACTTTTTTTTATGCATTATTATTTTCTCCTATCTTGTAAAAGTGGGAAATTCATTTGAAATTTTTTGTTGATATTTTTAAGAGAATTTTGCTAAAATTTTAATTTAATACCTTTATTTTTTAAAATTAATTATGATATTATAAGGTCAATTGAATATCTTGAACTTCTTTGCTGTTTGAATTTTAGACACTAATTATAAGGAAAAAATTATATCATGTATTAAAAAAAAAACACTTTGGCGTGTAATTAATATAATTATTTATTGAAACAAAAAAAAAATGTTGAGATTTAAAAAAAAAATTGTTTTTTTTTGGAAAAAATAGATTGATGTTTGGCAAAAATGCAAAACTGACTCTCTAACTTTCACCGTTTTTCATTTCAGTCCTCTAACTTTCAGTTTTATAAATTTAGTCCTCTAACTTTCAATTTTTGTCAATTCAAGGTTCACGCCGTTTTGTAGATTTTTTTTTAAAAAAATTCAGAATTAAAAGAAAATAAGAAAAATCTTAAAAAAAAAAAAAAAAAATTCACCCCTTCCCCTGAATCAAAACTACCATAAACTCCTGCTTTGGTCGAGAGTGAGAGTGAATTGGGTCGAGCGAGAGAGAGGCTATTAGGTTTGTGGGAGATTTGGGATGAAAAATGAGAGAGAAGAGAGGGAACAAGTCATGAAGATAATAATGTAATTGTTGACATTTTCTTACAATTTTTTTTTTTCTCTGAGATTTGAGTCTCGGAGAATTGGAGATATGAGCAGAGATGGGCAGCCACTACTACTCTACTGTGTATTGGGGACTTTGGGAGGCCTGGGATAATGATAATCACTTCAAATAATGTGATCTGTTAGTCCATGGCCTACCAAACGACGTTGACTTCGATATTCAATGGTAGCCATTTTATCTTTTTGTTTTGTTTTGATTCAATGGTAGTTTTTTTTTTTTTTTTCAAATTAAAAAATAAAAATCTACAAAACGGTATCGTTTTAAGGGTTCTAATGGTAGCCACTAACTAAGTTGTAACGGAGTCCTAAATTGATAAAAATTGAAAGTTAGATGACTGAATTGACAAAACTAAAAATTAAAGCACTGAAATGAAAAATTGTGAAAGATAGATGGTCAGTTTTGCATTTTTGACTTATGTTTCACTAAATTATAACACGTGGAGTAATGCATCCTCGAAACACTTCTAGACTTTTCCCCACAGGATCCCCTCTCCACATTTCAATCTCTCTCGAGCAACCCATAGCCCCTACCTTCCTGCCGGACCTCCCCATAAAGTCCACAGCCACCAGTCTCCGAACGGCCCACTTTAGAGGTCTCCGGGTCAGTTTGAACCGTTATCTCTCTCTCATTTGACTGTTGTGTGATAGCTTGATTTGATCCTGAGTTCACGAATGGAGTTTTCTGTTTCAGTGTGAATTATGCTTACTCTGACTCTATTATGTTTCTTTCCGAGAATAATTTTCTGGGTTGAGTTTTCTTTTGTTTTGGCTTTTGGGTTTTTATGCTATCGTTATTTATGGACAAGAACTTTTTATTTCTTTCCAGCTTTATCTTCATGTAAGGTTCTGATCTATAATCTATTATATAGTTTTTGCCATGCCTAAAAAATCTGATTGTTAAGAGTAAAGATTAAAGACCCATCTATAAATCTAAGTATTTACTGTATATGGATATGTCTTAATTGTTTAAGACCCACCTTTAAATTTTGGGTGCGTTTGTATAAGCGGTTGAAAAACTGTGTTTTGAGTTTAAAATGAGTGTTTGTAAAATAGCTACGAGGATTTGTGGTTGCAAAACAGAGTTTTGAGTTTTAAAAATGCTCTTTTAATCTCCCAAATCACCTAACCAAACGGGCCCTTGCTCTGTAGTGTACCATGTATATATTTTTTAGTTTTTTGAACTTTCAATTGGAGGTTGTTGTTTGAGGTTTATTCTAATAATAACCTGTCTGTAATACCCATATTTTTCCGGCTACTTCCTTTCGGGTACCTTTTCTTTGATTCAGGTAAAAAGAAAAAGAAAAAAATTAGGCTGTTCTTTATTGGTTATAACATGTATTTCATTGGACTAATATTATTACAGGAGCAAGCAATACAATAGCAGAGAAGGTGAGATCAATCATCGAATACTTCGAGTAAGCAATCCAACAATGGTGTTTATGAGGGGTGAGCCACTGGTGGCAAAGCTGGCGGTGTTGGCCAAGTACGTGGTTCTTCCGGGAGCCATGGCGGCTGCTGTCATTTACTCTCCTCCTGGTTACGCATCCTACTACAACCCCACCAAGTACGAGAAGTCGTCGAAATAGATCTCGGTCAGTCATTTCCTTCTTCCTCTTTTAATCTTTTTTCTTATTTTTAATAGATTTATAGGGTTAGGGTTTTTGTGAATAGTTGTATTGTATGTGCTAAACTGCTAATTTCCAAGATTTGTTATTTGAGGTTGCGTATGTGTGTGGAAAATGGTAATGACTGTCTTGGATGACATGTGAGAATGGAATTTAATTTTTAAATAATATGCCCCTATTCACAAATTGCACATGGCTTAATTACTTGATTTTTAGTTACACAAAGTTTGTGCTTGAGATATTCTGTTCCCACCCTTATGAGCCTGCTTTCCCCACCTAAGGTGAAAAATATACAAAATGGTTTCATTTAATTTTGAAAATAGTGAGTTTGGGCTACTGTAGGATGAGGTACTAATAGATTCCTTATCTTCACTAAATTTGGGCCACAGGTAAGATATATAGAAAAGCTCGGGGCCTTGTTAATGATTGTTTGAGGTGATTTGTGATCCTACAGTCTGTCTCAGCTTGAGGGTTATGCTCAACGTATGGTTCGATAAAGTTGTTGAGGGCAAAAAAAAATGCCTGTGTTTAGGGCAGCTCAAATGGACGATGGTAGGGTAATTTGTATTTTTTGGTTTGATAATCTCGTGTGGTTTTATGGTTTCTAGACAGTAGTGTTAGATTATCATCTTCAAGTATAGACCACATGGATTAAATTCAACACTGTTATTGTATATAATTGGTTTCAAAGCCTTTGATGCATATGGAATGTGCTCTCTTTCTCTCAGTGTCTGTGTGAGTATTTGTGAGTCTGGTTGATTTACTTCCTCTACATATAACATAATGCAGAGGAAAGTGTCTGGTTACTATAAAAAAATCACTTACCTTGTAGCATCTCATGTACTATCAAACATGATGTTGTTTGGAACCTTTCTAAACATTGAGGTTTTTGTATGAATGAATTAGATGGCACTCTCCTCTGATGAATAAACATGAGGATGACTGGTAGAGATTCTGCGGAAAGTAGCCAATCAGTTGAGGATTGTTAGTAACTTTTCATTTTATATATATTGCTTGGCTCTGAATCCAACTGTGAGACTACTTGTATACAAGAAAGAATTCTAATTCTTTAAAAACAAGCCTTTTATCCTTCATATACCCATCCCTTTTAGGAGAGACTCATTGCCATCGATCTATCTCTAAAGTATGACCCTTCCTTCGCCAATTCCCAGAATCATTTATAGTAACCATGTTCTGTACTGGAGAAAACATGGAATTAAGACGTTAGAAATAGCAGCTGAATCAGCTTGTTTCAGCATCAGGTTCTTGTTTACTACATGGTTTATGAGATTAAATTGGCAAATGATATGTATCCTGGAGTTTCATTAAATCTGCTTTAATCTTATGGGAGTCTTTGGAGTTAAGTATTTTGATTAGGATTTAGGGTTATTTCAACATGGAAAACATTTTTCATTTTCCTTATCTTTTTGCCAGTTGTTTTATTTATGAAATTTGTATTTTGGGCGTACTTTGCCTCTTTCATAATCTCTCCAATGAAAGGGCTGTTGATTGGTTTTAGCGAACAGCCGTCCCTTTTTTTTGGTTGTTGTTCAAGTTTGTAAGTAAACTTCACTTTTGACTAATTGCGAATCTTCTCTTCTTACAGGGCATATTGATCGCTTAGGCATGCATGCTTGCAAATATGCAATACCTTTGGGAAAAGGTGTTATCTAAATAATTCTCTTGACCTAATAATTGTTGAATCTCATGTGTATTTGGAGAGATGAATGCATGTTGTTCTAGTTTGAAGAACTTTGAGGAGTGGTTCTCTCTCTCTTTTTTTTTTTTTTTTTTTTTTTTTTTTTTTTTTTTTTTTTTCTTTTTCTCTGTGGCTTTGCCCACAATTAATTGATTTCTAATCAAGACAAGATTGTTCTGTTTTAATATCATGGAATGTATGAATGCTCAAATTTAGAATAGCTCTGATTGTTTGTGTTGTTACATGAACTTAAGTTACAGGGTAGACTGTAGAGTGGCTAACTTTGAAATGTTTTAATATTGTATGGTAAATTTCGCGTTATAGTGGAGCCACCATCACAGTATAACTTTGCGCCCCAATTTGCCCTAGCACAGAACAAAAAATCGAATCTGGAAGCCTAAAGATCAAATACTGCACCTGTTTCCAATTGAAGACACGATTTTATGAGCGGTAACGTGGTGTCCGATAACCCCGTGTACCCTGCCTGGTTTAATATGACATTTTTTCATTGTAATAGAACATAGGAAAAGCAAGAACAAAGAGGCAGGGGTTATAAAAATGAGAATGGGACAGAGTTGTGCTTCTGTTTCTTGGTCTCAGATAGGGTTGTAAATGAATCATGCCGTTCATAAAGAGCTTGAGTTTGGCTCAATAAAAAGTTCGTTTATATTTGTTTGTTTATAAACAAGCCAAGTTTAAACTTTAGTTTTAGAGTCCGAGTAAAGAATTTTGTTCATGAACAAGGTCGTGAACACTAAGATTCGATACAAAAGTAACAAAAACAAGTTGAGTCTAGACTTATTAATGAGTTTTGTAATAAAATTGATATGAACTTGACAAGTAAATTCATATCTTTCTAAAACTTTAATTAATTATAAGTTGAATCCACTCATCCAAACCAAATAGGCTAGATAATAAACTTGATATAGACTTGATAATATACTTATATTGGATCTCAAGCTCAAAAGCATGATATTGAGCTTGAGTTTGGGCTTGATATTGAGCTCGATCTTGGCTTGACTAATGAATCAAGCCAAGGCAAGCCGAGCTCAAGCTTTTATTCTTTATAATGAGCTCAAGCCCGTATATTATTTATAAGCTTGTATCAAACTCAAGCCAAGTTTGACAATTCTATTTTTGCTGTCAAGCCGAGCTTGAACATTCACTACTCAACAAGACCCGACTTGTTTACAGCCCTAGTCTCAGATGTAGAAAGGTTGTGCACATACAATAGAAGGATTTTGCTAATATTACTATGAAAAAGAGTCGTACCATGCTCTAATAATGAAATTTAAGAAACGATGATTTATTGTATTTTAGCTGCCTGTTAACTTTCCGAGACAATTGGTGATGATAAAAGTCATTTACTGACCTAAGTTTTGTCGACAATGCATGTACTTTTATCATTGCCTAAGGAATTCAAAGGAAAGTTAAGAATAATTGGATGGAGTTGCATAATAATCTATTAAACTTGAACTCCATTGGTCAATGTATACTTTATCAATTAGCAGAATTAGATATTTATTTCAACATTAGGCTTTGAGTAAAAAGGATTTTACTTAACATATCAAAGTCCATACTTAAGAGATGGAGTGGACGTTTAGCTCCACGTCCATTTTCAGGAAACACATTCCCCAGGGAAGAAATGATTCCATTGAGCAAAACTAGCTACTTTTTAGGTAACTTTTTAATCAAGACAAAAATAGCTACTTTTAAAATGGCAAATTTATTTTAGGTACAAGATTTTCCATGAGACAATCTTACATGCCAACATCCTAAAATTACTAACTCATTTTCGTCACTCTCAAAGAAGGAACAAGAATCTGGGGCAATCATATACATATGGGCACAATACCAATTCCATCTCGGCGCATTACTGATTTTTGTATGACTGCAAAAAATGCAACAAGTAATGTCATTAGATATAGAATCCAAAGCAACTGAATAATATTTCAAATCAAATGAGAGCATCAAATCCAACCTCGAAATTCTTAGAGAATTCCTTCACCTGCTCAGCAACATCTCGCTGCTTCGAAGCAGCTGCACGAACAAACCATCACCCAGTGATTAAATAATGCTCAGAAGTGCAGACTAATGGAAACTACAGTGACTGAAAAAACAGGAAATGTACCCTTGTTAATCATTTCATCGATACTCTTTGATGTTCTCACAGCAAACCTCTGGAATGCGTGACTAAAAAACCACAAAAAAAATATTATATTAAAAAAAAATAAGGAATCACCAGTTAAGCTAGAATGCAAGCACCCAATTAAACAATCATTGAAAAATAAAAGCAAAAAGCCTCAGCCCTTAGTTTTTTTAAAAGTTGCAGTCATCTAAGCAATCAGTACAAGCCTACGATAGGGTCATCATTGGCAGCAGATATGGAGGAGAAATATTAGATATCTCAATATTTAATCTTCCAGCAACATTGTGAATTTGGGGAAATGGAGAATCAAAGAATTAAAATTAAAAAAAAGGAAGGAAGGAAGAAACAAACGTTCAACATAACGATACTCAAACTTCCCATGTAGCAGTGCTTCACATGTAAGAATGTAAACCGGTGAGGAACATACTAGTCCCAAATAGCCTATGAGAAGCTTTAAAAATAAAATTCCAACATTCAGGGTTCCAACAGTCATTAGTTAACAGATATGCATATGCATTACGCTTCATCCAATCAAACAATGAATATCAATAATAACAATCACTGTATGAAAAATAAAATAAAAAGCCTCAGCCCTTAGTTGTTTAATTGTTGCAGTCATCTATGCAATCAGTACAAGCCTACGATAGGGTCATCCTTGGCAGCAGATACAGAGGAGAAAAATTAGATGATTGGGGGTGGGGACAACTACATAACATATATCAAGTGAAGTGGGATTCTTGTTCTTGTATATCATTGACACCTGTGTGTCAGTGACATCCTTAAATAGCCATTAATTTAATAGACATTTTCTAACATCACAAGATTTCTACTTAGAGACATAATTCACATGTCCAGTGAAACATGATCCAACTTGACCTTAAAACGTTGAAGGTTGAACTCATGACCACATGCTCTGATACCATAACTTGTCCTAGAAGCTTAAGGAGAGAAAATAAACCATTATTAGATTAAAATATTAGGAAATTGTGAATTTAATTATTTAACCCACGTGTCACAGTGTCATTTACACCCTAACATTGTCATTTGCTTAGCAATCTTCTAAAGTCAAAATATCAGAATCTACCTAGAAGCATATAAATTAAAAATTCATGGAAACGGGAATATCAACATTCGATCTTCCAATAATATGAAAAAGATTGGTTGAAATGAAGAATCAAATATAAATTTCAAAATCATGATTATCAAAGCAAAATTTTTCAAACTTCCTAAGCTTGCAGTGCCCATTAATTTTGCACACCGTGGATCAAACAAGATCGGATAATTTGAGCTTCTTTTGCTTCAAATGAACGAGCCAACCGGTAACAGTTTAGTCCCGGTGGCCAGAGAAAGAAGCTTCTATATCACACACACACATGACAAGCTCTATGAATTTAATCATTCACCCATTATTCGCTTCAGCTATTAGGAAATAGTGAATTTTATCACTTAGCCATTATTCTAAATTATGTCTACAAGTGTCATTTACATCTTAATACTGCCATTAATATCATAATCTACTCAGAATCATATAAATCAAAAGTTCACCGAAACACGAATCTCAATATTAATTGGTTGAAATGAAGAATCAAATAATAATGATAAACCAAATAACATCCTAATCACAATCATCAAGAAAAAAATTTCTCAAATTTCGTGCGCCGCAGATCAATCCAAATCAGATACTTTGAATTTCTTTAGCTTCAAGGGAACGAGCCAATCGGTAACAGTTTACTCCCGGTGGCCAGTGAAAGAAGCTTAGATTCACACACACGCGCGCACACACACACACACACACACACACACACACACACACACACACACACACATATATATAAAATAAACGACAAGCTCTATGAAATAAACGACAATGTACCTGTTGGCAAGTTTGTCAACAACGAGCTCATTGAGAACGTAAGACATAGCTCTACCAAATATATTTCCACCAGCCATGATCGAATCGTATTTTTCAGTAAGCTAAATCAAAAACACACACAGTCAGTACCAAACAAGTAATAGAGATCGAAAAATTGCAAGTACCAAACCCTAGAAATACTAAACCCTAAAAATGGAAGTCTAGAATCGAAATAGATCGAAGAAATTGAAGAGCTAAAACCGTGGATTAGAAACCCTAGGAAATTTAAAGATTTTTTTGGAAACTGAGAAATGAAAGTGTAAGAGAGTTTGATCGATTTTTCACCTGAGAAGTATTGGCAAAGCGAAGAAGAGAAAAATCTTTTCTATCTTCTCGAAAAAGCCAGGAACTAGTATTGCGGCGTAAGGCATTATTTGTGAGGGTCGTTTATATAGGCGACATTTCTTTGAGATTGAATGGGCTAGGGTGGCCTAAGGCCCATGAGTCCAATCTCTTGGCCCATATTCTGATAAAACTTGACTCTAAAAAAAAAAAAAAAAAACGTTTTTGACCATTTTTATCATGTGGTTCTTCATAAGTGATAAAACCATTTACGAGTAATAAATAAATTATATTATTATTTATTAAGTAGGCCATGTGACTAAAATATGAGTGGATATTTATTTGAAATGTCGTATCGTGAGTTAGATAAACTTTCTTTCAAATTGGTTTAAAGAAATATTCTATCAATTTTTTTATTTTATGAATTAAGTACATTTTAAAATGTATAGGGGTGATTTCATATATAAAAAAAAAATTCAAGCTAAAACAGATTTAAAATTATTAGCCCAAATTAAACCTTTCTCAAAAAGAGTTTCAAATTAAATCTTAGATTTTTAATATCATATTGAATTTAATCCTCAATCAAACTTTAAAATCAGATCCAAAAATTTTGGGATTTAAATGGATATAATTTTAAAGTCCAAAGCTTGATTTTAAAATTAATAAAATTATAAGGTTTAATTTGTAAATCTTAAATTGCAGGCTTTGATTTGAAATATTTTGAAATTATAAGAACAATTGTTCAAGCATATAGTTTAAGATATAATTTACTTTTTTTTAATTATAAAATAACTTCTCCATAACTATGTCATTTTCTTCAAATAACTAGAAATTTATTACAAGCATCTTCATTTGATTTTTTATTTGTTGTTTTTTTTTCCTGAAATATTTTCTCAAGCATGTATTTAAGCATGTGATTTCAGAAAAAAATTCTAGTTTTTTTTTCATAAGAAAAAATCCTAATTGATAAGACAGTTTGGGTGCACTTTCAAAATTTTGGCATGTATAGTTGACTGAAAGTATTATTTTTGTTCTTGGATAAAGCATACTACACCTGCATAGATTTTGTGAGCTACTTGGATAAAATGTTTTCAATTTTCATGTCAACTTCGTTTAAGAGATTACAGAATAGCTATGATGTCACTTGATTTATCTCCACTAATATATTTTTTTATTGATTGTTTTATATCCAACGGTATTCACATTCTTTCACATCATGTTTTTTATATTTTTTCATATATTGTGTATAAAAATGTGGATATATATATTTTTTGAGGAACTTAAAAATGTGGATATTTGGTGTGAAATAATCCCTTTTTTATCACCTATAAATGTTAGTCTATAATTGGGTGTACTAATTAATAATTATATGATTGGAAACTAGACTTTCTTAAAATTTCAAGATTTATCATCGTATATTCAAATTTAACTATACTATGCATGTTGCTTTGTGTCTATTTGGCATCCTGTATTTAAACTATACCTTCTTTTTTATTTCTTATTTTATAAGTATAGTTTTTCTAAATCTCTTGTTTTCTAAATATACAGTCTTTCGAAGAAACAATTTTCAAAAAGCTGAGAAATAAGTTATATCAAGCGGAAACTTAAACCTAGTTTGCAGCGGCAAGTGCACATTGAAATAATTTAGATTCTATAATTGGAATGGAGCCCCCCCTTCAACTATTCCTATCACCACTATGAAAATCCATATATACCATGTTGCTAATCATTTTCTTTTTTGAGAAGTTTCCATGTTCCAAAACATTTACCGCACAATTTATAGGTAAACAGTCACGCCTTTTGGCCACAGGAGTTGTATGTTTTGGTGAATGAATGAATGGAAATTTTTTATAACACCAAAATACAATGGTTCACACTGAAAATACGTTGCTATACAATTTAAATGTAAGGATGAAACCAAATAATCAGGACATCAAGAAAAAGGCAAAGCTAGAATTGATGCCTTGTTTTGCGACACAAACCACACCGATCTTTGTCCATTTTTTTAATCCATGCTGCTACAAATGTGCCAAAAATATTTGATTCCATGTGTCTGGGACTCCAGGCAAACACCAGTGAATGCAATCTGCATGGTGCATTGGGTCAGCTCTCTCTTCTTTATTTAACAATCTACCTCCAGTCTCTGTGTAAATTGATGAGTGAGCATCGATTCTGTACTCAGAAATTTGTGTTACGTTGAGGAATGTAATTGGGACTTTCATTTTTCCCACCACACTGTTTACCACACTCATTATCCGCTTGTCGGAACCGGTTCCCCAATGTTTCTTTTTCATGACTGGCTTTGTCTCGTTGAAACATTTAAGTCCACCCTTGCGGTTCCAGTCTTCGCTTCTGAAGAGACGAGATTTGAATTGTGAGTACAATCACATTAGTAAGGAGAAAGTATGATATATGCTTGTGTTAATTTGATCAATATATAGAAATTGTTTTTGACTCTCAATCGTGAAAATTCTATGTGAGAATTGATATTGAATGTATATTCTTAAAGTTGAAATTTGTTCAGAAAAATGCGGTGGTAGATGTAGATGAGAGATGCAAGTGATCCAGAGGGCTTGAATTGGTATAAGATGTCCAATTTGACATTGAACAAGAAGTTCTGGTTTCTTTTTAGTTCCTAAGATTTGAAGTAGCCATCGAAAAACTTGTTTTAAATAAGCTACCGCCAATCTTAAATGAGAAAGAAAAGTGAATTCTAATTAGTTTAAATTGCAAAATTTTTTACTGTCGTTGAATAAGTGATATAGTTTTAAATTTTACCCACACTAAAAGAGTAATTGGTGTTTTAGTCTAATATTAAAAAGTAATTATTATAGAACAGAAATCAAAAGTTTCAAATTCTAGAGAGAGAGAGAGAGAGAGGTAGACCTTGTGTGAGTTGGGGACATGGTAGTGAAGAAGACACGAGTCTTGTTGGGATTAACAGTGGAGTCAACCCAATTGGCCCAGGTCTTCAAACCAATTCTGTAAGCAACTGGTGCATCCAACTCTTCATACCCTTCCTCCCCATTTAAAAATGATCCCCATCTGCATTCAATTAGACATTTTTAACACGAAAGTCACTCATTATTTTGAATAATTCAAGGAAAAGAATTGATGCATAATAACTCAAAATTTGTTCAATCAATAAAATAAGTTCCAAAACTCACAGTGATTTAATTCTAAGACCACTCATCCACCAAACATAAGTATTGAACACAAGGATATCCACTCCTAACCAGTGTTTTGCATGTTTGGAAACAGAATCCACTTTTAGTATTCTCTGCTTTGGATCTCCTATAATATGTTCATCGGAATTGGACTCTACAAGAAATGGGGCCCAATAGAATTCAATAGTAGCATTATATTCCTGAAAAATATTGGTGGAAAAAAGGTTAGCTTTTATTTTGCTTTAGCACATCATAATTTGCTCGAATTAGAAACACCTATATATAAATGTTGTTCATAGATGCCTTTTTTAGCCTTTGCTTCTACAAAAATCAATTGTCTATACCTTGGCTTTGAAGACTGAATGAGAACGGCCCCGTTTCATGGACTTCTTGTCCTCAGGTATGATGGATTCGACCATACAGACTAAAGATTGCCATTGGCCTCGTTGTAGTGAATCTCCTACAAACAGTAGCCTCTTGTCTCGCAGTTTCTTAAGAGCAAGTTCTTGATTGAATCTATGTTTTAAGACATCAATGATAGCAGTAAAAAGAAAATTTTGGTTAAGAGTCTTGTGGTTCAGTGACATTGTCCAGTTCTTATCATTAAAAAGTTGGTAAGAAAAAGATAAAAGACAGAGAATTTCATGCATTAGTATGTGTATGTGAGAATGCACATAAATCAGAATATGGTGCACTTAATTAGAAAACATATTTTTGTTGTCTTCTAAAACTTTAATGTACATGAATTATGGGTTTTAAACTAAATAAGAAAACAATTCTTTTCATTTTTCAAAATTTCAGAGAAAACAAATCAATGTAAAGATCTTTTTGGTGTTTTAATTTATAAAAAGTTGAAAACTATAATGCAGGAGTTAAATTTGTTAGAAACTGATAAAAAAAAACACCAAAGCAAATCTCATTTACAAACCATTTCCTATTTTTCGTTTTTAAAAACAAAAACTGTATTAAAAAAATAATAGCCAATCCAGAAACATGCATTGTATAACAGAATATTAAACTGTTGTCCTTATCAACCTAGGCAAAGTACAATCTTCTGGCTGCCATTCCCAGTGCCGATAATCAGAATCCAGCCTTCCATTCTTGACACAAGAGACTTGCCTATCCAGATATGGGCAACTTCTATCCGAGTAGAAGGGCTTAATTGAACGGTTAAACACCCACTTTCCATTAGCGACATTGCACTCTTCAGGGTCGAACTCAAATCTATCATCAACAAGGGACTCATACACATTATTCTCTGCAGTTTTATCTTCTGTAGGAATATAACAAGACAACATTAGAATAATCAATGATATAATCTTTAACAGGAAAGTATCGACAACAATCAAGTCTAAAAGACTAATACGGATCGATGTGTCACATGTATTCTTTTCTGTCATACTATTGAATTCAACAAGAAAGTATCAGTAAATAGAAAACCAGTTGTGGACTTAACTGGATTTTTTGACAGTGTGTTTTCTGGCACAGGATTTGATCTTGAAAATGGATGTGGGAGAAAGAAAAGTAATTGTTTCTGTGTAGAGGAGAACTAAGATGGCGAAAGCACAGACTATGGCAATAAAAATGGGAAGAAGTGGCCTTCCTCTAGGGGGTTTCATTGTGCCTGAACTAGAAGGCACTATGCTCATTGGAGGAGGGTGATTGGTGAAGAAAGATTAATGGTGAAATAAAGTTCATCAACTTGTGCAACAGAATGATGAAGACTTTGAGAGAGGTTTATGAGTAACATATTTTATAGGGTTTTGAGTAAGAGTAAAGTTAAAGCCATGTATATATGGTTGGGTATTTAACCTATTTCAAAGTATAATGGAGGTTAGACGGATAAGTTGAAAGGCTAACATCTTGAGCTCTTTTTTTCTTCGCCCATAGTGGAATCTTAAAAGATGTTCCAACCACTGTGCCATGGCCATGGTGTTGACCCTTTAGAATCAATATTAGGTGGGAATAGTAACTAGTCGCTGCAAATAGTGTTAGAGCTCAGAGGAAGCTATCTCTCTCTTATGACTTCTATATAGTTCTATTCACATATCATTTTTAGCAATGGTAAAAAAATTTCTACCTTATTTTTTCCGTAATAGTAGATATTGACTCTTGTCCTTGAAAGATTCAGGGTCACTGTCAAATAATGCCCGGGGGCTTATCAGCTATCACTGACTAATGAGGAGCCTGCCGGTAAGGTACATGGAATATGAGAAACACCCAAAATTTTTCATAATTTATTTTGCACGATTGATTTGGTAATGGAAAAAGTTTGAAAATTTAACTATTGAATTGCATATTCTTTATGTTCTTAACATACATATCAAATTTTATATCAATCGAATGTTATTTACTATTCGATTCATAATTTTATTTTTTATGCTTTAGACTACAAAAATTTGAAATTTAAATAATTTGACTAATGACATAGTTATTGATTTTGATCTTTTAGAAACAAGCATTGATAATATAAGAAGAAAATGTAATCTAATGGTAGATCTGTCAAAATTCACACTAAATAAAAAGATATTGAATGGAGTTGTGGTCTTAAGTTACAATTAAGTTCGTGACCAAACTTTGACCTTTGGTAATTCGTGATAGAAGCTACCATTGATATGTAGGTCTGCTACTGATAACAATTTTAATAAAACCAATTATAACAAGTTATCTTTACAAGGTGAAAAACTTGTAAAAAAAATTTGTCATAGAATTCGTATAATGGGGACTCAGAATGATCATAAATGTCTTCCATTAATGAAGCTCAATATAATTAAGTTGATAATGGAACCATCACCATCCTTTCATTGACTTCATTATATCCGAAATAAAAACTGGGTCACAACCTCATTGGTAGACATGTAAAATGACTTGAAGTTTTCTTAAATTATCTTCATTATGAAGTGTCCTACAAATTATGAAAGGGATCAGCATGTGCTGTCCTCCTCTGTTGGTTTTAATCAATTAATCCAACTAGAGTCATATGTAACTGGTAATCATTAAATCCAGCTACAGAGGCTGCTAAGGGTCAGTTATTATTGAAAGATCATGTTGTGGGGAATAATGATATATACAGAATTGTCAGTGCAGCAATGTACATTGCCAAGAACATATATTTTTGTATTTACAATGTAAAATAATCATTACTTCCAAATCAAAGCTATTCGTAATCTCCTGGTGGTACTTTCAAGATTAAAATATGCTTGACATGGACATTACAACCCACACAACACAATCACTGCAACAAGAACAACTAAAAATTGATCCCAACCTGAAGATCCTTCATGTTCACCCCAGCAAAAAACATGAACCAGATTGGACAATTCCAAATTTCTAATCCTCCATTGTTGTCCGATGAATAGAATGGATGATCCTCGGTAATCACAAATCAACATCTAGGTAAAACTAGGTAATGGAAGATGATGTCGATGCCTTGAAAAATGGATTTGGCCTAATCGAATTGTGCGGTTCAATTATACACGTGTGGAAAACAGTAGTAAAGGCTAAAGGGACTTTTTCATTGTGCACTGTCCAAGCAAAGTCTATTTTAGGTGGCTTCAATGCTTAAACCCTAGTATATAAATAGCAAATTTTGCACACGTGTGGAAACAGTTCATAAGTCCTACGTCAACATTTATATTAGGTGAGGTGAGAGGTTGGCCAATAGACCATACAGTTTGTTCCCTTCCTCTTGCCCTTTTCTCCTTAATGTGTCTTTGATTTCTTACAAGTTCATTGAAGTAAGAAGTTTCTTGATATTTGTTGTGATCTGGGTATGTTTGAAAGGAAAAAATAAATGCATAGTACAAATTAATTGTGTTGTCTTTTTTATTCATCATGGGTTATTTTTCAATTGATGTGTTTTTGGACCTAAGTTCGTGTTAGGGGATGAAGTCTACTACTCACATCAGCATTATGTTTCCCTTTCACATAAGGGTGGGTAGTCGAGTCTTATGTAAGAAGAGGTTAGTAATACATTGGGTACTCATGAAGAATATAAGAGTAAATTAAATATAAGAAATAATTCATATGAATGGATGAAGAGAAAAATTAGGTGAAAAGGGGAAAAATGGAATTATCCTTTTGTCCCTTTCTCCTTAATGCGTCTTTGATTTCTTACAAGATCATTGAAGTAAGAAGTTTCTTGATAGTTGTTGTTATCTGGGTATGTTCCAAAGGAAAAAATAAATGCATGGTACAAATTAACTGTGTTGTCTTTTTTATTAATCATGGGTTAGTTTTAATTGATGTGTTTTTGGACCCAAGGTTGTGTTAGGGGATGGAGTCTGCTACTCACATCAGCATTACGTTTTCCTCTCACATAAGGGTGGGTAGTCTAGCCTTATGTAAGAAGAGGTTAGTAATACATCAGGTACTCATGAAGAATATAAGAGTAAATTAAATATAAGTAATAATTCATACGAATGGATGAAGAGAAAAATTAGGTGAAAAAGGGGGAAAAAGGGAATTATGATGGTACTGTTGAATGGGAGAAGATTCAATTTGAACCTACTAAATTGTTGTAGATAGATTGTCAGGTATTAAATTTATTTGGCCTTGTTTATTTACCTATTTGTGTAGTTTCAGGCTTGATCAATAATTCCTATAAAAAAAAAAAAAAAAGGCTTGATCAATAATTTACATGATATTCCACCTATTTATAGTAGTAGGACGCAAACTCCGTTTCCTTTAGTAGTGATTGGGCTTTTGACTATATTTTGAACCAGAATACATGAAGTTTATTTAGTGAGGCCTGTTGTGTTGGTTTGTAAAATATTAGCCCCAAATAGGTTAATTCCAAAAATAACCAAGAAAAGGGGGAGTGAATTTTTGAAAAGAAATCTTGCACAAACCATTCATAGGATGTGCATAGTTTGTGAAAATGACAGAAAAATTTTAGGTCATGTAACGAAGGAATTGATCTAAGATATTGATTTCGATCAAAGTCAACATAATTCTTATCGGAGTCTAATCCTCACTTCCATCCTATAAATTCTTAATCTATACTATGTGTCTGTTTGAGAAGAGCTTATTTAACTTTTTGCTAATTTTTTTTTTTACTAAAAATGTGTTAAAGTATACTTGTATCTTGAAAAAATTAAGTGAGAAAATGTGGAAAAAAATGAGGTTTTGAAAAACTATACATAAAAGTTAAAAGTTTAAAATGGATGCCAAACTCACCCTATATATAACATTGGAACATAGATATAAAATGTAATCCTAACAGATTTTTAGAGTTATTTTTAGAATATTAAAAAAGAGTACAAACTTTTTCTTTAAAGCATCAATTTTAAAACAAGTTTAATAACTTAATTTTTATAAAATTAAAAAAAAAGCTTTTATTTTATTTTATTTTGATATAAGAATTGGGCCTAGTTTCCGAATCAACCCCAACCCAATTTTCAAGTCCAAACAACCTGAGCCTGAGCAAGTTCTCTCTGTGCTTCAAGAAAAACTACAACCTAAAAAGAAAAACCAGAGGCTAAAACAACTAAAAAATCAAACATCCTCAATGGCTACGAACACGATCAACCTCTCTCCAATTCATAGTACCTCCTCTCTTCGCTTACTTTCTTCTTGCCCTTCCCAAAATGCCCCTTCCCTTTCATTCTATTCACACCCTAAACCCTCCCTCACTTTCCCTTCTATTTCTCTCAACAAATCCAAAAACCCAACTAAACCTCGCGCTTTCACAACAACAATCACTTCAGCTCACAAGAACTTAACGGAAACGGAACTAATCGCCGTGCCGCCGTTACCTGACGAAGTAAACGAAAAATTTCCGTCTGATGCTGGCGTTTACGCCGTTTATGATAACAACGAGGAGCTTCAGTTCATTGGTATATCACGGGATATAGCGGCCAGCGTTACCGTTCACCTAAAATCAGTGCCGGAGCTCTGCTCCTCCGTTAAGGTATAACGGTTTTTCTAATCCTTTTTTTTTTTTTTTTTGGTTAATAATTTTTGCATTAATTTCTTATCTGGAGGGTTCTTAGTCATAAAATTACACTATTACCCTAGAGTTATTTTTTTATTATGTTGGGTTAAGCATGAAATGAAGTCTTGGCTGCTGTATTTGTGGTTATCTCGGCTATCGCGCGCTAAGTATTATGAATTGGTAACTTGACACCAAAATTAAGAAATCTAAATTGGACACGCGGCGCAAAATTAGACCACAATTAGAAACTAGTTTGGATTCTAATTGTGCGACTTTAATATAATATATATGATGTCAGCCACGCAACTTTGCTTGGGAAAAATTTCTTGGGACACAAGTATTTTTCCATTTGGGCTATTGCTTAGGGTTTAATATTTGGGAAGTTTTAGACTTGAATGCATTGAGAAGCCATTGTACATTGGTCAGTTCACTTCTAGATAATTCATTCGGGAAAGTATAAAAGAATGAGCTATAGCTTAAATGACATGTTAAGAATGGCAGGAGGGTGAAATTGTGAATTCAAAACCCAATAGGTTTGTGGACCTATTACAAATATCAAGGCCCAAGTCTTTGTCCATATTCAGTATATTTAATCCCACTTGGAATGTAAGAAAGTAACCAAGAGTATGACTTCGGATTGAATAGAATAGTAGAAAGGATCCATGGCCGACCCCAAAAAATTCGGCACCAAGGCTTGGTTATTGTTGTTATTGGAATGCAAGAAAAATAATCCTAATCTTATTTTTAGTTTTAAGTATTGTAACCCTAGTACGTATAGGATTTGGCCTAATATAAATACCCTTAAGTGGGTTCATTGTAACGTAGAGCTTAATAGTAAAGACGTAGCCATCAATGGCTTTCTACTGTGGATGTTAGTCCTTAAGGATAAACCATGTAAATTTTATGTGCTCTCTTTCAACCTCTTTCTCTCCCTCTGCCTTATTTATTTTCTTCTTTATATTTTCTCATATACTTCATCATACTATCAAAGCTATGTCATGCCATGTCTAACATGGTATTAGAGTTATATCTTATCTTTTCTAATGGTACTGATAAAAAAAAAAGGGTAAAGGGCATATAATCTCTGTGTGGTTTAGCTGAGTTTCGGTTTACCTTTTTAATTGTTTCACTTTACCCCATGTGAAATGGATTAATATGAAAACATTTAATTTTCCGTCTTAGTCTGACGGAATCTGTCATAAGAGATGCACGTGTGCCTTGTTTTTACCTGGAAAACACCATAGAAACCTGATGCACTTTTAATCCACCAAAAAGTTACAAATTAAATCTTATCAAGAATGTAATATTTGTTCTTCAAAATGGATGAAAATGGGTAAATTCTAATAGCAAATTCAACCAATATAAGTACATAACAAATTATTTAAGGTCCAAAAAAGGGAATAAAAGTAATTGGCACCAATTGATCATACCTAAGTGTTACAAGGTTAAATGCAAAGCAAAAATTCTCATACTAAGACAATAATCTTCTCCTTGAAATATCTTTAAGATAATTGCAACAAAGAATATCTAAAATTCAACCAAACGAAACTAAGATTCACAAAAACACAGATGTATACAAAAAAAGTTGGCCTAGCTTTTTCTTTCTACTTTTTAGCTGTGAGGTGTGAAGAATTGTAAGAGTCATTCCCTCCATGACATCGGCTTTCTAGGGTGTTTTTCAGGTGGAATCAAGGCATAGGTGCCTCTCACATGCCAAATTCCATCAAATTAGATGGAAAATTAAACATTTTCATTTTAGTCCATTCCATAGGGGGTAAAGTGAAACAATTGAAAAGTCAAGGGGTAAATGAAACTGGGCTAATCACAGGGAGGTAATGCGTCATTTACTCTAAAAAGTATAATACAAGAACAAATTTCTTTTGGCACTAACATAATAGGGTCAAGTATGGTTGAACTTATAATAGCCAAGCTTGAGAAAGAATATTTCAGCTACAATGATGCGTAGGCTCCACTAAAGCATGATTTGGTTCTAGTAAGCATGCTGAACATTCAAATACCTGCCTTTAATGATGTTCCCCCATTACACCCTGCTGAATTCATGTGTACTGGGATCTGATCCCAAGAACTCTTGTGAGTGTGAAGACTGAAGGTACTCAAACAACCATGGGCATGCTCAAGTATTATGAAGAATTCAGATGTCTACAAAATCATTGAATTTTATTTTATTTTTATATAGATAAGTAGTAAAACAAAATCATTGAATCTAATTAACTCTAATAGGTTACAAGATATTAAATCAATTTAGAAGTACAGGGAAGGATCTTATGAGGTTTTTCTGCTAATGAGACTGATTGATATATCTTAAAGCAAATGTCATTAAATCAACCTATTAAGGGTTTGGGATCCGTTTATTTTGCTGAAACTGAAATTTTTTTACTAAAGGTACTGTAGATAAAAGTAAAAGTTAGCCGAAATAGTACAGTGGAACCTATGAATAATACCAAAAAGTGCTGTGAGGCCCATGAATAATAGCAAAAATAAGCTAAATAGTAAAATAAGTTGGCTTTTTAAGCTGGAGCCAAACGCACACTAAGTAAATATGCCTACTAGTCTTTTTAATTCGTTGACGATATATCTGTCTATATTTGTGCACAATAATTAAGAGAGTAATATACTAATATTTGCCTATTAGTGACTCTTGTAAAAATTTCAATTGTAGGTTGGGGTAGTAGATGAACCTGATAGAGCAGCTCTTACCCAAGCTTGGAAATCATGGATGGAGGAACACATAAAAGCCTCTGGAAAGATCCCACCAGGTAATGAAACAGGAAACACTACCTGGGTCCGGCAGCCAACAAAGAAGAAGCCTGATCTTCGGCTGACACCTGGCCGTCATGTTCAACTGACAGTCCCACTGGAGGAACTCATTGACAAGTTGGTCAAGGAGAACAAGGTGGTGGCATTTATCAAAGGTTCAAGAAGTGCACCAATGTGTGGATTCTCACAAAGGGTAGTTGGCATCCTTGAAGGCGAGGGGGTGGATTATGAAAGCGTTGATGTGCTCGATGAAGAGTATAATTATGGATTGAGGGAGACACTGAAGAAGTATAGTAACTGGCCTACGTTCCCACAGATCTTTGTCAATGGTGAATTGGTTGGGGGTTGCGACATTCTGACGTCCATGTATGAAAAAGGTGAACTTGCTCCTTTGGTCAAGAAGTAATCGTTCAAGTTTCTCAGCAATTTGTCTTTTTGTTGATTGGGTTAGCGTAGGAGAACAGAACAGGGATAAGAAAATGGAGCATGAATATGGCAATTGAGGTCCATCTATGGTTCAATTGTACTGAACAGTTTGTAAGCTTATCAATTTGATCAAATATAATTGGAATTTGGTCAGGTAAAGTTGAATAAGTATGAAATAGAAAATGTTTTGTGCATGATCATTTGCTCTCTCTCTTATTTTTTAATTTTTAATTTTTTACAGTTTCTTTGAGCCCAACTTTAGCTTCCACTTCTTGGTTTTAAGTTTAAGCATTGCATATTCCTTTTCTTAGAGCATTCACAACTGGCCTTGTATATCCTATATGTTGATATATTTTACTATCAAACCCTTAAAATGATGCTCCAGCCGGACTGCCAAATTGTGCCAATTGTAAAAATTTTTGCAATGTTGCTATAGTACCATCATATTTCTAGGATAGTACTATAGTAAGATTGTATAATTAAAAATTATTATTTTATTATCTGATTGATTCTTCTCTCTCTTCCTTTCTCATTATTTCATTTCCCTCTCTTGTCTTTTTCTCTCTTCTTCAGACCCAAAACCATGGTGGACATGAATGCCATCACCAAGCCACTATGGCCGGACCCACTGTCACAAGCCCCACTGCAAGCCACCATCACGGGCCACCTCAAGCCACCTGACCAAGCCCAATTGTTCTTCTCGTCTTCTTCGTGGATCATGGCTTCGTCACAATTCGTGAGTGCATCAAGTTCGGCATGGGTTGTGGGTCGTGGCTCTCTCAAGTTAGGTGGCGTTGGTTGGGTTTTGAATCGGTGTGGATCGTGATGAGTCATTTTGTGCTGGCTTTGGGGCTGAGGATTGTGGTTGATCAGCATGCAGATCGTGGCAGTGGAGATTGGTTTTTTTTTTTTTGGTGATTATGTGGTGGCTATTTCTTGTGGATGTGGCTATTATTGGTGGTTTTTGGAGGCTTAAATTGTTTTTTTTTCCCTCTATGGTGGCTGTTTCTTGTGGTTGTGGTTGGTGGTGGATTTGGTGATCTGAGCTGTGGGTTTGGTGCTTTTTTTGCAGGTTTTTTTCGTGGGTGTAGCAGTGGTGGGGTGGTGGGGTTTGGACGATGGTTGTGTGGGGTATTGGGTTTGTTCACGACAGTAAGAGAGAGGAGAGGAAGAGAGACAGAAATTAGAGAAAGGAAATATATTATTTTGGGAAATATATTTTATTGTGTAGATATATTATTTTAATGAGTAGAATAGAAAAATAAAAGTTGAGATGTTAAGTGTGTTGTAAAATGGTATGGTATAATTGATAATGTATCTTTTTGAGATGGTAAAATAAAATAGGATGACATTTTCGATTGTGAATGCTTTTATAAGCTATGACAGAAAAATATGACTACAAACTATATAGGGGCACAAGTTGAGTTAATTTTTTTTTTTTTTAATTTTTTAATTGAGCTAGAGTAGCGTATGAATCCAAACAATTGGTGTTGTTACGTTGTTATAGACTCGTAGCCAAAGCCTAAAATGTGTGGCTTCCACGGTTCTTTTAACTTTTGATTTTCAACAACCTTGAAATACAATGAAAAGCAACATTTTCAGGCTCTAGTACATTAATCATTAATGCCACCTCAAAAAAAATATTTAACAGAACAGAACTCGGAAAAGACTGCGGGATCATTTTTACCTTTCATCTTTAATTACATGTGATTTCTTAAACTTTAAACAATATTCATTGCCGTTTCCTTTTTACTCCTTTGATTAACCGACATTATTAAAAGTTTCAAGCACAGGAAAAAAAAGAAAAAGAAAAAGAAAAAGAAAAAGATGTGGTTTATGTTTATACGAACATGATTGAATATGAAGTCAAAACCGTTCACGCAATGATTAATGATTATCCCATCAGTTTGCCAAACCATTTGGATATGGGGTCCACGATCATAATCATCTTTGTGATAATTTAGTGGAGGTTAGGCCGTGCTTATACAGCATGATTGCCGTGATAAGGTAGAGACAAAAATGGAGCCTAAGTAATGCCTTGCTTAAATGACAACAACTGGAATCGAATAAGTTTGCTGACATTAAAAAAGATTTAAATTATTTTCTCAATTGTTTTTTTTTTTTTTTATGGGAATTTTCTCAATTGTTTTTTTTAGAGAGTCTCAACCTATGACATCTGCTCCTGATGATAGCTCTTTATCATCAGACCAAAACACCAATCAGTTTTTGGTGTAAGCGGGATTGAACCTCAGATCTCTTATACAACCATCAGAGACTTTACCAATTAAGCTAACTGGAACTCACAATTTTCTTAATTGTTAGAAGTAAGTAAGTATATAATAAAAAAAAATGTATCAATAATAGACCTATCACCTATGTGAGAGTGGTTGTTTCTAATTAAAAAAAAAAAAAAAAACATATGTAAGAGTGGTATACATTAATTATAATTTATAATCTTGATAATTTATGAAACAATTACGGATTATCGTTCTATATCAAACATTACCCTTTCAAGATAAAATTTCCCTTCTAAGGCTTAGTTTTTTCTTTGAGAGGTGTTACATCTACAACATTTTTATGATATTTTAACAACAAATCATATGTGGTTAATTGTTATTAGTTCAAATTTAAACCTTGGTTAATTGTTATTAGTTCAAATTTAAACCTAACACTAAGATTACTTTTTTACCCCAATAATAACAACCAGTAACCCTGCTACTTAGGATTTGTTGTAAAAATGTTGTGAAAATATTGTGAACATATCATTTCTCTTCTGGTTTTCAAATATTAAAAAATGCTCACTGAGAGATGCTGATTAAATTACAAGATTTTTGATCATTAAATAGTTTTAACTTTTAGGTATATGTATAAATGGTCATTGAAAATTTGAAATCATCATATAAGGAATTGAAATTATTCCTAAGCCTTAACTAATTAGGAGTTATTTCTCCCAAAAAAACTAATTTAGAAAATGCTAAAGTTTTATATTACAATGAGTTGATTATCGGTTTAAATTTCCCCAGTCCTAACTTCCAAATTATCAAAACATATATAAATTCTAATTAGTTTCACTAAAGTTTCTTTATCATCAAATAAATATATCTTTAAAATTTTGTTGTATTTATATATGTTGGTTTTTTTTTTTTTTTGGGAGATAAAAATAAAATGTTTTTGATTAATTATCCAAAATGTCATGGCTATTTTCGTCATTTACTTATAGTTATAAATAGCAACATTGAAAAAAAAGATCTGCTGGTTATCCGTTGGAGCTGAGTCAGCTGACGAGTTGTTTTGACTGACGTTTCTTCACTTTCCTCCTCCATCGATCACACACTCCCCGATCGATCAAATTCACGTTTTCCATTCTCTCTCTCTCTCTCTCTTTCTCTCTCTCTCTCTCTCTAAAAAACAATAAAAATCAATCTGAACCTTATCGTGCTATCAAATTGGTTCAACAAAAAATGGACGGTGGAGATGGCGCTTCTTCAGGAGGTAGTAGATTCAAGCTCTACGATCAGCTAGAATTACAGGAATTTCAGGACAAGTACGTGATCAAATCCATTGAATCCCCAAACCAAGGTTTCTCAATCGGCCGCCGTGACGGCAACGTTGAACCGCTTACCGGTAAAAACATTTTCCGTCTCATTCTCATTTTTCCAATTCCTTTCTTTTAGGGCGTGTTTGGTTTAATAATTAATAGTTTTGGCCAATTTTCGCAGGTGATGACACTTGTTCTCTAAGTCCTTCAAAAGTCTCTACAATTTATGGAGTTGTTGGAACCATTAGGTTGGTTGCAGGTAGTATTAACTGTTTCCTTGACACATGGATGAGTTTTGATATTCTTGGAAATGTGTTTTTTAAGTTTATTTGCAAAATGACTTGCTTAAGTAGCACGTAATCAATAAATGCCCTTCTTGTCGATATCCGTGCTGTTATTGAATTTGCTCTAAAAATCTAAGAAGCACAGATATTTCATTTAGGATGACATACTGTGTCGTACTGGTCATTTTATGTTACAATCTATTATACTCGTATTTGTGTACGTGCTTGTGCTTTGTAGCTAATAAATGTTAATAGTTTCTTAGGTGTTGTAATTTAGGTTCCGTGATTAAATTCAACCACGGTTCTGTAACTATACAATTACACAATGATTGGCTTGAGCTAATTTTACCAATTAATTAGCTTGGCTAACTTGACAATATGATAATTGTAAGTTGTTGAATGAGACTTCTGCTCAATTCTTCATGTTTTGGTTCAGGAACGTATGTACTCATAATAACTTCTCGGAAAGAAGTCGGGACTTTTCTTGGTTTTCCTATTTTTAAAGTTATGTCTATGACGTTCCTGTCCTGCAATGAGGCTTTGAAGTTTTCGTCTTCTCAAGAAGTAATAATTTAAACTTATGCAGGCATCTCTTGAAATGATTAAGATTTTGATTCTTGCCTAAAACCTAGTCATAATAATGTATTTTATGCAGAAACAAGATGAGGCATACTTTAGAACACTTTTGAGAACAGTGGAATCGACTCCAGGGTTATACTATTCATACGAGGAAGATATAACTTTGAAGTAAATTCTTTTACCTTGCAAATTGCTCCCTTTAACTAGACTGCCACTGTTTTTATAATTGTCTTGGGCTGTTTCTGTTTATTGTATTCAGAGTCAAATCCGTGTCATATTATGTATAATGTATTGAAGATGCATTTGATCATGTCTATCAGCTTACAGAGAAGATACAAGTTAGCTGAAGGATGGATAAATAAACCAATTTGGAAGCAGGTTAGTCAGCATACCATGTCAGCTATGAATATAGGATTTTGTTTTTTGGGCTTAAAGATTGATTTCTTACTAGAGTTTTGGAAGATCTCTTTGATGTTCCATCTCCTAAAATTTTTAACATTGCAATCTCACTTTGAATTTTATGAAGCTATATTGTATGTGAGCACTTTGTTTTTTTGTTTTTCCCCCTATTTCTTTGCTGTTAGATTGTATTTTACCATTTCAAGAATGAGTATGGTTGGTCAAACATGCTGATATTGTTTCTGATATTTAATTGTGTTTCAGGCTGACCCTCGATTTGTTTGGAACAGAAATCTTTTAGAGGACCTTATTGAGTCTAAGGTTAGATGTTGCTTCTGTTAGATCAATTCATCCTAGGATTTTGGGACTACTTTTATTGTTTGCTAAAGCAAGAAATATTTAATCTTTTATAAGAAGGAAAATTTTTCGAAAGGTTAAAGGAAAAATTATGTACAAAACTTCCTTTAATAGATAAAATTTCTTTCCCCTAATTTGCCTTTATCTTTCTGGTGCAGCTTGATGGTTTCATCATTCCTATATTACAAGGAAATATCCTGAAATTTCTTATTCTTAATGCTGTTTAGTCAATATCATTCTCTCTCCCTCCCTTTTCCTCTTTTTTCTTTCTCTGTGTTTTTCATGTGCATATGAGAGAATAAGACGCTGGAGTAAGTTCATTCATTATATTTCATTCAAAAACAAGTGTTTTCATTTAACTGTTGATTAAGCTTCCAGTCTGTACAGCTGAACTTAAAAAGTTCACGTGCTACAATCACATTACTTTCAAGGAGGTGTACACGGCGTCTAGGTATAACGTTGTGGAGATGATAGGTTCTTACGATTTTATATTTAACTATCTGCAAGCAGATTTGAAGTTATGAGATTGGATTTGATTTAGGGACAAGGATGTGGAGAAGAGGGGCTAACCTTGAAGGAGACACAGCAAATTTTATTGAAACTGAACAATTGTTTGAGCTTGAAGGTTTCAGATCCTCATTATTGCAGGTATCTTTACTATATCTGACGGGGTTTGAGAAGTAATTGTGTGCTTGAAATGCACATTAACTTACAATTCAATAAGTATAAGACTAGATATCTTTGCGTGGTGTTCATGTTTTATTATGCATGTTAGTCACAAAAAGGGTATCAACTTAAGAAGCAAAACTTGTCAATGTTATGTAATTCAGATTCGAGGCTCAATTCCACTTCTTTGGGAGCAGATTGTTGACCTAAGCTATAAACCACGACTTAGGATCATAAACCATGAGCAGACGGTACTGTTTTACACAAGGATGTGAGCTCTTTCCATGCTGAGTACTTGAGGTTTTATTGTAATGAGTGCCTATTTATGTTTGTCTATTTGGCTTCTATCTCCAGTCAAATGTTGTGGAGCGCCATTTCCATGATCTTTTACAAAGATATGGAGAAACAGTAGCAGTTGACCTAACTGATAAAGTAAGGGTCTCTTCTCTCTTTTCTTTTCTACTTAATCATTATTCTGGCCTATAAACTTTCTTCTTGTAAGCAGTTCAGGAACTTGCGGAATTTGGTGAGCAAAACATTAGCAAATTGTGTGTGTATGATTTTTTAATGAAAATATTAGGAAATTGTTTCCTTTGGTATCTATTTATATGGGCAAGATCACTGAACTGATTGATCAGAATGTTGCCAAAAAAGAAGAGGGCTTCTTCATTTTGATTGGCTGGTTCTTAGTGCATATTTGGCTAGTGAAATGATTGGATTCCTTAATTTTGTCCTTAGTACACAAGTTTTAAGCTTTTCTGTTCAATGGAAAGTTTTTATTTTTATTTTATAGCTAACGGATATTTTGTATATTTAACTTTTGTAGCATGGTGATGAAGGTGAATTAAGTGCGGCATATGCTGCTGAAATGCAAAAGCTGCGAGATGTAAGGTGACATTTTAGACTTGATGATATTTGTTCATTTGGACTTAACTCTGTCTTATAAAATGCTAAAAAGCTTTCTCTAGGGACTTTGATTCTAGCTGTGTTTTAGCTTTGTATATTTCCTCAGGAACTGAGGTTCTTTAGAGGAAAACTTAATCTTGTTTTCACAATTATTGCAGATATGTGTCGTTTGACTTTCATCACTATAATGGCAACGCAAACTTTGATAACCTTAATGTCCTCTATGACCAAATCTCAGAGGATTTTGAAAAACAAGGGTAATCAAAACATATGGAATATTACATATAAACTGTTATTACTATGCTACAATCTAGGTATAGGCTATCCATAATTCTGTTTTTTAATCATTACTGTTCCAGCTCAGCAGATACTTCCTTGTAGACATGGAAGGAAACATACTAGAGGAGCAGAAAGGAGTTATTAGAGTTAACTGTATTGATTGCCTTGATCGAACAAATGTCACCCAGGTTTGCAGAAACAGTATTTAGTATATTTGATTGTTATCTCTTGTTCTGTTACATTTCCTTGATATGCCCTTGTCATCTGATAGTAGATCGTATCTGCAGTAATTAAGAATGATATGCTTTTTAGTGTAGAGTTTTCTGAGCTCCCTCCATGTATTCTTAACAGAGTTTTCTGGCTGAGAAGTCATTAAACGTACAGTTGCAAAGGATTGAAGTGTTTACATCTTCAGAGTGTATTTCTATGTTTCCTGAAGAATATGGAAAATTTAGAACATGTATGGAATTCTTAATATTACCACTTCTATCTTCCTTTCTGAGTCAGAATTTGCCTGAGAAATTATTCTTTTTGCTGATTTAGTGTGGGCTGAGCAAGGCGATGAGATCAGTCTTGAATATGCTGGGACTAATGCCCTGAAAGGGGACCTGGTTAGGTAAAATCTAATTTCAATATATGATTTTCAAAAATTAATGTCGAGTTGTTCACCATATTGTGTATAATACATCTTGGATCCAAAATGCTGCAGATATGGAAAGCAGACTGTAGCAGGACTAATCAAAGATGGAATGAGTGCTATTTCAAGATATTATTTGAATAATTTTCATGATGGGGTTCGGCAGGCAAGCTGTGTATTTATGGGTTTTGATTATGAAAACCACTCTTTCAGAAGAAAGAAACCAGTATTGCTAATATGCTTTAATGACTTTTATGTTTTCTCAGGATGCAATGGATCTTATAAGTGGTCACTATACTGTCAATAGAAATGGTCCTTCACCGTTCCGGCTAAATGGTTTTGAGTCACTCTCTGTAAGTAATATAAGTTTCTATAGCTTAAATATGATATTATTTTTACTTGCTGCCTTCTGCCATCAAGCAAAGTGCCTATAGATTCAAATTACTGTTAATTGGGAGAAGGAAGGGGTGGGGGGAAACAGACATTTCAGGATCCTCTTAATTGTGCTAGTAATTCTACTTTGGGTGATTTTAGTTCATAGAACCTGTTACTTTGACCCTGTGAAAAGAATGTATTAGTTGGTTCGGTTATCGTGATAATTTTGGGTAACACTAATGACATTTATTTTATTTTATTATAATCTTAGTCAAAACTGTCTGCGAAATGATAAAAAATTTGGTTAAATCTTCCCCCAAAGAAAACATCAATTCTTTCCTAGTCCAGCTCAGTTGGCTTGATTACATTAGTTTTCAGATGTTGGAAATCCATGTCAATTTTTGGAATTGTCTCTGATTACATGTTTTATGGACAAACTGAAAAATTGCAGTATCTCCCAGTGGCATCAGCTTTGATAGTTGGAGGCTTGACGCTGACATCATTCACACTTCAGAATGGTATCATTTATATTATATTCAGTGTACTACAGGGGACTTATATATGTGTGTGTGTCTATATATATATGTATAGCCTGCCTATACGATATTCACTAAGATATTTAATTTTATTGTTTGTGATATAGCTGGGCGAAGTGCACAGCAATTTATGTCTTCGGTAATCTGGGCTGGAGTGACTGCTGGAGTCATGGCAGTGGTTAAAGTTAATGGAAGGCAGTTCTGTTCTAGGCCTCGATTGTGTGGTCTTCTTTAAATTGTTCTTAACTAGTCCCATTTGTGGTTTGCAAATGGTACAGAATGTATACTAGCTTGATAATGTTCCAAACCTTCGAAGTTATTATAATTAATGCTGAATATGTTCTGTTGGTTGATCGCGAGTAACTTGTTTTCAAATTTTCAAATTAGGTGATCTTAATGGTTTTTTTTTTTTAGATGAGTTGGTGTGGTGTTGGTTTGCTTGCCAGATGAGTTTTAGCCAACCTGTAACTTAAATTGTCATTGAAGTTTATTCCATGTACTCGAAGTTTTCATTCCCATTCCCCCCAAAGAAAAGATAAGAATTCCAGTCATATTGGACTTGAGAAAACAATGTGGAAGACAGAAATGGATCTAGAGATAGGAAGCATAACTGCGGAGTTATGTCGGGATCAGATGCATAGAGAAAAGGATCATATATTTATGGAAGAATGCCACTAACCTTATAGAATGGTGGCATCTGCCTTCTTGTAGGGATTTCTTAGGTCTCGAATGGCTAGAATCCCCTCATTTACCCTAAGAAAAAAAAATTAAGTATTGATTTAAGGATGTATCCATGAATGGTGAACGATAATATCAATTTTATGTACCTTTTAGTGTTGTTATTAAGCCTGCGTGTAAGTAGACAAAACTACAGGTTATTTTTTTGGTGGTGGTACTGGTAGTTGAGTCAACACATATATGGGGGAATGTTTAAAATTTTAGTCTGTACTTCTAAGAAAATTGAACCAAATCCTCTCAATTTGTATCTGGTTGTCCTCCAAGTTTTTCACAAGATAGTAGCTGGTTGTCCTCCAAATTGACCAATTAAGTTCAGGGAACCTGAGATTCCAAGGTTTATTTGGAAAGGAAGTGCAAACGTGAAAAAACCTTGATTGGTTGGAGTATAAAATTGCTTGCCATATAAGGACTATAAATTGAATTGAATAGTTCCTACATGCCAAATTCGATGCATTTGGCGTGTAAAACATGTCCATCGAAAATTTATTTGTGATGATCATGAGATATTCGTTGTCTGAAGAAAGGACACCCCTCTTATATAGGCTACATAATAAATTGCAATATGCTTCTTATCTGCTAGTCCAGAATTGGAAATTCACACCTTAGATGTTTCCAAAATTGCCTCGGAAATAATGTTGTCTAGTGCTTGTAGGTATAAATATGCCTCCATAATATGTGTTTCTGCAGTTCTTAATGTTTGATATATCATCTCCATCATCAGTACTCATGTTGCCCAGCCAACAACCCCACTTTCCTTCCCAATTCTCTCCCTTTCATCAAAGTATGAGAAAGATTTTTGAGGAGATATGGAGACTACTAAATCGGATCAATGATTTACCAGAAGACTTTCATAATAATTTCATATATATAGTAAACATTGAATGGCAAGTACTTATTGTCCTATAAATTTTAGTGGTATTTGTATCTTTTTTATTTGAGAATTTTTTTTCCCTTCCCTAAGTCAAAATTTGAATTGTCTGTGTAAGTGATTTGAGTTATATATTGCTCATGATTGTTTTAAAGCCTTAAAAAAGGTTTGAGTATTCTAGTAGTTTGAAAGCCAACACAAAATTAATTTCTTCATTTTATTACAAATGAATTATTCACATTTACAAGTTGTTGTTATAAAAACATAAACAACAATTTATTAACATTTCAGTAGGTTATTTTCTTTTCAGCAATCAGACAAACTGGGATAGCTGCCACTGCAGAAGCATACACTTGCTCCTCATAGCCAATGCATCATGGTGAAGGATGCCTGAACTTGAAAGACTAGTGGAAGGAAGGATCAAGTAGTGTCATGAGCCCAAAAAACACGAAGGAGGAGAGATAAAATGTTGCCTTGAACTTGAAAGACTAGTGGAAGGAAGGATCAAGTAGTGTCATGAGCCCAAAAAACACGAAGGAGGAGAGATCAAATGTTGCCTTGAACTTGAAAGAATAGTGGAAGGAAGGATCAAGTAGTGTCATAAGCCCAAAAAATATGAAGGAGGAGAGATCAAACGTCGCAAAGGCAATGAAAGCCTTAAATTTTGCAAACATGTAAAAATGTATCAACCTCACAAATCCAGCATGAGTATGGAGTATCGCAAAAGCATATTTTCCTTGTGTACGAGCCATCATCATTGTTAACAAATATATATGTTTAGTTATGTATGGAAGATTAGAATACAACGTATGTACCATCCAATGCATCTCTCTCTCTCTCTATATATATATATACGTGTGTGTGGTTGGAAAGTGAGATTACTTCTAGGAGTATGTTGGATTATTGTATTTATCGATCTTTCATAAAAATATATGGTAAATATTTCCGTATTTTTTTGTTGCGAAATTTTAAATTATAAACATATTATACACGTACTATACGTGTACTATTATTTCTCCGTTTTCGTATTTTTCTGCCAAATATATGAAATGTATTTTTCTTAAAAATACTAAATTATATCCGTCCATATACTTACCGTATTGTACTAGTACCGTATTTTATTAACTATGATCAATACCATCCATTGTGTCTCTCCAAATATATTAGCCAGGTCTACTGGCTTCAGGTATTGATTTCTTCATGCTTAGTATTAATTAGCTTTTTCATGCTTAATATATATGCAATATCAATGTAATTTTTCATGTGATAACTGATAATTTTTTCATACGATTGATGTCTGGGTGCCTTGGACCTCCACTACCTTGGCAGGGTTTGGTGTAAAGGTAAATTGGATTTTCGGTTGTGGTTAAACCCAGGCAAACCAACATAATCAATTGCGCATGAACTATTCTTGCCAAATAAAAGAAAAAAAAGGTTAGATAGGAAACTTGCACCAATTGCTTTCCTACTTACTATTTCAGTACCGATATACTAGACATTCTCTCAAATAAATGTGAATCTTATCTACCAGTCCCGCATTAGAATTCACTTTTGTGTTAGAGGAATGTGTCATACAATATTTGTACTGAATAATTTTACCCAAATTTGGGATAAGTGTTCCTAACTTCCTATTTAAGCTTTTACCAAATGACCTAAAATATATAATTTTTTTTTTCAAGAAGTTATCATGATAATTTTGGGTAACACTAACTATATTGCCTTTTTATCTTAATCAAAACTGTTTGCAAAATGATAAATTTTTTTTGGTTGAATCTTCACTAAAAAGAAAAACATCAATTCTGGCCTAGTCCAGCTCAGTTGGCCTGATTACATTTGGTTTTCAGATGTTTAAAAACCATGTCAATTTTTTTTTTTTTGGAATTGTCTCTGATTTCATTTTTAATGGACAAACCGAAGTTGTCCTCCCCTTCCCCCCAAAAGAAGAAAAATATAGGAATTCCAGTCATATTTGATTTGAGAGAACAATGAGAAAGATGAAAATGAATCTAGAGAATAGGAAGCGTAACTGCGGAGTTATGGTTGGATCAGATGCATAGAGAATAGGATCACAAATATAATGGAAGAATGCCACAAATAATGGAATCTGCCTTCTTCTTGTAGGGATTAGTTAGGTGTCGAATCCCCTCATTACACTAAGAAAAAATATATAAAGTACTAATTTAAGGATGTATCTATATATGAATGATGAACACGATGATATCAATTTTATGTACCTTCCAGTTTTGTTATTGAAGCCTGAGTGTAAGTAGACAAAATTACAGATTTTTTTATGCTAGTTGAGTAGACATATATGGGAATGTTTAAAATTTTAATTTGTACTTCTAAGAAAATTGAACCAAATTCTGTCAATTTGTATCTGGTTGTCCTCCAAGTTTTTCACAAGAAAATATTTGTTCAGTAATTTTTTTTTTTTTTGGATAGGTAATAGAGAGATCAATGGTTGACAGTTGAGCACTGAGCTCATCCTACACTTGAGATTAGACTCTTTCCCTTGAGCAGATTAAGTATTAACATTTGATGACCAAATATGACTAATTAAGTTCAGGGAACTTGAGACTCCAAATTTCAGGGATAAAATCTAAAATTTGAAATTTTAGGGTGTAAAATTCAAATATTTTCAAACTTTGAGGGTGTAATTTGCAATTTATCTAAATATATATTTGCAAGGGTGTTGTGCAATCCTCAAAAAGGTTTTGTCACTAAAAGCCATTTTTCTTATAATTTATGCATTAACATATTTTCACATGCTTAAGCATCATCCATTATCACATAATACATATTGAAACAGTCTCTTATTATCCTATGTTAATTCATTTTTAAATCATCACTTGTTCATGCGTTTCATACATTTCAAGATTTTTGCATCTAATTCTTAAAGTATGTGTTAACTTAATTTAGAACCTAATTTCAATATTCTTCCTATTATGTTTTTTCTATTTAATTTCCATTTTTTTTAATAATTCAAAAGTTACAATGAGGAGGGAGAATTTAAACCCTGGATGTTCCCGTCGAAAATTCAAGAAATGCATACTAAGGGTCTGTTTAAGATCCACTTATTTTGCTGAAATTGAAATTTTTTTGCTGAAAGTACTATAGACAAAGGTAAAAGTTAGTTGAAATAGTATAGTGAGACTTATGAATAATACCAAAAAATGCAATGAGACTCATGAATAGTTGCAAAAATATGATGAATAGTAAAATAAGTTGGCAAAATTAATCATGCCAAATGGACACTAAGTATCTATTTGAGAACAACTTATTTAGCTAAAATTGAAAACTTTTTGCAGAAAGTTGTAGATAAAGGTAAAAGTTAGCTAAATAGTGTAGTGAGACTCGTGAATAGTATTAAAAAGTGCAGTGTGATCCATGAATAGTAGCAAAAATAAGTTGTAAGTAGAGATAAACTGAAAAATTTAGCTCATCCCAAATGCATGCTAATTGAGCTACAACACTCTTCGTGTGTGATGTGTAGTATATGTCACTGTTCCATTGTTTTGGTTGTTTCTTTTTGCAATTTATAGTAATATTATATTTAATTGATGATTTGGATGAGTAAATGAACTATATTGACCAATAAATAATGGGGAGTAGGGACTGTGGGGACAATTTCCCCTTGTCCCACGAAAATTTCCTTTGTATTTTATTTTTTATATTTTTTAAATTTATTTTTAAATGCTTATTTTATATACAAAGTTTCATCAGAAAAAATTATAAAGAATATATGTCCTATCTTATCAGTGTTCTTTAATTTTTGAAAGTTAAACAAGGATAGGCACCAAAAAAAAAAAAAAAAAAAAAAAAAAAAAAAAAAAAAAATCAAAAGGAAAATAAAAAAAGCAAAAGTTTTAACCAAAGAAAAGAAAGTATACTGTTACATTTTATGATTGATTTTAAAAAGTGTTAAGAGCTTAAATTCTTCTTTTAAAAAAAGCTTAAATTCTTTATATATTATTTTGTTAATTTTCATCAAAATGAATATATAATTAATAAAATTTGAAATTAATTGTATAATAAATCCATTATTTTGATATTATTTTTAAATTAACCTTAAAAGGTTCAGACAAACAAATGATTACTCTTTGTCTATGGTTTAAAATTGGCACCTTGAACTATTTCTCTCTCTCCTGGACCCCCAAACACTTTATGTATAAGGAGATGCTAATTCAACTACAAAGTCCTTAGTTTAAAACTGTTTTTAAAGTACAACGACTTCAAAGTTCAGGAAATGTCAAGACATTTTACCTCTCATAATTATTAAAAATCACAGCCTTAACTTATAAGTGGGAATATTATTATGAATAAGATAAACACCATGTATTTGTATATTAAAAAATCTAAATAAATGAGCATAATATAATTGACGTGTTAATTTTTTTTAATGAGTTTAATAATATAAAAATACTACTCAATATTTACATGAGTGACATTTTATTGTCCAAATTGATCATAAGTATTATATAAAGCGTGCACAATGTATATGTTTATAAAGATAACTGTGCGTTAGTTACACATTTTTCCCATTTTGAAGTCAAATCTTGCCTAATAGCCATTGCTATTAGGGCAGTTGACCAACATCATCCCAATTTATAACTTAGTATCCTAAATCTTAGTTCTTTTGGATTAATAGTTTTTTTTTTTCCATAGACTTACATTTTGCTTGAAAAGTAATAAGAACTAAAACAGTGAACTCAAAAGAATTGATAACAAAACGATAAATAATATAATTTGAACCCTAAACATACAAATACACATATATTTATACATTAAAATATTATCAGTGGAAAACAGTTGAAAAGTAAAGATAATTTCCTACATTTGTGATCCAAAAATGAAATAAAGGTTACAATTAAATATTTTTTAAAGGCTTGTATATACATGATGAAATATCAAGAAGTTTAATTAGGTTTTGTTAGAAAATCAATATATATATATATATATATATATATATATATATATATATATATATATATATAAAAGCAGAGGCCTCATGTGAGAGAGCATAAAATTCTGCCATGTGGCACACTCTAGGAAGAGAATTGAGATACCTTTAAGTCATATTAGAGATAAGAACAAATTTAAAAGTAGAGACTCTTTATTTCTTTTGATTCAATGTTTCAAGGCTAATTTTTGTTACATTTTGTATTCAATGTTTTAAGACTACTATTTATTTCATTTGGTTCAATGTTTCAAGACCTTCCATCCCTCACACATGCAAAAAACTATTTGCATTTCCATTCATCGTTTTCACTTTTACTCCTTTATATACACATGTCTATAGCCTTTCATATCATCCTATCTCAAATACACTTAAGAAAAACATGATGTCATTTAACTTCAACCTTTCAATGACAGCTACATAACTCCAACGTTGTAGTATCATTTGATTGTAACCCGTATGAATAGGTTATGACCAAGAAAAGAGGCTTGCATTTTTTATTCAATGACGGTAGCTTACGATTTTGATGTTGAAGTCAGACATTGTAGATTTTGTGAAGGTTATGATTCGCTTGGAGTCTTTGGGTGTTTGAGATTTTGGTTTGGGAAAGTTATAAATGTATTTTATTTTAGAACTAAAGAAAAAGAAAAAGAAACATTCTAATTGATTATTTATGAATTTAGCTTCTTCTTTTTTTTCTTTTTTTAAATTTTGTGTTAGAATTCATAATTTGTAGGTTTCTTTGTATGTAGCCATAATGGTGAAAACAAAAATCCCTGGTGACTTAAAAGTATTTTTCACTTTTTTTTTAAAAGATACAGAAGCCCAACTAAAGTCAATTGAATTTTGATAAATGAATGTGATTTTAGCAAATTTCTCTTTGTTTAATCACGTTTTCTTTATGTTGATACTTACAACTGATTTCCTTAATTCCATTGAGATAATTAATTGGGTGTTTATGATCAAGGTTTTCATATTTGGTTGTGAGAATAGAGTGATTGAGAAAGTGTTTGATAGGTTGCTTAAATTTATGTAATTTTAGGATATAAAAGTTGTAGGGTCTCGATTTTCAAACTGGGCCCATAGGTGAATGGGATTTAGGCCCAATCGACCCATTACAATGAATTTGTAGAGAAGTGGGTCCAAGAGTTAGACTTTAATGAGTTTGACGATGGTTAATGTGGATTTTAGAGATGATTGAATAGGAACTAGGAACACAGAGCTGGATGGACTCATGATTCGAGGAGACGAATTCACCATTCGAGGATGTGAGTTTCCATCTCGCTCAATTAAACAGAGCGTCATGGGGGATGTGAGTCCTTTTCCTTCTCCCCCCCCTATTAGGAAGACCTCTTACGTTATATAGTTCCCTATGGACCATCCTGGTCCTACACTTGTTAGTCATCCACGCCTATACTTGAGTGCACGTCTCATCAACCACTCCTTCTGATGTTCTATGAGTTGCAGTGATCCAGATAGCACTGCTCGGGAGTCATGTCTTCATAAATGGGACCAGGATGTTAGCTGTGGGCATTTAATGCGGAGGTGACAGCTTATCCTAGAATTGCTCTTCCACTATTTTCCCATGGTTGCCTCGTTGCACTTGTGCTTTCCCTTGGAGCGCTCTAGGAGATTGCCCTTGATAGCGTACCGCCCTCTCCTTCCGTGACCTCGGTTTGCCAAGAACAGGATTGTCCTCGGCAACGTCTCTTGGCAGTTTGGACCTTTTCGTTCATCATCAGACATTTCTTCCTCCTCGGCGTGGGCCTTGGACTTGATATGAGATGGGTTGAGGTTACCAGATTCTTTGGCCCTACAATAGCCCCTCAAAACCCTGCTGTCCGGCTCCTCGGATGGAGAGGAGGGTTTTAATGTCCTCGGGCTCTCGCCATGGCTTGTCTAGTCCTGTCCTTTGTGAGTGCCAGGGCCTCTTCGCTTGCCCAAGGAACGCTCTTGGCATTTCAGTGCACAAGGCGAGTCCTCATTAATACTTTTTATGGAGAGACGAGGATCGCTTTGGTATGCGAGGCGCGCATTCATTGGTGCCTTTATGAAGCGGCGCGGATCTAGCGGTTGAGGGTTTCCTTGGAAATTGGGCGGGATTTATTTCGCTTGTAATTCTTTGTTTGAGCTTCGTGCGAATTAAGTTCCCCCTAGATTGCGCCTTCTATATAAGGCACCTTGGGAGAACCATTCTTTTACATCTACAAACCCCTGAGTTTTGCAGGAACTCTAAGTTCTTTTTCCCCTTTATGAACCAAGAATGCCGCCTGGATCTTGGATGTCGTAGCTGGGGCAAAGGAAGCAGAGGCCAAAGATTTTCCCACCTTTCAACCGGGCAAGAAAGAAGACTCTACTCCTTCGACTAGGGATCGTAGCAGGCGTAGATTGCGTTAGGCCCTTGATAAGCCTCCAAATGCTAATCAAGAATGTGCAGGAGTTGGCTAAAGAGGAAGAGGAAGAAAGTGAAGCGAAGTTGAGGGAAGCAATTGAGATATTAGAGGGGGCCACCTTCGTCATTGCAAGCAGATGGCGAGACTTCTAGAGGATGATTTTTTAAGAGTACAGATATTAGCTTCTGGATAAGAGTACGCTCCAAGGTAGCCTCAACAGGTGGGAACCAATTCGGGTGCTTCCGCCTCTTCTTCTTTCTCATTGCCGGTGCCATCCATGTCGGCTCGATTGTTGCTGGAGTGAGGCTGTGAACCTACCATTCCCATCAGCTTTCTCTTTTTATAGTTAGTTTTGAAGCAAGCCTGCCTTAGCTGTTCTGTAGTTAGCTTAAAAACAAGCCTTCCTTGGCTGTTCTGTAGTTAGCTTTAAAACAAGCCTTCCTCGGCTGTTCTGTATATGATGTATCTTTATTTTATTTAATAAAAAGGACTGTGATTTTTACTTTGTGATTTTTTTTTCTTTTTCTGCAGCGAGTACTATGTTAATGAATGTGTTGCTGTTTTATTTTTTATTTTTTATTGGGACTTAGGACCGATGCCGTTGTCGGCAACAAAACGTCGCCATTCTGACTTTAACAAAGCTTGCAATAGTGCTCGGCTGCTAATTTTAAATGGTTTAACTATGTAGGAACAACTGAGAACATAACCATGCGCTCTATGTCGCAAACTGTGCGACCGTTAAAGAATGTTGGATTTACTGTAGGGAATCCGAGGAGTCCATAGTGCGTTATGGCTCTGTCCGACATTTATAATGACATCAAAGTGTCTGTTTTTTCCAAGCGTCTGGTCCGAGGACCCAAGTGCAACTAAGGTTTTGCTTAATATTTAGCAGAAGTCCAAGGGACCCAACATACCTAAGACTCTTTTTTTTTTTTTGAATGGGTAACAAAAAATGTTAAGCCCCTAGTGCAGATTTCCTCATGGGTTTGCGGTCCGAGGGGTTTACGTCTTTGATAAACGGGGAAAGGGCGGGCAATTCGAGGAGGCGGACTCCTTTTAGATTCTGCTCGTCACTTAGATAGATACTTGAAGTAACTAATCTCTCCAAGGACTGTGGTCCGAGGATCCATACATGACTTTTATTCTGTCCAGCACTGAGATACTTATCTAAAGCTATTAGTTTCCCTATAGGTTTGAGTCCGAGGACCATGCAAGACCTTGGCTCTGCCTAACACTCAGATAGTTGTCAAAGTTATTAGTTTTTCCATAGGTTTGAGTCCGAGGACCATGCAAGACCTTGGTTCTGTCTAACACTCAGATAATTGTCAAAAGTTATTAGTTTTCCCATAGGTTTGAGTCCAAAGACCATGCAAGACCTTGGTTCTGTCTAACACTCAGATAGTTGTCAAAAGTTATTAGTTTTCCCATAGGTTTAAGTCCGAGGACCATGCAAGATCTTGGTTCTGTCTAACACTTAGATACTTGTCAAGAGTTATTAATTTCCCCATAGGTTTGAGTCCGAGAAGCATGCAAGACCTTGGTTCTGTCTAACACTTAGATACTTGTTAAGAGTTATTAGTTTCCCCATAGGTTTGAGTCTGAGGACCATGCAAAACCTTGATTCTGTTTAGTACTTAGATAGTTGGTAGTGTATGATAATTCCTCTAAAGTAGGAGGTCCGAGGACCCGTCATAGCTAAGGCCCCGTTTAACCGCTTCAGTAGACCAGAAGACATCAATATATACCTTCCAAAACTAGTCTCAGCCACGTGAAGCCCCCTTGAATCGCTCCGCGTGGCTGCCCCTTCCCCTAATGGGGGTCCAGCGGGGCACGTATGTGGTGTCAGAAGCCCCTGGAATTGTGCACTATTGAGCAATTCTCCCTGTACAATACAGTAAGCTGGCCACCATAACCTCTCATCGAGGACTCTTGCTGATGGGGGCTTGATCCCACCTTAACCGACCATTGCACTCATTATCACACAAGAAATTCCCACAGACGGCGCCAATTGTAGAGTCTTGATTTTCAGACTGGGCCCATAGGTGAATGAAATCTAGACCCAGTCGACCTATTACAATGAATTTGTAGAGAAGTGGGTCCAAGAGTTAGGCTTTAATGAGTTTGACGACGGTTAATGTGGATGTTAGAGATGATTGAATAAGAACTAGGAACATAGACCTGGATGGACTCATGATCCGAGGAGACGAACTCACCATCCGAGGATGTGAGTTTCCATCTCGCTCAATTAAACAGAGCGCCATGGGGGATGTGAATCCTTTTCCTTCTCCCCCCCCCCCCCTCTATTAGGAAAACCTTTTACGTTATATAGTTCCCTATGGACCATCCTGGTCCTACACTTGTTAGTCATCCACGCCTATACTTGAGTGCGCGTCCCATCAGCCACTCCTTCTAATGTTCTGTGAGTTGCGGTGACTCAGATAACACTGCTCAGGAGTCATGTCTACATAAATGGGGCTAGGATGTTAGCTGTGGACATTTAATGTGGAGGTGACAGCTTATCCTAGAATTGCTCTTTCATTATTTTCCCATGGCTGTCTTGTTGCACTTGTGCTTTCCCTTGGGACGCTCTGGGAGACTGCCCTTGGTGGCGTGCCGCCCTCTCCTTTTGTGATCTCGGTTTGCCGTGAATAGGATTGTCCTCAACAACGTCTCCTAGCAGTTCGGACATTTTCGTTCGTTCTTGGACATTTCTTCCTCCTCGACGTGAGCCTTGGGTTTAATATGAGATGGGCCGGGGTTACCAGATTCTTTGGTCCCACAAAAGTATTTTATATTTTGAATTCTTATTTGTAGATTTCAAAATCATTTAATCAGTTTGAAAAATAAAATCTACTTTTAACGGTAAATATTATAATATATTATAATCTTACAATGTTATACAATTTTTTAAAGTAAATTATGAATTAAAAAAAAAAAATCAAGTTTCAAAGTATTTAACAATATTGTGGGCAAACATAAATATTATACAACAAAATAAGTATTAAGTATTATATGTAGATTTTAATATACATAAAAATGATTTCAAATGAAATTATAAAGTAGTCCGCGCATTATGCAGGATATCATCTAGTTGTTATAATCGCCTATGCATTGAAAGAGTATGTGTTGGCTTGTGTAAGCACAAATGTTAAGATTTAAAATAAAACAACTAAATTAATACACAAATATCAATATTAGTGAAACAGTAAATACAATGTTTGTTTTTGCCTTTTGTTTTGGTCTTAAGGGGTTTTATGTTTGGTTGAAGTATGTTCCAGGCATTAGCTTTAAAACAAATAATGAACCTTTCAAAATCTCTCTCTGTGAAAAAAAGTAAGCTTTTATAAAATTTTAAGTATATAAGCTTAGTAATAAGTATCTTACATATCTTGGAATTGCAGTTAGCAATGCAAAATTTTACACAAATAATTGTTCAAATGATGAAGGATAAAAATCTCTTATCTCATCCATGGTTTAACCTTACTAAGATGATAAGCTTGAATTTCAGAAGGAATTTAGGGAGTATCTGAAGGAACTCCATAAGGCTATTAAGTTATGTGAAGCATCTACAGTTTTAGATTTAATGGAATTTGACATTACTAATGTCAAGTTTCACTTTAAGTTTTTTAAAAATTTTGTAACCAAACATTTTTAAAAAAAAAAAAAAATTTGAAAACACCACATCAGCATTGCCACTATGGCAAGATCTATATAAAACTCGACATTGCTAATATTGAGTTTTACGCAAAACTCTACATTAGCAATATCGAATTCCAAAAGAGGGTCATTCTCCTAGATTTTTTTAAAAGAGGGTTGTTTGGTTACATAGTTTAAAATTTAAGGCTATTTAGCTATTTTTCCATTCAGGTTTATACTAATTTGTCCACTTGGTTACCACTTATAAGTTTTCTTTTTCCATTTTTTTTTTGGTAGAATGGAATTATCATTAAGAAAAACTAACGAGATAGCAACAGCTTAGGACCAAGCTTGTTGAAAAACATCCCCTGGCAATCAGCCATAACAAGAGGCACCAAGTCTACAAGCGGACAAAAATAGGAAATGAAATCTAAATATTGACAACTACCTAAGTTAGCTAAACGATCAGCACACCTATTAGCTTCACAATAGATATGCTTGATACTTAGTTGGGGAATTTGTGCAGCAAGATGTCTACAGTCATCGAATAGTGAGGAGACTATAGTATTAGCATATGAAGGATTTTTGAGAGTATCAACTAGAGCTTTGGCATCAAGCTCAACCATAACAACATTCAAGTTTAACTGGTTACACAAGAGGAGACCATCACGCAGAGCCCAAGTTTCAGCTAGGAAGCTATTAGTTTTACCAATTTTTCTAGTGAAGCCCATGATCCAATTACCCCGATTATCTCTAATCAGCCCTCCACCTCCAGTAGACCCTGAAGAAGCATTTGCAGACCCATTGGTATTAAGCTTAACCCAACTCGTGCTTGGCTTTTCCCATCTAACTTGTCTGATTGCCATGCGGTTGTTGCACCTTGGTTGAGTAACACAGAGCACATACTCCATTGCTTGCACAATTATCAAATTGGTAAGGTTCAGATTGAGTCCTTTGTTGTTGAAGACAACCTGATTCCTTTGCTTCCATAGAGACTGGATGGCAAAAGAAAATAGGGAGCACCAAGGGACACCTTTGACAACATGAGAAGACTTTGAACTAGCATTAGAAATCAGCCAGACCTTAAAGTCTTGAGAAAAAAAAATTTGCATTATAGTTATGAGCACCTAGCTGATACCATACCGGTTTAACTAGGCGACAGTCATAGAGGGCATGGGAAATAAACTCAAGTTGCTCAAGGCACAAGGGGCAAGAAGCATCTAAAGCAATACCTCTTTTGGCTAAGCACTCCTTGACACCAATGCTGTTATGCATGCACCTCTAGATGAACATTTGGATTCTAGGCAAGGTCTAAAGCTTCCAAATCCAAGAACCTGGGAAAGAATCAACTTCCATCTAATCTGTGGCTAAGAGATAAGCACTCTTCATATCAAAACTTCCCTTATTAGAAAACTTCCAAGCCAATTTATCACTACTTCTAGCAACTACTAGCAGAGGAACCGCTTGAATGTCAGCTTTAAGTTCTGGGGGGAATTCAAAGGGTATGGAAACCCAGTTCCAACCAAATGGAGCACGAAGGTCCTTCACAGTGAGGTTGGCCGAACCTTGGGGAAGGGGGCCTTGAATGCTTGATCCAATGGGACCACTATTTAACCAGCAATCTGACCAAAAATTAAGATTACTCTCATGCCCTGGCACCCATTTAATCCCTTTTTTGAAGACAAATTCTCCTTTTTTTAAACTTTTCCAGGTAGAAGAACTTGGAAGCTTTGACTCATTTCTAGAATTAATTCGCTACCTTGAACAGTACTTGAATCTGAGAACTTTGGCCCATTAAGATTCCTTTTCGGTGTGGAATCTCCAATTTAGTTTAGCTAGGAGAGTCGTGTTTCTACCTCTTGCAGATTTGAGACCCAAACCACTTGAATTTTTGGGCTTAGTTACAGTATCCCAGTTGACCCAATGCATTTTTCTTGTATGATCAGAGGACCCCCACAAAAAAATTCCTATTAACTCTATCTATGCCCTTGAGAATTTTTTTGGGTAAGAAATTACTCTACATAACATAGCTAGGAATGGCTAAAGACGAAGCTTGAATGAGGATCATTCTACCTGTCATGGATAGCAGATTGGCCTTCCAACTAGCAAGTTTCTTTTTAACCCTATCCAAAATGGAACCAACCAGCAAGTTTCTTTCCTTACTGATGTACATTGATGGCAATGATCAACGATTTGTAAAAATATTATAAAATAATTTGTGCATGTACCATTATTTTTGTAAATATAGCTGATTTTTGCTATTTGAGAAGATTAGTCTGTAATTACTAATTGTTGAGAAGATTTGACTGTAATTACTAAAGCTCTTGGAAGGCTAAATTAGGGAAGAATTATATTCTGTTCCCAAGCCATTCCAAAGAATAACTTTTGTCAAAAAAAAAAAAAAAAAGGAATAACTATAAAAAAAAAAAAAAAAGACTAAATTGTAAATTGCACCCTTTAAATATGAATTAAATTTATTTTAGTCTTCTTAACTTCTCTCTCGTTCAATTCAGTCAATTCAGTCAATTCAGTCCTTAAGTTTCAAATTTATTCAATTAAAACAATTCATCCAATTTCGATAGAAATTTGCTATTATAATTATAATTTTCTAAATTAAAAATAATTTAGAAAATTAATAAAAATATTTATAGAATTTTTATGTAAGATTATTTTTCAATTATTTAAATACTTAACAAATTTTTTTTAAATATAATAGCATTGAAAATTGAGGTGCCACCTATAAGATGGTATTATGAGTAACCATTACATGAAACAACTCTTACATGAGGCTCAATCCATTCCACTTAGTCTGTGACTAGTAATCCATATAATATTGAAACATCATTAACTACCTTATCTCTTAAAAAAAAAAAAGTTAGAAATTTCCTAAATTACCCTTTGTAGGGACACGTTTTTGGTAACCAAGCTCAAGATGTGTGGGTCTTGGCCCAATGAGTCCAGTATAATAAATTTGTAGAGAGTGGGTTGAAGAACTAGACCCTAATGAGTTAGACAATGGCTAATACTGAATTAAATAACAATCAAACACAAACAAGAGGTTTTGATGTAAGTGGAGTTTCAGTTCGAGGAGGTCACCCTTGTATAGATTGATCACACTTGGATACAAAGACTATTTAGGTTGCTACAATATTCTCTCTCCTTATTTTCCGATCCCTCTCTCATGAAGGGTCTTTCACATTATATAGCTCTCTTTGGGTCATCTTGGTCTTACACTTATTGATCATCTGGGCCCCTACTAGAGTATCCGTCTCATCAGACACCCTTTCTGGCTCTCTGTGAGTTATGATAGCCAAGGCAGCACTGTTCGGAGGCCTTCTCCACATAAATGCAGCCAGAAAAATAGCTGCAGTGCATTTAATGCGATGATATCAACTTTTCCTTAGATATTTTTGGGTTTCTTGCTTTCTAGTATGTTCTAAGGCACATTCCTATCATGGGAGCTTCTTGGAGGGCCACTCTAATTGCTGGAATATATATTTGAGTTGCATTCATTATATCCGAGGAAGAGTTTCTTCTTGGATCACCCTTCACTCATCCCCTATTTATGAGACTTTAACTGGGAACTCCTAATAGCTATTTGTTCCTTCTCGGACCTATCAATGTCCTCAGACAAAGCTCAAGATCCAATATATGATCTTGGGCCTTTATCCCTACACCCTTAAACAAATTTATCAAAAAATTATTTTCAAACATTTTTTTATATATATAATTTGAATAAAGATGACATGTATAGTTGATTTCAAAATTTAGGGTTTTAATTTTTTTTAAATTAAAAAAATGCTCCCACAAATAAATTAAGAGCATAAAGGGAATATTATTAATTTAATGGTGTTTGACTTTTCAAACAAGACATAATTTTGGAACATTCCAAAATAGAATACAGGCCAAACAATTTGGGACAGAGAGAGTATTAACAAGGGTCAATATTTATAGGATGCCAAATTGCCAATAAATATTCTACTGAAGCAAACTCTAAAAGGGAATGGAATCAGATTCTTGAAGATTGATGTATTGGTGTTCATTAAATGACAAAAATCTTCCATTTTCTATTTAATCTATAGTAGTGATTACTGACCTGGAAATGCTTATGAGCAAATTTGAGAGAATTGAAGAAAAAAAAATCATAAGAATTGAAGAAAAAAAATCATAATAATTGACAAATTGAGTGTGTTTCTGCATTCAAGTAGTTTATTCTAGTCGTGGTCAAGATCAAGTCTAATATGAAGAGGAACAATTTATCAAATAGTTTATTCTAGTCGTGGTCAACATCAAGTCTAATATGAATAGGAACAATTTATTCGACGATTAAAAAATTATTGGTGCAACAGTTTTGTGAGTTAAATAAAATAGCAAGACAAATTTGACAACAATAATTAAGATGACATACACAAGTTACTAATAATTAAATGAACATTGACTCATTTAGTTTGTTCCTCAAATGGAAATAAAAATTGCATTTTGTCATTTTCATAGCTATATCCATCAACGTGTGTGCTTATAGCTTGATATCTTTTCAACACAATCATTTATTTTCTCAAAGTTCTTGAAGATCTCAACTAACCACACAAGCATCTTTCATAAAACATGGATTTAATTAAAATAGTAGCTATGTAAGCAACATTATTTGAATTTAAAATATAACAAGAAACAAAACATAGTTCTTAATAGATTAATTCTTGTAAATAAAATACTATAGATATATATGATTGTAACATGCAACAAACAGTAGTCAACAATTTATGATGATGAGTTCAATAATCTTGTGCAAATAAATTAGCAACCAAACCATTTACAATAATCCTGAATAGTTAATCTTATAACCATTAAACCAATGAAAAGAAATAAGTTGATGCATAGAGGGCATGAGAGACAATCAAGTTACTTATAATCAATTAATAAAGGCTTCAGAAATTTCTAAATATTACTTTCAAGTTCTGCGGTTTTTCTTTTCAAAAAAAAGAAAATGAAATGTTCAATTGCTCTACATATTTTTATTTTCTTCTTCCCTATAATTAAAACTGGCATCCTGCTACTCTTGTAGCTAATCATACCATTTCAAGACCTTTTTCCTATGAGTAGCAAGAATATATGAATGTCAACATTGTAAAGATATACAATTTGAGAATACAAAGAAGAATAAAATTATTACTTAAACATATGGACCATTTCATAGAAAAAGTAGGATGGCCAAAATAACTAGAGAAAAATGAAAGATATGCAAAAGATTCACTTGAATAGAGCACATATAAAGGAAAATCTATGACAGTTTGGCTCAAATTGTTGCCACCCCAAAGAAGAAAAATTATTTCCCATTTGTAATGTTTCATAAATTATTTTATAGAAAAAATTTTGTTACACACTCGCTATTGCATGCTACCTCTGAAAATGAAAGATGAAACCCATTATTTGCACTCTAAAATAGGATATCACCTTCTAATTGTGTCAACCATTTTCAACAACTCACACAACAACTGGCTTCTTTCCACCTCAATTACAATTTTATTCAATCATTTCTAAGCTCTGCATATGCAGCAACTTCTATAGTGCAAATGAGTCACAGTGACCAGCACCATTACTTAGAGCTATCTACAAGGTTATGTCAACCAACTTAGAAAGAAATAATTCTTACACACTAGGACTTTGGAAATGAGACGAAAAGGATAGATTTCTAGATATTAAATAACAAACCTAATATGATCTAAAAGACTAAAACCAAAAACAGTTACAATGGCAAGTTTAGGGGATGTGCTACCACCAGTCTTCCCCAAAGTTTTAATACTAGTATTTAAATCTCAAGCATAACCATTTTCAACATGACTAGCTTGTATTTTCCCCTTTGAAATTGTTGTGTTTCTTGCCTCCAACACCCACACTTTGAAAACAAATGTTTAATATAACACGTATATGCCCTAGCAGAAACAAAGGAAAAAAGAAAAGAAATTTAAACATTGAAAGATTTGTCCATAACCAATTCTATGACAGGCACAAACATGGAAAAAAAATCAATATAACAATAGTGGCAGCCTGGTAGTAAATATTAGGATATGGGCAGACAAAGCCTTATCTCTATAGAGAACCCTATAGGCAAGATGAAACTTACAAGCTTATCATTGTTTGCAATCCCTCATTGTCTCATGTGGTTATTTGGAGGGAAGGAAACACTCAAAACTTCAAACAATGTGAAAAAATACCAATTTCAGACCTGATATTATTCCTCAGATCCTTATCTAGATGAAGGCCACAAGACAATATTCTTTTTCAAATTTACCTGAACTTCATGGGTTGTGCCCTCCCCAATTGCACTTTCTTATTAAACCCTTAATAATAAAAATAAAAATTTTAAAAAACTACCTTATGTTTATAAACTGTACAGAGCCCCTCTAATGCTTTATAGAGTAGTTAGACATTATAATGACACAACCATTGCATGGCTATCCTCTATAAAGTCCAACTATTAAGGCAAAACCCAAGAGATATCAGAGCCCTTTAAAGCTTCTATCAAATATTCTTTTTGAAGTTCTAAACCATCGATCTTTCTTAAAAGGATCACCAAGTAAAATACTTTTTCTGCCTATTCAAAAATATAAAAAGGCTATGAACAACAAAAAAAGTTGTATGCAATTCAAAAGCTATGAAATTAATAAAATAACAAAATGAATTACAAAATGCACATTAATATTTATAAAAATTCAAGCCAATTAACAAGCTGTAGCCCAAAATGGGATTTCATCTTTGGCAGCGGGTTCGATCAATCCCACTTGGGTGTGAGTGATCTTACATAAGCCCATATGTATATGGTGAAGATTAAATTACACCAAAGTAACATTTTAACAATGTTACACCACTTAAATTGAATTGATATTTTTCAAATCCCACTATTGGATTACATGTTTAACATGTACACCAAAATTATATGGTAATCAAATAGTATTTACTATCTAATATATTGTAGTGACCCAAAAGGAGAGTCTTGCATTCCATGGAATCCCACATCGCCTAAGGAAACACATGGAGATGTGCTTATAAGGAGTGGCCTCCTTTTAATGTGTAGAGACATTTTCCCCCACTACTATGTGCTTTGGGGTAGAACAAAACCGTGAGGGATATGAGGCCCCAAAGTGGACAATATGTACACAGGTGGGGGTGGGGTCGTTACAGATGGTATCAGAGCCATGCCCTAGCCGGAAGTGTGGGCCCCACACACTAGGACACTTGTGCTCGTAGGGGAGTGGATTGTAGTGACCCAAAAGGAGGGTCTTGCTTACATTCCATGAAATCCCACATCGCTTAGGAAAGCACATGAAGATGTGCTTATAAGGAGTGACCTCCCTTTAATGTGTAAATGTCTTTTCCCCCACTGCTGTGTGCTTTGGAGGAGAACAAAACTGTGAGGGGTATGAGGCCCCAAAGTGAACAATATCTACACAGGTGGGGTGGGGTCGTTATAGATGGTATCAGAGCCATGCCATAACCGGAAATGTGGGCCCCACACGCAAGAACGTGTGTGCCTGTAAGAGGGGTGGATTGTAGTGACCCAAAAGGAGGGTCTTGCATTCCATGGAATCCCACATCACCCAGGGAAGCATATGGAGATGTGCTTATAAGGAGTGACCTCCCTTTAATGTGTAGAGGTCTTTTCCTCCACTGCTGTGTACTTTGGGGGAGAACAAAACCATGAAAGGTATGAGGCCCTAAAGCGAACAATATCTACATAGGTGGAGTGGGGTTGTTACAGATGGTATTAGAGTCAGGCCCTACCCGAAAGTGTGGGCTCCACACGTGAGAATGCGTGTGCCCGTAAGTGGGGTGGATTGTAGTGACCTAAAAATGAGAGGTCTTGCATTCCATGGAATTTCACATCGCCTAGGGAAGCACATGAGAATGTGTTTATAAGGAATGACCTCCCTTCAATGTGTAGAGGTCTTTTTCCCCACTGTTGTGTGCTTTGGGGGAGAACAAAATTATGAGCGGTATGAGGCCCCAAAGCGGACAATATCTACACAGTTGGGGCGGGGTCGTTACAAATGGTATCAGAGCCATGCCTTAGCTGGAAGTGTGGGCCCCAAACGCGAGGACGTGTGTGCCCGTAAGGAGGGTGGATTGTAGTAACCCAAAAGGAGGGTCTTGCATTCCATGAAATCTCACATCGCCTAGGGAAGCATATAGAGATGTGCTTATAAGGAGTGATCTTCTTTTAAAGTGTAGAGACTTTTTGCCCTACTGCTGTGTGCTTTGGGGGAGAACAAAACCGTGAAGGGTATGAGGCCCCAAAGCAAACAATATCTACACAGGTGGGGTGGGGTCATTACATATATAAACTCATTTTTTTTATAAGTTTAAAATAATATGAGAGAGAGAGAGAGAGAGAGAGAGAGAGAGAGAGAAAGCTTGGTTAGTTAGTATATATTAACTTATATTTTGTGTACGATTTTTTTTTAAATGTTATAGATGAAATAGTAATTGCTATTTAATCATCTTGAAACTTTGTAATATTTTGCAAGCATAAGGGCATAAGAAAACAATGTAATCCAATGATGGATTTTTTTTTTTTTTCAAAAATAACATACAATAAAAAGTAATTAAATATTAACTAAGCTAACACTAGGTATAACTTGAACTTAACACACACATATACACATTCTTAGTTGCCTTATAGGCATTATAGATATAAATTTATAAGTATTATATTTTTTGAATTTGTATATTCACACAAACATTCTTAATTTCCATATAGATTCTATAGACCTAGAGTTATAAGTATTCTATATTTTGAATTTGTGTACATAAAAGATCAAAACAACCTGCTACCCAAATGCTCAATAACAAGTATACATACCAAAGAAACCTGTTGCAGTTGGGAGATTGCATGACAATGAGAAAGAGCACGCATGTACACAGTCACGACCATTTCATGAATGCTTACAAGCGTGCTCTCTCTCATTGTCAAACAATTATATGTCAAAGCTTGAAGAAATCTGCAAAAGATAAGAGAGAACATATAATAGCAATGCATCAAAAATGACTATAGACAAAATAAATCCAACTACTACGACATTTTTACCAAGAAAATAAGGGACAACGGAAGATATCTACTCTAAAAACAAGTAGACATGTATGTTCCATGTAATCTGACTAAGTTATACTTAGCTAAAAACCTTTAGATTGTAAAGCTTCTCTACGAATTTTTATCTTGACATTAACTCCGTCTCAAATTTCATCAACTAAAACTATATCATCTACAAAAGGCATACACCAAAAGACTTCATTTTGAATTCATCCAATGAGATAGCTAGTTTAACCTAAGTCAAACACAAAAACTTTATTAATTCCTTGGTCTTAATCAATTTAATTTACTCTAGAGGAACTCATTTCTAGTTTAAAACACACCATAAAAACTCTTATAGGTACTCTATTATACGCTTCCTCTAGGTCAATAAAACCCATATAAAGATCTTTATGGGCTTCTCTACATTTTCTCTATTTTTACATTAGACATATAATAAAATAACTTCTATGATAGATTTCCTTGGAATAAAATCAAAATAAATCTCCAATATTGTTATTCTCCCAAAAGTTCATAGTGTGACTCATAAGTGTAGTTGCACATTAATTTGTACAATTTTGAATATTTTCCTTATTCTTGTATATGGATATTTGAGAGTTTTTCTCCACTCGCTAGACATTTTGTTATCACGTAAACATCTTTTCATCTCATCACCCAAGCACTTCCAAACAACAATGGTTAATTCATCAGTTCCACAATTCTTCCTGTTTCCATCGTCCTCAATGCGTCCTTTACCCAATCATCCTAATTGTTCAAACAAACCTATGATTTCTATCCCCAGTTGGGTAAAACTTGGTGTGCTCTAATCTTTTGTGTGGCTTCCATTAAACAATATATCAAAATAATTCTCCCATCTCTCTTTAATATCTTATTCCTACTAACACACTTTGATCTTCATTTTTAATGCATTGAACACATTCAAGTCACTTGCTTTCATTCCCTTGTCTTAACAAGTCTGTATTCTTTTCTACATCCTTCATCACTAACTTGCTTTATAATCCATAATAAGCCTTAAATCTAGCCTTTTTGACAGCTTTCTTTGCTTCTTTGCCACTTCATAATATTCACAAGCGAGTCACTATCTATATCTAGGTAGGTTTCTCTCTCTCTCTCTCTCTCTCTCTCATCTAACAACTACTTAAACCACCTCATTCCACCACCAAGTCTCCTTAATCAGCTGGCTACATATTTTTCATTCTCCAAGCGCTTCTTCAGCCCCCTTTTAATGCTATTCATTCATTATTTTCTTATCAACACCTTTGTCTAGACTCCACTTGCCTTTTTTAACTAAATCCTAAGTTCCTCTAACATCTCCTATTTTTCCACGTTATACTACAAATGTCTAGTACCACGAATTTGTGTTGTGGTTATTCTCTCTCATAAAATCAACTTATAATCTTTACAATATCTACTATTAACTTTTCAAGTAAAGACCAAATCTATTTGACTAACGTATGTTCCACTTCTAATAGTAATTAAGTGTGTGAATCTCTCGTCTTCACCATTTCAAGAAATATCCTTAGCAAAACTAAAATTTATTGGAGTCTAGCACAATTTTTCTTTCTTTGTTTAGAACATTGGGAGTCTAGCTAGCTATTAATGTGGAAGCTACTACACATGAAAAAGTGCAAGTAATATTTTTCAAACATTATTAGACTTTATTAAATTTTGGGTGTTCTAAATTGAAGTTTAAAGCAATGATCATTTGAGTGTTGCTTTCCACTTAGTAAACCTCTAACGCCCTAAGCCTACAAAATTTACAACCTATAGCAGTTAACTGACTCTTTTAACCCAGCCATAAGTATAACTTTCTTTGTCATCAACTTATTCCCTCGAGTCCCCAGCTACTCTTCCAAGTTTTAACCTATTCAAACCTTATCCAATTTACAAACTCCAAGCATCTCAATATATCCCTAAACTTATTCATATCCTAACTTACAAGGTTTTCTTTTCTCTTCCCAGAATTGGCTTTTAATGTTTCTTCCCTTTGTTCCACTTTGATAACTCTTCCCTTCAACTACTGAATTATTTACTTTCATACATCAAGAACGGATCATTTCTAAGCCTGATGTTCTAACTATGTTATAATGCCAAACTCAAGTAAAAATCAACTTATTTTAAGTTTCAACTCAAAGATTAAAGACTGAAATTTTTGTTTAGAGGGTCATAATCTGAACACTTCTTACTCTAGACTTTATCCCACGCTAGTATTCCATTCTCAACAACAAGAAGATCCTTCTAATACTAAACCACAAACATGTACAAAGAAGTATCACATGCAATTAAACCCTTAAACCTTAACCAATACCCTTGAAACTCCAAACTAGGAGTACATCTTGAACACTAAATAACCAAAACTACCAAAAATAGAAACAACCAAAAAAGACTGGGATCCATCTTAACCAAATACAAGCCTCCAACTAAAGTAAATCATCATAAAAAAACCAACTACCAAATCAGTACCAATTCATTCCATGAACCGCATAATAAACTCAAAAACAAAGTAAAAAATGATACCCATATTGCAAAAATGAGTATCCTTACCAACTCTTCAAAAATCTAAAGATTTTGCAACCAAAAAAATAAAGGATTCATTTTAAGTAAAAATAAAATAAAATTCAGTGTTACATAATAAAGCCCAAAGAGATCTTAAAGTTTGTCTTTTGTTGTGAAGAGAGAGATTAATAGACAAATCAAAGCAAATTTTTTTTTTCAAAAAAGAAATCTGACCTTTTCAAGGTAAGATCCCTGGGCTAATTAACCATTGAGACATGCAAATAGCTCCTTTAATACAAATAGAAAAAACAAACATTTTAAACCAAACCAAAACCCCCCACATCATTTTATATGGCTTCCTTGTGCTTTTTAACTCCAACATTTTTTGAAATACTGAATAAAAAAACCCAAACAAATTAACAAAAAAACTACAAGAAATCCCAGAAAAGAAAACCCTTTAAAGCAAATAAAGTCACAAAGACAAGGTATGATAAAACAATAGAATTAATATTAATAATCCAAAGCATAAAACGCAAAGTAATGAAACCAGGAAAAATTTTTTTTTGAGAGATAAAGAAAGATTCAAATAGCATTAGAAAAATATTAGCAAAAACAACCTTATATATAACATATCCACGACCATACCAGATCTAGACCCGAATCCTCAGACGAAGTATAAAGTCAACAGTCAACTCCAAGAGAAAATAAAGGGGATTTGAAGGAAGAACGAAGAAGATAGAATTATAGAAGAGTAGAAAAGGGCACCCACTTCTTTTATTTTATTGGAAGAGGAAGAGAATACTTTCTGGTTTCTATGGAGAGAGGTTTATATTACAGACTTGTTTGGGACCAAAGTACAAGAATGGGTTTAGTCCTTTGGAAATCTATACAGTGGTATTGTTATATTATCCACACACTCTACGAGGACAGAACAACGATAAAAAAGGACAAAAAAATTTACGTTCAAAAACTTTGGGAATCTCTCTTTTTTTTTTTTTTTGTGGCTGAGTTTGTGAGACTCTCTTGTTATACATATTGACCATTGTTTTTGTTTTTGTTTTTTTTTTGGGAGATAGTACTTTTAATATTGACGTAAATTAATTTTTTGTGTAACAAAAAAAATGAACTTCAAATATTTTTTTTTATCATTTATAAGAAACTAAAAATTTTCATTTAAATGAGAATAAAAAACAATACATCATGAGCAACTATACACTTAATAATAAGTGAAGTTTTCTTTATCTAAGTGACTAAATGGTCCTTCTATAAAAAGAGTGACAAAATAGTAAATGTCACTAGCATATTGGGCTAGAACATGAGCTACTTCGTTGCCATTGCAATGAACACAAGATATCTAAATACTTCAAAATTGCTAGAGTTGTATCCGAGACCTAGAGATGTTGTTTGAAACACTCAGAGGAGAATTTGCATTATTGAGCGGGGAGTTAATAACCCCAAATTTCTTATTCTATGGCAATAGATTTTACCAGAGTTTTATCTTTACTTTTTGGTGTTTTTTTTTTTTTTAAGCTTATTAAAAATTGTGTTGATATATATAACAAAACTAATTTTATAATTTCCACTAAAAAATTAATATTAATAAAACCACGTAGTTGAATCAAGAGTCTTTTAATTCAACTTACACCTCCTAGTGTTTTTAACGAAAGCATTCAGAGTTTAAATCTCTCCTCTCCCAACTATCAAATTATCACCAAATATATATATACATGAATTTTATCCTTAAAAATTTAATGAATTTTTTTATCTATGAATTTAATTTATTTATATTATAATAAGGTTATTATTATTGTTTAGTTTTTTTTTTTTTTTTTTTCAAAGCAACCTATTTTATGGGGCAAATTTTGAGTATCAATACGATTGCAATTTGAAACTTGTTTAAGTTTGTCATTAGGGTGGAGTACGGAGAATAGGACAAAAAAATTTGATTATGAAGCTAGAGGGTTGGTTTTCAAGATTTTAATTACAAATTCTATTAGTTTTTGGTATACGCGTAGATTAAATTCTAGATCTTTTATTTAATGACAATAGATGTTTTCAATTGAGTTAACTGAAACCCGTTTGATTGGTTGAAAGTTAAATATGCTTATTTTATAATATAAAAAAAATAGAGCTTCTTAAGGCTTGAAATTGTATTGGTTATCTATATATGGCTGGCTTTATTGTTTTACTATTTAGAGTCATAATATACCATTTTAGTTTTAATTAATGGTAAAAAAAAATGTAATTTAGGCTCTGTTTGGGAGTTCATAAGGGAATGGAATGAAATATATTTAAGTAAGGGAAATAAATGGAAAATAATGGAATGAAATGGAATTAAGTAACCTTGATTGAATGTTTTAAAATAAAGGAATGACAATGAATGGTGTGTGGACTCAATTTGTGGTCCAAACTGATAGTGCACTGGCCCAATGAGTCAAAGACAATAAATTTGTAGAGAGTGTGTTGGAAAACTGGGTTTTAGTGAATTTGGACTACAATTATCACAAGTTCAAAGACAGTTTGAATGAAACTGCAGAAACAAATGGGAAAAGATTCTCAATCCAAGAAGCTTTATTTATATGTCAATTGATCTTTTTTTACATGCAATTGTTGATAAGCTTGTTATATTTTTTCCTAGGATTTTTCTGATCCCCTTTTCATAAAGGATTCTATATATTATATAGCTCTCTTTGGATAATCTTAACCTTACACTTGTCATTCATTTGAGACTTCACTTGAGTATCTGTCTCGTCAAACACCTCTTCTAGTTCTTTGTGAGTTGTAATAACTAGAGTTTCACTATTCAGATGTCTTCTTCACATAAATGCGGTCAGGAAAGTGGTTACAGTGCATTTAATGCGATGACAGTAGCTTTTCCTTAGATCTTTTGGGCTTTCCCCCATTTCTTTCAAATTCATAGGACACGTCCTCCTCTCTTGAGCTTCTTGGAAGGTTCCTCTAGTTGTTGGGATACAAATTTGAGGTTTGCTAACCATGTCCGAGAGGATTTTCCTCTTCAGACATTCCTTCACGTGCTTCTTACCTACGAGGCCCTATGTTGAGTCTTTACTATTTACTGGCAATCTCCTCGGACGTTTTATTGTTCTCGGATAGGCCCATGACCCAACATATTATTTCAGACCCTTACCCCCACAAATGGAATAAGTAATCTTGTTTGGGAGCAACATAGAGGGAATTAAGTGGAATCATTTTATGACAATATTATTATTAGACCTTTATTTTAAAATAAAGAGTTGAATATACATGGGTATTTTGGGATTTTTAGTAAAAAAATCATTAAATCTTATTCCATTTTCTCCCATTCCTCCTAATTTCGGGGAGAATGAAAATTCGAGATTTTAAGGAAATAGAGAGGAATGAGTGTTCCCTTCTATCTATTTCATTCCCTTCCACTTAAACTCTCAAACAAGGGAATGAGTTTTCCATTCTCTCCATTAAAACTCTCAAACAAGGGAAGGGAAGAATATTCTAAAATGATTCTTTTCATTCCTTTCCATTCCATTACATTCCCTTCTCCCAAACGAAGCCTAAAATTCAATAACTATTCTCAAAATAAAATTCATTTAAAAAAAAAGAGGCATATAAAGAGGCATAAAGTTCGAATGGTATGCAAGGTAAAGATATCTTTCATTTTGAAGGAAAAAGAACAAGATTCGTTGAAAGAGAAAAGGACAAAAGAAGAAAATCATAAAAACCCTGACTTGAATTGTTTTTTTTTTTTCTTTTTTTGGTTGAGAATGAGAATTTGTTGAATTTATCGGTCTTTGTAAATAAAAATTTCATTGGAAAATTTTGAGTGCTACCATTTTAGTACATGGTTAAATATTAGTAGTATTTCCATACGATACATGGATTAATTGAAACTTTTATATATAAAAAATTTCACTCCAATTAAAAATTTATTATAAAAAATTTCAAGAAATCTAAATTAATATTTAATATATTTTTTAATAATTTATCAAAATTTTGTATTTTAATATTATAAAATTTGGACATTACATATTGTCTATGCGTCAAGTGACTCAATATATGTAATGTATCATGATAGTAAATTTAGAGTTTCAAGTGGTTCACTAATTACTATGACAGTTATAATTTGTAAAATATTTTTTTTGAAACTTAAAAATCATAGTTCTACCTAAATAAAACTAACCATAAATGAAATAAATTGATTTTTTTCTAGAGACAAAGATTAATAGAATTTTAGTTGGACCAAAATTTTCAATTTCTTGAAACTTAGGTAATAAATATTTTGTTAAATTAAAAAATCCTAACGAATAATAATGTGATGTACCAGTTTGAAATTGAATTAATTAAGTGTGTGATATTTAGGTGTGTATTGAGTCCCACATCAGGTATAATTGGGTTAATTTGGGCTTTATAAACAACAACAATAAGTCTCAATTGCTCATTTTGGAGTATATTGCATTTATAATTAGCACTTTTCCTTGAATGTTGAAAACTATATGAATATATTATTTAAATTTAGAAAATCCCTCTCCCCCTTCACCTCCCCCTTATGCACATATCTAGCCAAATATCTGAGATAATTCATGTTAGCCCATTAATCACCACAATTAAAAAGAACAAAAAAGTCTCTCTCATTTTCAATGTGGGATTAAATGTTTTCATTAACTCTTCATCTTCCATATTCACTCCCACATATTTACATTTATGTTGTAACATTTATTCATTTTAATTATTTAATATTAAAATGCTCCAACACAAACTTTCCCACAACTGCTCCTTCATGTACTAGATTCAAGTTGTAGTGGTGAATTCTTTGCAATGCTTACTTGGACTATCTTGTTTAGGTGTAACAATGTAAGGACTGCTCCACCAAGTCTGCCTCTAAACCAGATAGCACAACAAGCCTTTCATTCACTCCTGGAGTTTCGGACAGTCCAGCCAAGGAAGCTAACAGCAGTAGCACCATCGTGGGTAAGGTGGCAAACTCCTCCAGTTGATTACTTCAAGATTAATTTTGACGGAGCAATGTTTAAGGATGAAGACAAAGCTGGTATTGGAGTGGTTGTTTGAGATAGTTGGGGCATGGTCATGGCTTCATTATCTCAAAATATTCCACTCCCACATTCAGTCGTGAACCTGGAAACTTTGGTAGCATGTAGAGCACTCGAGCTCTCCCTAGAACTAGGCTTAGACAAAGCAATTCTTAAGGGAGACTCGTTGATCGTCATGAATGCTTTAAGAGACTTCTCTCCTTCTATAGCCTCATATGGTCTTTTAATCTATGATGCTCATTTGTTGGCAAACTTGTTTACTAGTATTAGTTTTCAACATGTTGATAGGGATGGAAATTATGTTGCCCACAACCTAGCTAGACATACACGTCATGTATACTGGTTTTTTAGTTTGGATAGAGGATGTTCCAATCCAAATTTTTTCAACTTTCCAGGCAAATTTGCCTATCACTTAATAAAAACATTCAAGTTCTTCTCAAAATATATATATATATATATATATATTACTTCTTAATTTTTATTTTATATATATATATATATAATTTAATTATAACTCTACATCTAAAAGGAATAAATATCACAACATTAAAAGATAACTATTCTCAAATAAAATTCATTTAAAAAAAAAAAATCGTATTGAACTATGACATATTGTTCCGTTAAACTATTTGCAATGTATATTCTTATTCTTGGAAAACGTCTTTGTATGAAGTAATATTGAAGTGGTTATAATATATTTTCTCAAAAAATAAAAAATAAAAAAGTGGTTATAATATATTGACAAAGAAATAAAATATACATATTTTATTGCCACTTTGATTATTTTTTAATCACGCCCCATGCATCTAATGTTTTAATGTGGTTCTAGTTAGCTCAACAAGTAAAATCTTTGATGGTTGAATAAGAGATCTGAAATTCAATCCCCACATACATCAAAAACTGATTAGTGTCTTGGTCTGATGATAAAGAGCTATTATCAGAAGTGGACATCATAAGTTGAAACTATCTAAAAAAAATTGTTTTAATCAAAATCATTTAATTTATGATTTCTTTTAATCACACAACTTTCATCCATTGATATATTAATGTACTTATAAATCAAAGTATGCGATGTCATCATTATTATTATTTTTAGAATTATTTAAATGATTCTGTGGGGACCTGAGGACCAAGAAAGACTAAGACCACTATGACCATTATTCGTTCTTTAGGTGGAAGTACTTTAAACCCGAGGAGTGGGTTTGCCCGTAGAGAAGGAAGGAAGGGACAAAATATCTCTTGGAAACCCGAGTGGAGAGAATGGCATTCAAGGAGAAAGTCAAGGTATTTAAAAGAAGTTTCTTGTGAAAGTTTACATACTACCTCCGCATTAAATGACTGGCAATAGATTTATCAGCTGCATTGATGAGGAAATGACACCTGAACAGTAGATTCATAGCTAAGCAACCCCTTCTACCACCTTTAGTAGGAGTCTAATGGGACAAGTGTCCTAAGGAGAACCTAAAGGAATGCAGATAAAGGGTTAGGATGCAAGAAGCATGGGAGTATATAAAGGAAGAGAACTTCTAGATAGGGGGATTCGGGGAAAAAAATGAAGGAAAAGAGATTAGAACAAGAACAATAGGAAGAAAGAGAGAGAGAGCAGTGTATATCCCTGTGTAAGAAAATTTTCCTCGGGCGGACTTGAGAAGAACCATTAATGCTACTTGTTTTTAACTTCCATTCATTCCCTTCCTATTCAAATCTTCGGACTTGAGCCTGACTTGTTTTCCCCACTCTCTCAACAAATATTTATCTATTTGGGCCTAATTGGGTGGTACAAGCCTCACTATTTTAAATGGGTTTGGGCCCCTAAATTTCGTGCCCTTACAGATAAATTTATATTTTTTTATGTTCTTATTTTGAGATTTTTTTTTTTAAATATAAAAGAAAATAATATAAGTGAATATGTTTTTTCGTAAATCACATATAATGTGGTTAATTATTTATAAGCCATGTGAATATTTTAAAATCTTCTTTATAATTTACTGATAGCATATTAAACAAAGGTTGTGGTTAAAACATTCTTAACTTGTAAAAATGTGGTTTAAACAATATAAGGACTTTGACATATATTTTGAGATGATTATGACATAGTTTTTGGGGGTATTGTCTATAAATATACTAATAGTAACAAGAATATAAACATTGAAATTTTTTGAGGTGACAAGTATTATTTTTCTTAAATATCACTTGTAAATATATCTATATTAGCATAAGTGTTTTTTTTTTTTTTCTAAAAGTTTGGGATCATGGACTCAGGCATCCATGTGGATTCGCCACGGAGCCTAATAAAAACACTTCATATATATACATAATAATTGAAATCTATAATATTTACTCTATAATAATTTATTTATCATCAAATTAAGACATTAATAAGGTTAATTTTTTGAAGCATAAGCAGAATTTGAACCCACATCCCTTATTCAATAACATAAAAATTCACATTTGATTTGAACTAATGACACTTGACCATATTGGAAAACAATTATATTGACAATTCTTCTTTACAATAAAAGTGAGGTAGCTCATCAAAACTTCTCACTTGAACAAGTTGTAAAATATTGCGTGGAAATAGAAAATATAAAGATACAATTTTAGTGCAACAACTTTTTGTTATAATTTGAACGTGTTAAATGTGAGTGTTGAAAAAAAAAAAATGAATTTAATGGTGAACCAAAAATTGGACTATCTCCAGTTCGTCCATAGTGTTGTCCAAGTCCAGAAAGGTTGTCCCAATACGAGAAAGTCGCCCAAGTGTAAGAAGGTCGTCCAGCATGGAGGCACCTGGACGACCTCCCAACACTTAGAAATTATCAGAGTAAATTTATGTTCGAGAGCTTATAATTTGGACCACGTTCTAGTATTTTGAAGTATGAGCAAAATCCTTATTTATTGCTCTAACTTCCCACTAAGTTCTTAACTTCTGATAGCAGTTGTAGAAGATAAGTTTGAACCTTCTAACTATAGCAGTTGTAAGTTAAGTGTGAACCTTCTAACTTCCCTTCACGCTGAGGAAGTTACTAAACAAGTAACCACTCCAAAACTCACTACAAAATGACTCATCCATATTAAATGAAGGTAAGTTTTCACTACTCTCAAAGTTGGAATTCTTGAATTCTAGAGAGAAAACTAATTTAAGCATCGGAAGGTTCTTGACCGGTTCACCCCGGTCACCTTTGATCTTGTGTTTCTTTCTTTTTAGACCTTTCAAACAACTACTGATCTATTGAAATCCGGAATATTCAGCCTACTACTTTCTGTGTATTATCAAAATTCATATATAAAAAGGAATGTTTGTAATTCACAAAGGGACATTTGTGACAAAATTGGGACACCGTGCAGCAATTAGTACCACGTGCAGCACGTGGTATTGCATGTGGCAGTTGGCAATTACTGTCTTTCACCAACCAAGCTCTGTAGTGGGTGTGGCTTTGTCCTTCCTTTTGACGATGATTAGGACGTAACATGAAGGGATTAATGCTAAGAGACAACCATGTAACCACGATGATAATATAATTGTTGCCGCAGCTCATTACGTTACAAATTATGAATGTTAAAGTTGTGGTAAAAGCAATATAAATATTTGTGGTCATAATATTTTTCACAAGGAGGGTGATTTGATTGATCATAATTTTGAGTACTACCAATCGTGACATTTATTGTCAATTTCCGTGTGGTCTAGACTTCTATTGTCATGATATTTTATCTCTTTCCGTATTTAGTCTACTACTAATGTAAGACTGATGAAGGTGCCAATTAGGCAATTAGCTATGAGCCATGCAAGAGCACTTTTGACATGACATCGGCTATCAGTTTCAGCGCATCAGTGGGTCTCATGCACAGTTCACGGGACCCACAAACTTTACTTTTCAGTAACTTTTTCATTAAAAATGGGTCCCACGATACTATTCACACATTTAAAAATTATTTCGCTACAGTGTTTTCAATTTCAATTTTCAGTTTCAGCAAAAATAAGCTCAATCCAAACAGACCCTAAATAAAAAAATATTTTTAGAAAATAAAAAGTTAAAAATGTAAAAATATTTGTGAAGTGGTGTAATTGCATATTGCAATCTCAATCCAACACTATAAAAAACGAGACTTGGAGCTGCATTTATGAAAAACGCGGCTCCACCATGGAGCTATAGTCGTGTTTACTAAACGCGGCTATAGACCAGCCCTAAAGCCGCATTTTATGCTGTTGAAGCTGCGTTTTTAGGGGTAGGGCTGAAGCCGCGTTTTTAAAAACACGGCTTCAGACCCATTCATGGATTTTTTTTTTTTTTCCAATATATCCCAAAGCCGCATTTATTAAACGCGGCTTAAACTACTGAATTGAGAAACTACTGAACTGAGCTGCGTTTTATGAAACACGGTTTAAACGTGAATTGAAGTTGTGTTTATAAAACGCGGCTTACAATTTTACAAAGCTGCGTTTCATTAAACGCAGCTTAAACGTGTACAGCGCTACGTTTTATAAAACGCAGCTTTGGGTTTGTTATAAATAAAAATAAATAAATAAAAACCCTCAGTTCAACACAACAACGAAAAAAACCCTAAATTTTCTAAAAAAAACCTCTCAGCTCACTCTCTAGCTCTCAATCCCTAATCTCGCCACTGTGCTCTGTGCCATGCAACTGGATCAACGCCGCCATGCTCTGACCGATATCATTTCCTCCCAAATCTTGAAGGGATTGTTGATAAGTTAAGGTTTCCTCCTTCTGAGTTTTTGGGTCTTTTTATATACATATTTAATTTTTTGTTATTGTTGTTGTTAATCGTATTTTAGTAGAAGTAGCTAAGGCTTTGTTGTTGTTGTTGTTGTTGTTTTCAGAAACTGGTGACGCACTCTCTTCCTCTGTTCTCAGTAGTTAGTGCTTCTTTCTCTCTTTCTCGCAGCAAGGTTTGTCTCTCTCAACTCTTTTCTTCCTCTTTATCCTTTCTATTTCTCTATTTCTACTAAATCTGAATCATAAAGGCTTTGGGGTTTCTTGTCTCAGCCCCCGATTAGCAGGTATTGTCCGCTTTGGCTCATGTCTCACGGATTTTCACTTTTTAATGTGGGAGGGTTTCTTGTCTCTGCCCCCAATTAGCTAGTGGTACACATGTGTCTTGGGCTCAAAGCTTATAAGGCACATGTGGGAGGCGTCTCTCCCGATGTGGGATTGAGTAAATCTGTGAGATATGAACCAAAGCAGACAATACCTGCTAATTGAGAGCTGAGACAAGAAACCCTCCCATAGTTACATATAGAACTTTTTTGAAAAAGTTTGACGTATATTATTATACGTTTAAATACTTTATATCAATTTATTTTCTCAATTTAGTCTTAAGTAAAAAAAAATTATTTCAAATTTCTTGTATTTAGAGTACTCTTTAATTTCTCAGTTAATATGTTGGTGAATATATATAGTTGTACTTATTACTTGATTGTAAAAAAGAAAATTTTAGTAATAATAACGATTATTTATTCTCTACAAATTCTTTTATTTTGTGTGATAAGTAAAAGTTTCTTTCAATTGCTTATCTATTTTATTAATTACATTAATTAGTAATTTTTTTTAATCATTTTTCCTTCAACATTGTTTTTTAATTTGGCTCTACCATTGCTATAAGGAAAAAGTAAAACTAAATATGATTAGGGTTAATAGAAAACCATATACATAAGTCACAATTTTTATTTTTCATTTATTCAGAGCATCCTAACTTGCAACATCTATGAATCATTTTCAATTTTGATAGGATTTATAGCCAAATTTTGCAAATTTTAGGCCCTCTAAAAATGTTAAATATTAGATTGGATTTGGAATTGTTCAAACCATGTTAGTTATTTTAGTTTGTTTCGCGTGATTGTTTTGTTTTCTTATTTGTGAATGCTATATCCCCAAATCAAAATATCATTTAATAGTCAAAATTAAGCTTAAGCTTATTCTTAATTTGTTTGTTAAATAAATGAATATAACAAGCCATTTTTTTCTTCCAGAGATCATAGGAGTTGGAACAAATCAGTTTTACAGTCCTAAAACCCCGAATAAGTACGTACCCCTCTATAATTTCATCATTTAATGTTTACCAACAATGCATGTGCATATGAATGATCTCAATACATTTACAATCCTAAGAGCTAAGACCTAGGACCCTGCTAACTATTTCAAAGTTATTATGATAACTTATTCATCTTTAATAAAAATGCATATGCGCCGTAACGGCATAAGTTAAAGGCGCAGTCCTAGTGTCATAAGATTTGACACTAGGAAATATAATTGTTGGTCAGTTCGAGCTAGCAGTAGAGGTGTATACAACAGTTAGTGGGGCTAACTCATTATATGTATAATGCTTCAATTATCTACTTTAGGGTAAGCCTAAGCACATATATCACTCTACGTAAAATTGGGACCAACAATTAATTAGTGGATCTCTTGTGCATAGCCGCCAAGTGTTGGGTCCCAGTTAAATCAAGCTTGATTGTTGACACGTGAATGGTTGATCAAAGATGTTGACATAACTCTTTGTATTGTTTCTGAGACATGGAAAATTAAATTTTTGTCATCATACAATAATTTATGTATTTATACACACATATAATATTGAGAAATCATCTCATTAGTTTGGTCTTTTTGCTTGTGTCCGAAACTCACTTTTCTATCCTGTGGGTGCAATGAAAAACAGAAAAATCTTGCTTGATCTCCCTGCCCAGTGTCCCTGGCTTGCTCTCTTATTTTTCTATTACATGTTCAGGGAACAAAAACTCATGGGGTGCAACACGAAAACAATGGTGGCACTTTCTGATTGCTTGCTTTTCTCTCACTCTTGCATGATACATTGATACGATTGCATATCCTATTTGATTATGCTCAACCCTTTTATTTTAAGAATCAATTATTACTAACCCATTAATCATATTTATATTTGTAATAACGAGAGTAATACTCCAAAGACAGCGATCTAGACAAAGACGTGTTTCGTGTGTGGGGTTAGTATATAGCTCTGATCACGGAAGGAATGCCATGATTTATGGTCCAAATTTTGGATTCATGATTTTGGTTCAAATATTATTATTTTACAAGGCATAAGGATCATATGATTGATGAAAAATTTAATGGAAATCACCGTGTTTTTTGACTCAGCTTACGATTAAATATTTTTTGACTAATACATACATGCTTAAACAAATGATAATCATTGTTATCTAAAAAATTATTATCTTTCCTCAGAAGAAAAAAAAAATCTTTTAAGCGTTTGCTTGAAGTTGAAATACGACCTATTTGTGAAGAATTTTCGCAAGCTACAGCTTTCATCAAATCAATTTGTGTTATGTCCTTTCCTGTTGTTGTGTTTGTCTTGTTACTGTGTCTTAATCGTTGTGGTGTTATTGTATAGTTTGATGTGTTTGTAGCGGTGGTTGTCAAGTCATGATGTGTTATTGTATAGTTTGATGTGTCTGTAGTTGGTAACTCTTTGAAGTCTCTGTGCTGTACTTTTAGTGTTTGCAATAAAATCCCTTTTAATGCAAAAACAAAAACAAAAAATAGATTTGGATTTGGAAATATGGTATTTTCTTCCAAAGTAGTTTTGGCATTTCCTGATAAAGTCTAGAGCTACTGATCCTAATTTTAAAGCTGTGGACAGCTTCCATGGTCTCTCCTTTTTTTGAATTTAGAATGTAATATTCTAGAGGTCTTGCAGGCATATTTTGTACCATTTCCACTTTTTTTTGGGGGGGGGGGGGGGGGGGGGGTGTTGTTTTGTTTTAAAAAAACTACTGATCATAGTTCATTGACTCTTTTACATCTAAAACAGATGCAATGGTATATAACCCTGTAATACCAAATCTGCTTGCTGTCATTAATTTTCATATCTCCACTTTGTTATCCACTTATGCGTAATAATCATGCTTTTAAATATTTGAGAAAGTGGCACATAACGGTATTGAAATATTCCATTCTAGTAACCAATCCTAAACGGAATTCAAAACTTTGATTTAAACATTATTTGAAAGAGAAAAAAAAGAAAAGAAAATAAAACATATGGGCCATTTTGTTTCACATTTGTTTTGAAGGAATCTGGCATTGGTACTGATGAGGTTGGCAAATTAATTGTGTTTAAGCCATAACTGATGGGCTTTAGCATTGAGGAAAAATTGAAGCCTCTTGTTGAGTATCTGTACCATCATGGGATTTCCTGAGATGGAATGAAGAGAATACTTATGAGTGAACCAATAGTTTTCTGTTTAGATTTGGAGACTGCAATTGTGTGGAAGGTTTGCCATTGCTGGTTATACTGTGATGTGCTTGGACCTTGATCTGAATGCTTTTTTCTTTTTCTTTTTCTTTTTTAACTGAGATTCTACAAGCTAGTTGAATTCTTTTGTTTAAATTTTCCTCTTACTAATTTTGGTCTCAGTCCTCAAGTTCTCTGCCCTATTTTCAATTTCCCATAATGATTCTTGAATTACATGCATGTTGAATTCTTTGAACATGAATCAGAAATATGTCAAACTATGCCATTTTTGGTGTTGTGTCTTGTTTTGACAATTCTTAATTCATTTTTCTTTCATGTAAAGGTTCGGTTTTTTCCGGACATTGACATTCAAGATGATGCCATTGGCAACATGCTTGTAAATTATCAAATAATATGTCATTTATCTTAATCTGCATGAAATATTTCGTACGCCATGTATTTGTAAATAAAAAGATGGTACATTAGGAATACCTTATTCCTCAATCAGGGGAATTTGGAATTTGGATTCCAAACTTGGGTAACATTTTTCCTACAAATTTGGAGGTTTACTTTTGTCTAAGTGGTTTAAACTGGTTGTGTTAGATTCTGCATTGTAACAGCCATTAGATACTTGAAGAACTCATGAAACATGGTACATGTAAATGTAAGTAAATATGTGAACAGAAACAAGGAAAGAGTGAGAAGCTGCGTTTCAAATACAGCTATAGACCCATTTTTCAGTTACGTTGGCACAACCTATAGCACAACCAAGTGTATTGTGGGCATACAGGACAACAGCAAGGACACCTACTAGAGAAACCCTGTTTTGACTAGCATACAGAAGCGAAGTAATCATCCCAGCTGAAGTGGGACTTACAAGCTACAGGGTAGACAACCATAATGAAGGCAAGAATGACGAAACTATGCGCCTACGACTTGATTTGGTCGATGAAGTAAGAGCAACAACTGAACAAAAATTAGCACGGTATCAGAATCTCATGGTCAAGCACTACAACTCCAAGGTTAGACACAGAGACTTCCAGGTCAGAGATCTTATCCTAAGGAAGATGATGGGTTCTACAAAAGACACCTCCTAAGGAAAGCTAGGACCCAACTGGGAAGGACCATACAAAGTTGCATCATGGCATAGGAAGGGAACCGACCACCTGGAGACATTAGACGGGCAGAAGTTGCATCACCCGTGGAACACAGAGCACCTAAAAAAGTACTATCAGTAGACTATTAGCAATAAACGAGCAATGACACTCCTCATTTCCAGTTTATGTATTTCTAGTTTATTTTTGCTACAATACTTTTTAAGCCCAAAGGGCAGGTCTTTTTCTTTAAGGAACAATTTTTCTACATGCATTTATCATAATAAGAGGAGTTTCTCCAGATATGACTAGCGTATTTATCTGTTTCTACATGCTTGATGTGCTTATAAAGTCTACAAGTGGACAGATCCACAATCAAGTGGACAGATTCATGATCAACTCCACATAAGTAGATGAATTCATCCCATGAGGATGAGTCTAATATGTGGACAAATATAGGTCTATAAATGGACCGGTTAATCCCAGAGGATGAACAAAAAATTATTCTACAGGTGGACAGATCTGCAATCAAGTGGACGGATTCACACTTTAAAAGTCCATGAAAGTGGACAGATTCCAATTAGACAATCCACAAGTCCAAGAGTGGACGAGCTCATTCTAAATATAAAGTCCATATAATGGACGGTTTAACATCATGTTGAAATAAGTGGACAGGCTCATCCTGAAGGATGATAGTTATAAGGTCCATATAGTGGACGGGTCAACATAATGTTGAAATAACATTACAAGTCCAAAAGTGGACGGGCTCATCCTAAAGGATTATAGGTATAAGGTCCATATAGTGGATAGGTCCACATAACGTTAAATTAAGCACGATAGTCCATAAGTGGACGGGCTCATCCTAAAGGATGATAGTTATAAAATCTATGTAATGGACGGATTCAAAATCACGTTGAACATTTACATCCTTAAGTGGACGGACTCATCATAATTATAAGGTCCATATAGTGGACGGTTCAACATAACTTTGAATTAACATTATAAGTCCATAAATGGACTGGTTCATCCTAGTAAATGATAACTATAAGGTCTATATAGTGGATAGGTCCAACATCACATTGAGTTAACATTACAGAACGGATTCATC